>JALAZF010000431.1:3600000-4200000 GCA_022829125.1 Lathyrus tuberosus | reverse complement strand
CCTCGATGCATTTGAGTAAAGGGATGGTGAACCCTCGCCTGTAGAGTTTATCCTCGATCAGGACGTAGGAGCAGGCCCTACGCCTGACCGTGCTGGCTTCTTTGGGGTCGGACGGAAGTTCGTCCCTAGCGAGGTAGTTGTAAATGGGGGTCATCTAGCAGTTGTTGTCGCCGATGACCTGCACGTCGAGGGTCGAAGATGTCTTCTCGATACTAGGTCGAGGAAGCACCTCCTGGATGACGGACTTGTTTTCGCCCTTTTTCTTCGTGCTCTCCAGTTTAGACAACACGTCTGCTCTGACGTTATGTTCGTGGGGAACATGCTTTACTTCTACTGTAGCGAACTTTGTCATTTTTTCTTTGACCAGGGCTAAGGATTCGGATAGGTTGTCTTTTTTGGCCTGGTATTCTCATCGAACTTGAAGGGCCATGAGTTGTGAATTTGTGCAGATGACGACTTCTTCTTCCCCTAGGTCTTCGGCCAGGCGCAGACTGGCGAGGAAAGCCTCGTACTCAGCTCGGTTATTGGACGTGGGGAAGGATAAGGTGAGTGATACCTCAACGATGATTCCTTCATCGTTCTCCAAGATGATGCCTTCCCCGCTCCCTGCCGAGTTAGATGCTCCGTCAACGAAGATGGTCCACTTGCGTGCCCTACAGGTGGGGGAATCTGCGAATGTCATCTCTGTGATGAAATTAGCCAAAGCCTGGGCTTTGAGGTCTTTTCGGCTTTCATACTGAATGTCAAACTCGGATAGCTTTAATGACCATTTGAGCATTCTGCCGGCCATATTCGGTCACCCCAGCAGTTGCTTTACGGGTTGGTCTGTCCGGACCACGATCGTGTGGGCCAGAAAGTAGTGCCTCAGTCTTTGTACGGCGTTAATGAGGGCCAGTGCTACCTTCTCTATCTGCTGGTATCTCAGCTCTGGTCCTTGTAAAGCTTTGCTTGTGAAGTATATAGGCTTTTGCCCGTTGGACGCTTCACGGATAAGGGCGGCGCTAACAGCCTCGGTTGCCATGGCGAGATAGATGTACAGAGTTTTACCGTTATCTGGCGAGAGAGGGCTGGTGGTTCTATCAGTGCCTGTTTCAGATGGAGGAGAGCCTGGTCGCATTCCTCTGTCCATTCAAATGCTGCTTCCTTACGGAGGAGTTTGAAAAAGGGCAGGGCGTGCTGGGCAGATTTGGCCACGAAACGAGATAGAGAAGCGAGCATCCCGTTGAGGGATTGGATGGACTTCTATGAGTTAGGTGTTGGAAATTTGGAGAATGCCCTGCACTTGTCGTGGTTGCCCTCGATTCCTCGCTCTGTCAAATAGAAGCCGAGGAACTTGTCCGCCCGTACCCCGAACGTGCATTTTTCTGGGTTGAAACACATTCGGTATTCCCTGGCCTGTTCGAAGACTTTTCTCAAATGGGCCATGTGATCGGTCTCCTCGTGGGACTTCATGATTATGTCGTCCATATAGACTTCGAGCATGTCGTCTATCTCCCCCGGAAGACCTTGTTCATCATTCTCTGGTAGGTCGCATCGGCGTTCTTCAGGCCGAAGGGCATTACGTTGTAGTAATAATTGCCTGATTCGGTCATGAAGGTCGTGTATTTTTTATCACTTTTCGCCATTGGTATTTGATTGTAGCCCGAATAGGCGTCCATGAATGATAATAGTTTAAAACTGGTAGAGTTATCAACAAGTTTATCAATATTGGGGAGGGCGTAGGCATCATTTGGGCATGCCTTATTGAGATCAGTATAATCAACACACATATGCCACTTTCCATTAGATTTTTTTACGAGTACAACATTGGACAGCCAAGTCGTGTACTTGACTTCCGAGATAAAGTTTGCCTCGAGGAGGTCATTTACAGCTTGTTCTACAGCCTCCGTTTTCTCCAGAGACTACTTTCTCATACGTTGTGCTACTGCTTTGACGGCGGGGTCAATCGTGAGTTAATGGCAGGCGACAGCAGGATCTAAGTCAGGCATTTCTGTGGCACTCCAGGCGAACAGGTCTGTGTTTTCTCGGAGGCAAGATTTGAGCTGTTTCCTCGCGATGTCGGGGAGGCCAGTCCCTATCTTTACTCCTCACTAAGGATCATCGCTGAGCAGGACGAGCTCGAAGTCGCCATCTGGGATTGGGCGCGTTAGATGAGAGCTATCGCTGGTTGAGGCGGATGGGTTGCTTGGGCAAGGCTGGTCCTTCTTCTAGTCATCTTTGGAGAGGGGGTTGTTGAGGTCGATGGAGTCGACGCGTGGCAGTGGCTTGGCTTCCTCTGAGCTGCTGGGCAAGGCTGGCTTGCTGGACATCTTTATCTTGGCAGCAATGGTGTTGAGTTCCTTGGTGGCCGCTTCGAAGCGCTGCCGCGCAGCTTCAATGTCCCTGTGTAATGTAGCAACCATACCTTTCAAAGTGTAGTACTTCATTTTGAGATGGACGGTTGACGGCACAACTACCAGCTTGACCAAAGTTGGCCACCCAAATATGCACCAATAGAGAGACGGGCAGTCAATTACCAGGAACTGAACTTTAACAGATATGGTTGTCTCTGTAGATCCAAAGGTCACGATCAACTTGACGTACCCCCAGGGTTTCGTGACCGACCCGTTGAACCCCTGTAGGTCAGAACCCACGTAGGGAGTGAGGTGTGATTCATCCAGCTGGAGGGTCGAGAACAGTTGTGAGTATATAATGTCGACCGAGCTGCCTTGGTCGACTAAGATCCTGCGAACATCAAAATTCGTCGTCTGGGCTTTAACGAGCAGTGGAATACTTGAGTTCGGGGCCCCTCCGAGGAGTTCTTCTCGGTAGAAGGAGATTGGGACTGATCCCTTCTGGGCTTTGTCAAGCGTCGTCACCTTTTTGGAGCTCGTACTGATCAGGTGCTCGAAATTTCTCTTCACGGAGCCCACGGTGACTTTGTTGAAGCCCCCTCTGGAGATGACCATTGCGGAGGGGAAAGTTTCCCATGGGCTATGGGCTGCGAGATACGCGGGAGCGCTGAGTGTTAGAAGAGTATTAGTGTGGGTTTTTGTTATCGTATCCACAGGGATTGTTTGATATTTGATGCTTGCCTTTCAATAGTTGAGATATTCTAAGTTAACGGTTTCAAAAGTTTCAATTGTTGTTAGCATTCACTTCTAGCAAAGATTAAATTGTGACAAAGATTTTTGTAAAAGGTTTTATAAAAGCATGTTAAGGTTAGGTTTCGCTAATCCTTTCCATGTATAAACGATTAATCAAGCACATGAACTCGGTCTCCGACCAATATAACCGCTTATCCTTCCGACTACGTTTATGTCTAAAGCGAAATCGTGAGTACTGCTGTTTAAACCGTTAGATGATGTCTCACGCTAACAATCTAAACAACGATCATTAAGATCAATACAATGCGAATAGCAAATCCCAAATCTATGTCTAGAGTTTGGTTTTTAAGAGATAAAATTGTTAGGTCAAGATTTGTGGAATCTATGTCTAGAGTAAAACAAATCAAACTTAAAGCATTAATAGAAAACAACTTCATCTATATTGATCAAAGACTTTGTTCATATACAATAGATCAAAAGCAATACATAAAAACAGAATCAACTACTTCTAACCTCAACATAGAGGGTTTAGCTACCACTTCTCATGGTAGATTGGATAACAAGTAAAGAGAGGAGATGAGTGAACATCCACTCCGAATAATCAAGAATGGATGCAAAATCAGCTTCTCCAAGTGAAAATACAAGCTCCAATGGTAAAAGACTGAAAACTATGATTTTGGATCAAAATGAACAAGAGATCCTCTTTACAAAAAGTGAAATTCTATTTATACAAAGCAGAATTCTGAAGGATTCGCACTGCGAGCAATCCATTCGCACTGCGAATGAGGAAAAATGGCACTTTAAGTGCCTCTGAGACTTAAACCGCCCCAAGCAGAAATCGTGGGTTCGCACTGCGAACCCTTCATTCGCACTACGAATCATTCGCTAGCTTCATTCGCACTGCGAATAAACTAGCGAGCCAGAATTCTCAAAACTGGAACTTACTGCCTCTCTTCGCCAGCACCTTCGCACTGCGAACCAACCAGCGAACATTCGCTAGGAGTTCGCAGTGCGAACACAAGGTAATTGAAAACCTTGAACTCACTGCCTCCATTCGCTGGCTCCTTCGCTGGTCCCTCGCAGTGCGAACATTCGCTGGTCCTTCGCCAGATTGTTCGCACTGCGAACACCCTGTTGCAGCAATAAAAACTCAGTGGAACTTGCATTGGTTCCATGTGTCACCATTTTGCTCCTTTCATGCCTATACCTGCACATTAACGCACAAATTACAAGCTCCACACATATATTCCGATGTAAGCATAACAACTCCATTTACCACATAAATTCACACTATACCGTTAGAAAGAAATGAAAAATGCCAAATATTCCATACAAATATATAACATGTTTGACATCTAACAAACTCTCCCCAACTAACTCTTTGTTTGTCCTCAAGCAAAGTATGCCTCTCACGAGGATTTGCTCGAGCACCCAATTCAACCAAGATGTGAAAAACGGCTCAACTAAACAACGATCACAACAATGCACAATTACACAATTCAAGAATTTGATATGAAAAAGAACTTGCGACTTAAACAATTTCAAACAATGTTTCAAGAAACAACTAACTCATCCTGCATATGTCATTCTGCACTCCTCTTCGAAAAAGGATTGAAGGCAAACGTGCATACAAACACGGGACAATTACACTCAAATGACAAATGATGCAATACTAAGCAATTCATACCATATCTCAATGATCATAACAGAAATCATGGAAGTAAAAGATCACTAAGGACTTCAAGGCTGTAGTTTGGTCGGGTGAACAAAAAAAGGGACATTTCTAATGGCCATTGAAACGAAATTGCCGAAGCAAAAGAACATTCACTATATACATATTCACACAACACACTTCATTTCACCAATTTTTCATTCCACCTTCACAAACTACCGTGCACACTTATTGATTCTATTATTTTTTTGTTCAAGCAAGCATTTTCTCTTTTGTACAACATATTCATACTCTTTTCTTTACATGCTTGCTTGAAAAAATTTTCAAAATTTGGAGTAATGCACCCATCTTCTTTTTATTCTCCCCAACTCATTTTCAACTCAACCTAAAGTGAATGTTCCTTGCTTTTTAAGGCAAGGAAGTCAAAGTATATGGTTTTCAAGGGTTAAAGAAGAAAATGTTAGAAACTCGCCAAATTCAATGATGAACCAAACTTGCAAATTATGTACATAAAACAAGTTCATCATTCAATTGAGTTCTAAACTATTTAGGCTCAAAGGGGCTACCAAATGCTCACTACTCACGGGTGAATTAATATATGGACATAGTTGTGCTCAAATTTAAACAAGTGCCTTGATCACTTCTCATACTTCCACAAAATCACATGGTCACAAGATAAGGCATGAATTAAAAGTAAAGACAACATTCATCACAATCCTTAGCATATAGTAACCTTGGAGGCTTCTCACTTTAATGGTTTTGATCCTAAAATGACACATGCATTCAAAGGAAGTTGTAACATGAAACAACATTCTCAATCTCACCAAGACACAAAGTTCTAAAACATAAAAAATTCTCTAACTAGGTAACGATATACCTTGTCGCAACACGATGCTTACGGTACTATCATAGCCCTCACATCTTGGAGGAATCTATCTTTAAAATCAAGAGTCTCCAACCTACTTCCCCAAATTCATCCTAAAAGAAGGAACATCAAAATAACACATATGCACAGTGTAAGAGTTAAACATTCGTCAACTGAAGAATTCAACTCTTACTAACACTTAACAACAAAAAAACATACTGAAGTGTTGAGCATTCGTAAACTAAAGAACTCAACACTTAATATGAAAATTAAAAACCAATAATTTATTAGTAAAGCGAAACAAAAAATTTTACTGCAAACCATACTCATTACTAATAATAATCAAAAAGTGCCTGGTGTATAAAACACCTACATAATCCAAAAAGTACCACACTAGTACGAGTACATCAATATTAGACTAGTAAAAGCTGAAAAAAAACAAAATACAAGAAACTTCACTTTGATGACCAAAGGAAGTGTACAACTCTAAGATCCAAAAATCAGTCCTCCTCGGACTCCGTCTCGACAATATCAGTACCCGGATCATCCTCAGGCTCAGTCCCTATAACATCCGTTCTCTACCCCTCATCATCATCATCAGAAATCATAATATCATCGCCATCTCCCCTCTCCTCAGCATCATGCTCAGCAGCATCCTCTCCCCAACTGAAAACAGGCCTGGCCTCAGGCCATCCAGCATGCGCGAGGAACTGCTCCCTCGACATCATCGTGTGCTGCGTAGAAGGGTCGCGGATCTGCAATTGTAGAACCTGCAAAGAATCATGAATATCAGTCATGGCACGCTGCTGGGCAGCCATCCAATCCCAATTATATTGGCAGATCTCCTGCTGATATGGATAGAAGTTGTGAGATCCAGAAGCAGCACCCTCGCTAGTACCGGTCTCAGCACCAGCACCAGCCCCAGAAGATTCAGCTCTAGCACCCTTCGGTTTGCAGAATTTGTCGACATATTGATCATCAATAGTCGACGGCACAGTAACTTGACGGCGCGAAGGCAAAGTCACTCCAGCATCAGCACATAAGGTCATAATCAAACAAGGGAAAGCAAGAGGGGCATTCTTCCTCGAAGCAGTCCCACCAAACCCACTCTCAATGATGGCCCTTATTTCATCAGCAATGATCCTTACGACGTCAATTTCCACGTTAGTAAGGATACTGTGGACAAGGCGAGCCAAGCGAATCGGAGCTGTGGAGGAGTGTGACTTTGGCGTAATGTTGGTCACAACCAAAAGTAAAACAAGTTGAGCCAAAGGCACCATATCCTCACGGTGATATCGAACAGCCACTCCTGAATGATTAAACTTAACATTTTTACCTGGCCGCAGAAGATCACGAGTCATTGAAGCAATATCTCGATACTGATTAAGAGTCTCATGATACCTATCCTCTTCGCTAGCCCGCAGTGGGAGAGGATCTCCAAGAACTCTGTTAATAGTTCTTCTGTCAAACCTTACCATTTTACCGCCAACAAACGTAGTCCAAGTAAACAGATCGCACTCATCAGGAAGGGCGTTGGCGTAAAACTGACGAACCATTTCCACATCTTATGAATCAACAGGAGTTATCAGTGTATCCCATTTTTTTGCAGTTAACAGGGCAGCAATGGCACGATAACTTCCCTGCTCATTCAGAACAAACCTCATTTCCGCAAGGATGGTCCTTGATTCTAACACTTCATACCTCTGGGCTTGTCTAATTCCTCGGAACCAGGTCTCATCAAAACGGACCGGCGCATGTCTTGAAGTGGATGTCTTTCTTTTCCTCATCATAGTTTTAGGACCCATCTGTACAAATGACAAACGAATCCACACTAAAACAGCAAGACAGAATATTAGAATTAAGGATAGACATGCATCATAATGGACTATCAGAAAATCAAAAATATGGGCTGCTCGCTAGATCATTCGCACTGCGAAGCCTGGCGAACGCTTGCCCCAAGTTCGCAGTGCGAACCAGCCAGCGAATGCACGAAAATGTTGAAAAATTTATGCAGCCCCCAGATTTCACACATAACAACATTCTACAGGTATTCTCAACTTAAAATCTAGCAAAAATTTAGACATACATTGAATAACCAAAACCAGAATTCAAACCCCAAACTTCCTACACATTTTCCATGTAAATATCCAAACAACATCAACATAACAGAAAAAACATAGAAACTAAATTCAAACCTTGTTTAGAGTTGGCAATTGAGGAAAAAAAACTTGAGAGAATGGCAGACACTTGCACGTGAGAGGGGAGAGGATAATGTCTTTTTCTCTTTTTGGTTAATGGTTGAAAGTGAGAGTGAGAGACTAGGATTTGATCCCCCTAAGTCAATCATACTTTCAACATGGGTCTTGGGCCTACGTACAGGCCCACCCATCATAAAACCCTCCAATTTAATGATGTGGCAGCAAAACAACCCAGGCAGGTACGCTGACGTTCGTAGTGCGAATGGACAGCGAATTCTCGCCCCAGCTTCGTAGTGCGAATGGCTGGCGAATGCTCGCCCCAGCTTCGCACTGCGAATGAGCCAGCAAACAAGACAGTTTTTTTCAAAATTACAGGTCTGTCTTGCTGCCACACTTCCAAATGTCCAAAATGTCAAAATGACTTAAAACAGCAAATTAAAGCAAAAATACTTACAATGTTGGGGTGCCTCCCAACAAGCGCTTGTTTAACGTCGGCTAAGCTCGACGGTCCAGAGACTAGACGCCTCTCAAACAAAAGCCAAAGCACCGGCTACCGAACCGACACACTACACGCCCACGAACTCATCTGTTATCATGCCCAGTTTTAGGTCTCCTTTTCTTTAAAAATGACCAATCCCAACATGAATTTATCAGGGCAACCCTTGCATCTTCATTCTTTTTCTTTTCCAATGCTATACGTTCCAACTTCTCTTTTTCCACATTTTTGGCCTTTTGCACGACGTCATCCACTTGATTCACAAACATCACTCCTTTGAATAATGTAAAACAAGCTTCTTCCTCCATACCACTTTCCTTGATCCGCACTTTCATTAAGCCTTCATCAACGTCCACCAACATTTTAGCGGTTTTCATAAATGGTCGGCCCAATATAATCGGCGTATCTTCATCCTCATCCATTTCAACAACCACAAAATCAACAGGGAAGAAGAATTTATCTACTTTTACTAGCACATCCTCTACAACACCATACGGACGCGTTCTAGACTTATCCGCAAGTTGTAATGTCATGGTTGTTGATTTGATGGTTATATTTTCAAGTCTTTTCACCACCGACAAGGGGATTAAATTGATGCTCGCACCCATGTCAACCAAAGCTTTGCATTGAAAATCAGTACCTATTGTAATAGGTAATGCTACTCTTCCCGGATCTTGTTCTTTTCGCGGAAGCACACATTGGATGACGGCACTACACTCAGCATTAAGATCAATGTTGTTTTTGTCCGTGCACCTCTTTTTTTCCTAAGTATGTCTTTCATGAATTTGACATACCTCGGCATTTGTTCAAGAGCTTCAGAGAAAGGTACGGTGACTTGCAACCGACTAAATAACTCCAAAAACCTTGCATAATGTCTATCATTCTCTTTTTTCTTAGGAGTAGGTGGATACGGCAATCGTTCTTGTAAGACTTCCTTCTCAAACTCCTTCCTTTCTTTTTCTTTTTTCTTGGCCACTTCTTCCTCATTCTTTTCAACTACCTCATTTTCATCATTTTTTTCAACTTCCTCCAACACAATTTCGTTTTCCTTTTCAACTTCCACCTCATGTTCAACATCATTTCCACGTGTTCTACCACTTCTTGTGAAAATGGCTTTACACTCCCCTTTGGGATTTGGTTGAGTGGTAGCGGAGAAGGATGGCCCCGATTGGTTTTGGGCTAATTGGTTGGCAAATTGCCCTACTTGCGATTCAAGATTTCTAATCGAAGCTTCCGTACTCTTTTGAGTTGCCATAGATACTTGCATGAATTTGGTGAAAGTCTCCTCCATTCTTGAACTTCCACTTTGATCTTGGGGTGGTTGGTAAGGATTTTGTCTCCATCCTTGTTGATTTTGGTAGTTGCTTCGCGGTTGATAACCTTGTTGATTTTGATACGTTGGTTGAGCACTTTGGTACGGAGGTCGCCCCTGATAACCTTGAGTTGGATTTCCAGCATAATTTACTTCCTCCACAACGGGAGGACAATAACCAGTCGGATGGTCACCTCGACATAATTCACACACTAACACTTGCACATTTTTACTTGAAGACTCATGCATCTCTTTGAATTGTTGCGGCAACTTAGACATTTGCTTTGTTAACAACTCAACCTGTTGTGATAACAATTTGTTCTGCGCAAGGATAGCAACGCTTGTTCCTAATTCCAACACTCCCGGAGTTCGTTGAGCAGATCCACGATTGTGACTTCCTTGATGATCGTTCAAGGCCATCTTATCAATGATAGATGTGGCTTCCGCTGCAGTTTTGCTTAACAAAGATCCACCGGCGGTGGCATCCAACAAGGTTTTGTGTACGAGTTGCAGCCCATTTCTGAATATATGAATTTGTGACAATTCATCAAAACCATGGCCTTTGCACTTTCGTAACATTGATTTGAACCTCTCCCAAGCTTCGTTGAGAGATTCATTAGCTCCTTGTGTGAATACCGCGATGGTGGTCTTTGGTTCCATAAACCGAGTGTGCGGAAAAAATCTTTCTAAAACTTTTTCTTCCAAAGCATTCCAATCAGTCATTATGGCAGTTGACTGATCAAGGTACCATTCCTTGGCCTTCCCAATGAGGGAATGCGGGAATAGTCTCTTGAACAGAGTCTCCTCTTCTGCTTCCGGTGCACCCGTCGCTCCCGCTATTTCATAAAATTTTGTCAAATGGGTGAAAGGATCTTCATGATCTATACCCATAAATGGACTTTGGTATAACAGTTGGAGAATTCCGGTCTTCATCTCAGAATGCCGACCATTGTGTGCGTGGCGGGCGAACTGAGCATTGTGTCTAGGACTATTTGTACATGGCCTAGAAGCAGGTGGTGGTGGTGGTGGTGGATCTCCCTCCATAACTGGAAGTATTTGTGGAACAGGTGGTGGTGTAGAATTACTTTCCTCTTGTTCTAGCCTCTGTCTCGCTAGCTGCCTCCTTCGTCTAGTCCTACTGTTGATTCTACGAGCGGTTCTCTCAATCTCAGGATCGAAAAGAAGTTGGTCTGCCGGTAGTTTCCCCCGCATAAACTAAGTCTGCACACTAAACAAAACAGATTAACAAGCTCAAGATAAAGTGGTAACAGCTTAAAATAACTCAACTATCGCAATGCTTGCAATATCACCTAACAGTCCCCGGCAACGGCGCCAGTTTGTTAGAAGAGTATTAGTGTGGGTTTTTGTTATCGTATCCACAGGGACTGTTTGATATTTGATGCTTGCCTTTCAATAGTTGAGATATTCTAAGTTAACGGTTTCAAAAGTTTCAATTGTTGTTATCATTCACTTGTAGCAAAGATTAAATTGTGACAAAGATTTTTGTAAAAGGTTTTATAAAAGCATGTTAAGGTTAGGTTTCGCTAATCCTTTCCATGTATAAACGATTAATCAAGCACATGAACTCGGTCTCCGACCAATATAACCGCGTATCCTTCCGACTACGTTTATGTCTAAAGCGAAATCGTGAGTACCGCTGTTTAAACCGTTAGATAATGTCTCACGCTAACAATCTAAACAACGATCATTAAGATCAATACAATGCGAATAGCAAATCCCAAATCTATGTCTAGAGTTTGGTTTTTAAGAGATGAAATTGTTAGGTCAAGATTTGTGGAATCTATGTCTAGAGTAAAACAAATCAAACTTAAAGCATTAAGAGAAAACAACTTCATCTATATTGATCAAAGACTTTGTTCATATACAATAGATCAAAAGCAATACATAAAAATAGAATCAACTACTTCTAACCTCAACATAGAGGGTTTAGCTACCACTTCTCATGGTAGATTGGATAACAAGTAAAGAGAGGAGATGAGTGAACATCCACTCCGAATAATCAAGAATGGATGCAAAATCAGCTTCTCCAAGTGAAAATACAAGCTCCAATGGTAAAAGACTGAAAACTATGATTTTGGATCAAAATGAACAAGAGATCCTCTTTACAAAAAGTGAAATTCTATTTATACAAAGCAGAATTCTGAAGGATTCGCACTGCGAGCAATCCATTCGCACTGCGAATGAGGAAAAATGGCACTTTAAGTGCCTCTGAGACTTAAACCGCCCCAAGCAGAAATCGTGGGTTCGCACTGCGAACCCTTCATTCGCACTGCGAATCATTCGCTAGCTTCATTCGCACTGCGAATAAACTAGCGAGCCAGAATTCTCAAAACTGGAACTTACTGCCTCTCTTCGCCAGCACCTTCGCACTGCGAACTAACCAGTGAACATTCGCTAGGAGTTCGCAGTGCGAACACAAGGTAATTGAAAACCTTGAACTCACTGCCTCCATTCACTGGCTCCTTCGCTGGTCCCTCGCAGTGCGAACGTTCGCTGGTCCTTCGCCAGATTGTTCGCACTGCGAACACCCTGTTACAGCAATAAAAACTCAGTGGAATTTGCATTGGTTCCATGTGTCACCATTTTGCTCCTTTCATGCCTATACCTGCACATTAACGCACAAATTACAAGCTCCACACATATATTCCGATGTAAGCATAACAACTCCATTTACCGCATAAATTCACACTATACCGTTAGAAAGAAATGAAAAATACCAAATATTCTATACAAATATATAACATGTTTGACATCTAACACTGAGCTCATCTGGGACATAGAAATCCTCTGGTCGCGATATACTCATGGCGACCTGGAGGTTGGTTTCTTCCGAGGAAGGCACCTCTTCCTCTACTTTCTTTGACTCATGGACGTCTTGCCGAGGAGTATCCTACTTCTTCTTCGTAAACTGCTTCAGGTGGCCGTCCCTGGTCAGTATTTCTATGGCATCCTTTAAGTGGATGCAATCTTCAGTGGAGTGGTAGTGACTCTTGTGGAAATTGCAGTATTTTGATTTATCGGCGTTCGGCTTGGCTGGTACCTCTTGGGGAATCGAACCCCCGCTTGTTTAAACTCTGAGTTAGCACATTCAGAGAGAATCTTTTCCCTAGAGACAGTCATGGAAGTGTAATAGTGGAAATGGTCGGAGGGTCCCCTGTTGTCCCGGGATTCCCTGGGACGATCTTCACGCCTCCTTTCTCCTCGACGGGATGTCGAGGGTTCATCGCCTTTAGAGGCCCAGGCACTTTCCTGATGTCGCGAGGCCCGGGCGGAGCTGGCCGATTCCTTTTCCTCGTACTGAATACATGTCTGTGCCTTGAGGAGGAAGCCGTCCAGGCTCCTTGGAGGTGCAAGGGCAACAGCTTTAGAAAATTTTGAATGAGGGTGAAGTCCTCGTTCGAGCAGAAATTTCTTCATGTCGTCGGTGGTGGGGATTTGCACATATTCTTTATTAAACCTCTTAATATACACCCGGAGAGGCTCATTATTTCCTTGAATTATGGCCTCAAGGGAGGCTTCAGTCATTGGGTAGCGGTGCGTTGCCGTAAAATGTCTGGAAAACATCTTGCCCACCTGCTTCCATGATGTGATAGACTCCTCGGGCAGTTGTTTGTACCAGGTCATTGCCTCTTTTTGGAGCGTGGTTGGGAATAGATGAAATTTGATGGCGCCTCAGACGCCACGGTAGTCTAGCAGCGTATCGATGTTTTCGATGTGCTCATCTGGGTCAGTTGTTCTGTCGTAGGTGCCCAAATATAGTGGTTTCTCCAACCCTTTGGGGATTCGTGTAGCCAGTATCTCCTGAGACAATGAGCTGTGGGGCTCATCGTCACTGCTGGAACTAGCCCAAGAAGGGGAGCGGATGCTTTGCTCGGGGACGTGATGGCAACTTCTACGGGGTGATGGTGTTTGTGCCCGGCCCTTTGATCTAACCGGGGGTGAACATTGATCTCTCTGGGTTTTCTTGTTGCTCGAGGAATGTTGGTTTTGCGGGGAAACATGGTCACGCTTCCGAAAGACATGGGACTCTGGCTCCCGATGTACCCGACGGTCAGCTTCTCGTCGGGGATGTGAACTTTTGGATCTTTGTCGGTCTTTCTTCGGCTGAGGGGACCTTGGACGGGCAGTTTCTTCCAATGTCCCAATCCTCTCGTTTTGTTGGAGGATCAAGAGGTTGGTCTTGTTGATTGCTTCAAGAAGGGCCACCACGGCTGGGTCGGCGTTGGGTGGAGCTAGAACGGGTTGAAGAGCCAGCGTGGGCTGGTCGTCAACACGGTCAGTACGAGTGGGGGAAGGAGACGTAGTAGCTCCGTCTCTCAGACGACGGGCGTCTCCTCCGAGGAAGGATGTAGATCCGTCAGCATCAGTTTTGTTGATGGGGAGAAAAAAAGGATTGCGTGCATCTTGGACGTGATCTTGGCAAGCCATGATCGTAATCTTGGACAGAGAGTTTGTTTTGGTCTTTGAATCTGAGGTGGATGTTAAGACGGGGATAACAAGAATCCCACAGACGGCGCCACTGATCATGAATGCTGATTAGATCCTGAAGTGGGCCAAGAGGAACTTCTGTGATGTTGGATGTGTGAGATGAGGAGGGGAGTGTACCTGCAAGGCACTCCGATGCTAAAGTAAGAATCGGGAGAGAGAAAGGCAAGTACGAGAGTATGAGTTTCTTAGGATGATTTAGAATACTTGACCCTCTCGAGTGAGATGGTTTTTATAATGCCCCCAGCGCGTGGCCAACGGTCCCTATTTTCGGGGCAGAATAACTGTTTCTTGAAGAATAGGTAGCTGCCAAAAACTAGTCGTTATGACGGACAGAGATGTCCAAAACTAGTCGTTGCCACGGGCAAAGACGTAGTTCCGGGCACAAGAGTCATAACCGTTCTTGGATGATGGAGTCGTGCGTAACGAGCAGGAATTTCGGGGAGGAGCAAATGACCTTGAGATTCATCTGTCCATATGTGCCCGGTAGAGGGGCATAAAGGTAAATGCTGCCCCTGCCAGCTGGACTTAAGCAATTGGGCCGTTCTGGAAGCAGAAGTGGATTGGGCCATGCCTGGCCATTGGTCCAGTTCGGAATATTTTCCTTATTGTAACTTGTAACTTTACGGTCCCTTTTTTTGTAATGGTTACTAAAAATTTGTAATAACAATAAAGGTAATGGGCCTTTGCATATGGGATTTGAAATGATACCAAAGAAATTTACATGGGCTTGAATAAAATTTGAAAATGGATTATTAATTTGAATGGAATTTGGAAAGGAATTGTGACTTGAATTGAATGAGAATGAATTTGAAAGGTGGTTGTTGTACCCCAAATTTTACCCCTTAGATGTCATAACATCTTACATTGACATTTAGGTTCAATCATTTATGTATTATTAACTAACCACTTCATTTTGCTAGTTTGTTCCTTTTGTGAAAGCCAGGACTTACACAAAGAAGAGGGTAAAAGTCTCTTAAGCCAAGCTCACACATGAATCAAGGAAGTTATCTGTTCAAAAAGACAATTAAGGCTCCAAATGCAATCATGTGAGCTCACCTACATCCTAAAGGTCTTGATCAACAAGAATTCAAGGGTGACTGGCTCTCATCACCATGTGCCTTGAGCCACAATTCATCATACCTCAAATTAGGGTTTTATCAGGACAAGTTAGCCATTGCCTTTGACATTGAGCAAGATATGTTCCCAAACCCTGGGACATTACTTCATGTGATAATAGACATTCTCAGAGACCATCTATGAGCCTTATATGTGATTGAAGAAGCAAGATCATTAGAGGTCATTCAAGTGCACTCCTAAGGATAATTAGAGTTTTGACCGAGGCTTTAACCTTTGAGATTTTGATCCAGGATGAAGTATCCAAATCCTCAATCAACCATGACATGTCTCAATGATGAGTTAAGGCATGAGAAACCAAGTTTTGAGAAGTTTCTTGCAAAGAAAGCAATGTTAGGTCTTTGAAACTTTTCAAATGTGGAAAATTCACTTCTTGTGCAAAAATTAGGAAGGTCATAACTTTCAAACCACACATCCAAATTGAGTTACTGAAAGCTCAAATGGAAACTTTTTCCATGATCATCAAGGTGTAGTGGACCCCTCTCCAAAAAATGCATAGTTTTTAAGTTATGAGACTTGGAAGATAAGTTACCTTTGGGACTTAGTGAAATTTTCAGCATTTTCACCTTAATTTTCATCCAACGTTTACTCAATTTTTCACCTAGTTCCAAGCTTCAAATAAAAACTCTTTGGACATGAAAGTTGTTCCTTGTTATTCAATCTTTCGAAGCATGTGTAGAATTCCTCATTTGGATAAACCAATCTCAAGTTATGATGTCCTAAAGATGGTTGTTTCAAGTTGTGAAAATTTCATAACTTAGAAATTTTTTCTAAGTTTCTTGGACAGTCATTTGTACCTAACTTCATGGATGATTTTCTAATGATTCCAAGCCTCATTTCAAGAATTCTTCCACATGAAACTCGTTCTATCAAATGCCTATTTTGCAAAGGATAAAAAATCTCACAATTTGGATGCATGGTTATTAAGTTATGGTGCACTAAAGTTGGTATGTTGGCATTTTGTCTTACACTTAGAAAAATCACTTTAATCACTAAAACCTTCATTTTTCTGATGCTTAGAGGCCAGCCTAACATCATTAAGACCTTTTCCATGATTTTATCAAGTTGCACATTAAAATAATGTAGCTTATGCAAGGGGAAGGCAAGTGGATCAAAAAGTGAGAGAAACTTTTCAAAACAAAGCATTGTTTATTCATATTTTCTTGAGCCTTGGTCCAATCCCATCAGTCCACCAAATCAAAACCAAACCCTATCATCCATCAGAGCTCTTAAAGACTGTTGGAAAAGCCAGCTCACACGCAAATCTTGCAAGAAGGGCAAAGTTGGCAAATTGTGCCATTCTGTCCATATTGCAACTCCTCAACATTTTCCTATAAATAGGAGTTCAGCTTTCACTCCAAATACCAACAATTCACTTAAAAACTCTAAGAAATCTATGAGTTCTAGTTTGGCAAGTGAAGAGAGGAAGAGTAACACATTGCAAATTATTGTTGGTTGGGAGAGAAAAGAAGATTCAGTTCATACTTGAGGGTGCATTGGACTTATTCCACTAGGTATTTTCCTTTCTTTTTCATCCCATGCTCCATATATCATGATCATGCTACCATTTTGTTTGTTTTGCACATAAGATAAAGGAATATGTGATGAGTTCATGTGATATTCTTTGCACTGTCAGATCTTGATGGCATAGAACTAGTTTGATTGTGTGTTAGCATGAGTTTGTTTGGTTTCTTTCTTTATCTCCCACCTTGATCATCTGTCTGTGACCCTGACTGTTACCATTATAGTTAGGAGTTTTGTTTGATCTACTGTTAGCATGCTCATATGTTGTTTCCATGCTGTATTGGGAGTAATATTATGAATGTCAGTGTGAACTTAGTAAGGATATCTTGAGGCACAAGTGAGAATGTTGAATGTGTGTGAAATCTTTGCACTATCATGCTTGGAACTGTGATACATTTGGTGTGTGTTTTGTTTTGTTGAAATGTGGAAACTTTGAGTTATTTTCAAGGCACCTGCTGTTGTTATTTGAAGTAGCCTAACATAGAGATCATCTGGACCAAATATGAGCATGTTGGTATGATGAGAAACATGGCTTCATTCCTAAATACACCAAGGTTGTTTTACTCTTACCACCATTGTTTATAGTTTGTTTTTGTCGTGTGAAGGATTGGAAGATACCCCTTTGTCAATGCATTGCATGGTCAAGTTTTTTCATGCCTCTTAGTTAACTTTTAGTGAAATGATGCTGAAATAATATGATGAAAGGCCAATACTTGATGCTATGTTGTCTTATGCTTATAATACTACAGTCATGTAACTGTCTTGTTGCTGTTTGAACGCTATTGTTTGAATGTGGACATATGAGGTATTTGTTAAACTTTGTTTACTGCTGGTAATTTGAAACATTTTGTGTTTATGATTGTGTATTTGAAACTGTCTTGAACTATTTATCCATATCATGATAATCTGAACCAGAATAATATGAAGTTTGTATGGAGTTTTGGTGGCAATGATAGGTAGTTATTTTCACTCATAATCTCATGCTTAAAGTTTCGTGATTCTGTTATCATCATGTTGTTTTGGTACACTTCAATCTTTTGGCATTATGGATAAGTTGTATTGCTTCTTTTGCACATGCATGTGTTGATATTTGGAACTCAAAGGTCTTTAACTTCATGCCTTTAGTTGGATTAGTGGAAATCATTCTTAGGTCAGCTACTGTGTGGCTAAATAAAGCATGAATTTTTTTTTCTAGATTTGCATTTGATGTGAGGCCATGGTGAAGGTGAGTTTTTCTTCTATGACCAAACCTGTCTTTATGTTATTTTCTTCTTGTTCAGACATTTCCCTCGATTGGCTTGAATGTCATTTTATGGCAAAACATCAATGATATTCTGGTTCATTGGTTTAATTAAGTGTTGAAAAGGTTAGTGTTTGAACAAGTGGGATATTGCACCACCATCTCCTCTCATGTTTCACGTTTGACACTATTAGGCTTGTAGGTTTAAGATAAGAAAAACATCTCAGGTTGTATGTTTTGTGCTAAGGTTGGATAGAGTAGTCTTATGGCAGAATGGTTATTTGCTTTATCTCCACCCACGAACTTCATGCGTGCATAACTTTCATGGTCATTTTCACCCACATTAAAGTCGTCAGTTTAAGTTATAGAGGGCTTAATGTTATTCTACTCTCTGCGTATTATGACCTAGCATGTTATTTCGTGAAATTTGGATGAAAGATGATGTTGAAAAGAGTTGAACAAGGTGGAGCCATAGCCCTGTGTTGTCACTGGATTTCATGTGTTGTTTCATGTTATGTTTACGCTGCATGAGGGAATAAGATGTGATGAACTGGGATTGGTCTAAGGGTTAATTTGTCACTTTGTGACTTAAATGAGGAGTTGACCGATTGAGGTCCATTTGGTGATGTGTGTGGTAACGTTTTCGCATGGGCTGGGAGTTTATTCTTTTTTATTTCTGCTTGCTTAGTTTAAGTATTACACTGGGTGGCTTATACAACTGATGTATAGCCACCCCAGTGGTATAACCTGTGCTCATGAAACCAAAGGGGCTGGGGTTCGAATCCCCTGTAGCGACCAATTTTGGATGTGGTTTTTAAGCACTGCCGCTCTGGGGTACTACAGGTCGATTCATTTTTTTTCCTATTGAAGCTGATGAAGGAAGGGAAATAGATGTCTCCAATTAACCCTGCTTACATACTGAGTTTAAACAATCAAAACTGTTGGTTAACAGATGCGGTTTAGATTGTGGGTCTATCTCTGCTTATTTTGCTAAGAACACAGTATAACGGGATTATGTTATTGGTAGGATGTTAGGACTGATGCTTTTCGATTGATGTGTGAAGGTATAGGATTTTGGGTTTTTTATTAGTGTGCTCGCTAAGATTTTTCAATCTTATGCCTACGTATTCCCGTTTGACAAAACAGGGAAATCAGAGCGATCGTAGTTCCTCCTATTCTATGGGAGGAAAAAGGTTGTTTTTGGTGTCTTGTTCAAAGCCCAAGACGTGAAGCTAAATGGTTTATTTGTATCTTGTTCGAAGCCCAAGATGTGAAGCTGAAGGGTCTATTTGTATCTTGTTCGAAACCCAAGATATGAAGCTGAAGGGTTTTGACTTTAGAGAGAATTTGTCATCTCTAAAGGGGAGTTATTGATGTTTGTATGCTATGAACAAGGCACAACTTTGATGCTAAAAGGTTGATTGACTCTACCGGGGTTTTCTTTATATAAAGCCTAAGAGGAGGTTATTGACCCAACAAGAGGGTGCTTTTATGTGTCTCGTACGAAGCCCGAGAGAGAGGCTAAAAGGGATTGACTCAACAAGAGAGTCTTTTTGCATGTGTCTTGTACGAAGCCCAAGACGGAGGCTAAAGGGGATTGACTCAACAAGAGAGTCTTTTATACTAAACAAGAGAGTGGTTTAGTATCTCGTACGAAGCCCGAGATGGAGGCTAAAAGTGTTTGACTCAACAAGAGAGTCTTTTATACTCAACAAGAGAGTGTTTTAGTATCTCATATGAAGCCCGAGATGGAGACTAAAAGTGTTTGACTCAACAAGAGAGTCTTTTATACTCAACAAGAGAGTGTTTTTGTATCTCGTACGAAGCCCGAGATGGAGGCTAAAAGGTGTGACTCAACAAGAGAGTCTGAAAAGGTTAGCTCCCTTGGGAGAATCATTGTACAAAGCCCAAGAGGAGGCTAAGGTGCTGGTGACTGTTTCAGTTTAGTGACAGGTCCAGTATGTTGGATAAAAGAGAAAATCAGTTCTTATACGGGTAATGTTGTACCTTGGGATTGATCAGAGGATCAGGGATATTTCCTGTTCTTTAAGGAAATGGGAAATCCAAAGGGTATTGAGACTGTCCAAGTCTACGGGTGTTTTGAGAAATCGATTCTCAGGTAGTGAATGATCTTTGTACGATGCCCAAGAGAAGGCTGGTATGTTAAGGGATGAAGGTCAACCCATTAACTGGTCTGACATTTGACTCAGAAAGACAGCTCTAGCAAATTGATGACTAGGTTCTGTTCCTATACCTGTAGAGGTCTCTAGGTCCTTGTACTAAGCCCAAGAGAAGGCATGAGAACTTCTAAGAAGCCGAAGGGTCCTTGTACAACGCCCAAGAGGAGGAGGGGATGCTTTTAAGAAGCCTGTGGGTCCCCAAACCCCAAAAAGTTCAAGACATACTATTCACAGAGAATAGATTAAGCCAGGAAAGTCCGAGAATTTGGAAGAAACTCAAGAGATGCCATTCACGGAGAAAAGATCATCTCTTGGGAGTAAAGTTTCTTTGACAATTTCTAAGGATGACAGTCTGAGAAAGGGTTCACCGAGAATGTTGTCTTTCACGTCTCCGTATTGTTTAACCCCAAGAGGAGGGAAGACTGTGTCTGGTAATCCTATGGGGATCTAGTTTTGTTTGTATTTAAGAGTGACCAACAGGGCTTTACCTAGTGCTAGACGTAGTTGCCGGGGAAAACTCTAAATAACTATACTAGTATTACACAGTGGATATATGGTAGGTATATAAAAGTTTGTGAAAGAAGACTTACAGCGAGCAGCCCCACAATACAGTTATATATATATATATGAAAGCGGATAAAGAAAGCGGGTAAACACTTACTCGGTTGTAGAGCTTCCATGTTGTTTGGTTAGTTGTTCAACAAAGAAAGCTTTGATAACAATATTATATTCAAAATCAAAGGAGAAAGTGCTTTGAAAAGATTGTTGGGGCTTACAGCTCAAGGAGAGGCCCAAAGTTTTGTCAGTGATTGCACTATTGTTTTGAACAGGGACTTATACAAGTGACTGAGGCCCAAAAAGGTTTTCTGTACAAAGGGATGGGTCTTACACTCTCTCAAGAGGCCCAAAGGTTTATTTTTATACAAGTGGTGGGGATTACAGCTCAAGGAGAGGCCCAGGGTTTATGTTTTGAAATGGCGATAGCGCCGAGATTTTCTTTTAATGCAGAGGGACTTATACAATGTCTTAGGCCCAAAATTGTTTTGGTTAAAAGGGGATTGGGTCTTACACTCTATTAGAGGTCCAATGAGTTTTAAAGAGAAGGAATGGGGCTTATAACACGAGGGTAGGCCCAAGGATTATTTGTTTTGAAAAATGGCAATCGCGCCGAGGTTTGAAAACACAGTGGGTCTTATACGATGACCGAGGCCCAAATTATTTTTGTTTTCAAAAGGGGTTGGGTCTTACACTCTATTAGAGGCCCAAATATTATTTTAAAAAAAGGCGATGATCGCGCCGTTGTTTTTGAAAATACAGTGGGACTTATATAATGACTGAGGCCCAAAAAGTGGTGTGTTTACAATGGGGTTGGGTCTTACACTCTAATAGAGGCCCAATGAGTGTTTGAAAATGATTTGTGAGGGTGAAAATCAAAGAAACCCTAATTTTGTTTCCCTTTAATAGTAAATATTTAAAGAAAATCAAATAAAATGATAAAAATACCAAATAAGTTTGAATAAACCACTTGTGATTTTTTTTAAGGTTTTAAAAATGAGGTTTTAATCACAAGATGAATTAAAACTCATTTGGTTTTGATTTTCAAAGTAAATATTCACTTTTAAATGTTTAAAAAACAATTAAAAAGGAAATTATTCACAAAAATATTAATTATATTAAACAAATAATATAAACTTAATTTTTTTGTGGAATAAAATATTTCAATATTTTTGTATTTTTTGCAAAAAGAACCAATAAAAAATAATTAAAATTGAGGGAGTTATTAATTTTTCAAATCATTAAAAATAATAAGAAAAACAATAAAAAATTGGAAAAAATAGCAAAAAGAGGATGTGGGGCGAGGGGAATTCGAACCCCAGACCTCTTGTGTATAGGGCGCGCACCTTACCACTGGGATGGTGATACATCCGTTGATTGAAACACAACCACAAATATACAAGGCTTGCCTTGCTTTTGGCCTGGCCCAAGGCAAGGCAAGGCAAGATTTTGGTTGAAAACGTGAAGGCCATAACTTTCTCATTTCTCCATGGATTGGGATAAAATTTAGGTCTATCCTACCTAGAATTTCACAAGGAATCCAATGGTGGTGGTGTTTTTTTTCAAATCATGATCCTATTGAAAAACTCGATAGTGGTTTTAAAATAGGCCATGATTTGCATTTTATGTGCCATCTCTTGGTACAAGCATGAATTACATGATAAATTGGTGCAAACACAACACATATAACATGTACAAGAGATGCATGATTAGTGGACATCAAAAGAAAGCATGATTCAAAGAATCCAAGTTGTGATGCTTACCTCTTTTTGGAGCTTTTGTGCAATCTGCCAAGCCACTTGTTCCAGAAATGATATGATGCTTTGGACAACCTCAAATGACCCCTTAGAAGCTTTTAAGATGGTTGGAAACAGCTGGAAACCTCAGGAGCAAGTTTGAGCTTTTTCTTGCAAAAGTGGCCAAAATAGCAACTCTCTCAAATGGTGTTCCAGATGTGTGGAACCATTTGGGACAGTTCAAGGATGATATTTGGAGTGTGTTTGAGGTTTTATCTAGTTTTGAAAGTGACTGAATCAAGACATGGCTTGAAAAATGCACAAAAGGCCTATTTTGAGGTTTTGAGAGGTGGCTTTGTGATTTTGGTGTTACAGGTCACTTGTGAGAGTTTGGACAGCTTATATATGACATATTGGATGTGTTTGGATCATGAGCTATGGTGGAATTGCTCTCTAACTCAAAAACTCAGAGTTACCTTGTTAAAGAAGGTATTTTTGCCTAAAGAAAGAGATTTTGAGGAAAGCAAGTGTTGTAGTGCTTTGGTGTACTCAAACTGAACACAATTGAGCTCTATTTATAGTAGAGCAAGTTTGTTTTAGCTGCAATAGTGAATGGCAACTGCAGCAGAGGTTTGGCCAATGTTGAGCAATGAGAATCCAAGTCTCCTCTAGCCATTGACTAGAGGTTAGGGCACAGGCTGCTGGTTCCCTTGGTCTTGGATAAGTCTTAACTGAATTCAGTTAGGAAGGGCTCAGTCCATGCCACCTTGGTGTATGCATTGAATGCTCCAATCCAAAATTGGAGTCTTGTCCCTCTTTTAGGCATTTCTAGGTTTGGCATGCTATTTTTTGTTCCAAAGACTTGGGAGGCTTGGGATTAGAGTTGGTTCCTCCTTGGTCCCCCCTTGAGGTGTTTAGATGGATAGAGTTGCTTGCCCTTTGCAAAATTTGGGCAAATCGAGCAAAACTCCAAAATCTGCCTTGCCATGACAGTTTGCAGCAAGGCATATTGGCATTGTCATATCTCATGGCTCAAGTGGAATTTGATGGAGTTCTTGGCCATTTTGGAAAGCCCTCATATGATACAACAACTGTTTGATTATAATTGGTTTTGATACTTTTTGGATCCAAGTGAAAAATGCCCCTACATTTGGAAAAAAGTGAAGGCAGATTCTGACTTAGTGAAAATTTCACCAAGTGTTGGAAAAAGTGACATTTCATGTTTTCAGCCATTTTGATCATTCCATAACTCAAAATCCATGATGAATTTGAATGAGGTGTAGTTGAAGCTTTTGTAGAGGGACATGAGGGCTACAAATCCAGGTTTGAATGGGGAAAAATGTCCTTGTGGTTTAGGGGTTATGATCCTCCAAAGTTGGTACCCTAGCCACTTTATTCCATAACTTAGAAAATTTCTAAGTTTTTTATGGTTACCCCTTTTACAAGTTATCCCACTTTTCTTGATTTTTCTTGATGAATGATGATTCCAATCATACATTAACATCATTTTAGGGTCAAAGAACCATATTTGTGAACAATCTCAAAAAGTCAAAGTTGACTTTTGTGCACAGTTGACTTTTTGTCAGATGAATTCCAAACTGTGCGATCCTCTATGAAATTAAGTCCTTGACCTAAATCAACCTTGATGGATTGATTTCATAGGTGTTATAGGGTGTATTGAATCATGTCCTAGGGTTTGGGAGCATGTCCTGGTCAAAGGTCAAAGCTATAGTTGACTTTTCCCGCGAAACCCTAACGGTGGTTTAGATGAAATTGAAACTTGTTGCTCAAGCTTCTTGGATTAATCCATTGTTGTAAATGGATCAATTTAGTATTTTAGAGACCCTTAAACCATCTCTTGAGGTCTTGGCTTGTGTTTTGTCCCAAAAGTCAACTTAGGGGCGAATTAGGTCAAGAAACCCTAATTCCTGATTTTTGATGAATGCATCCCCTGAGGCTAAATTAACTTGATGATTGGGTTCATGATGTCCCTTGGAGCATCATAGGTTATGCTTTGAAGCATTGGTTCATGCCCAGAGGAAAATTTCCATCTGGAGGCCCTGGTCAACCAAAACCCTAATTTGGTGACACTGGCGATCTTGAGGCTTAATCCACTTGGAAGGTAGCAACCTTGTGCTTAATCCTTGATGTGGGAGTCCTCTTAATCCATTGTGGATGTTTGAGAGTTTAGACAAGTTGAAGATCATGTCAATTCTTGATTGATCCTTTGTCTAAGAACTCTGAGAGGGCTTGAAACCCTAATTATTGTTTGTAGTAAATGCTCACCCATCTTTGGGGAGACTGATGAGGTATGATGGTTCATCCATATTGTGATGATGATTTGCACAATGATGGGAAATCTTAGTGGTCAAAATTTGGGGTATGACATCCCCCTCGCCCCAGTCCCCTTTTGTTTTTTATTTTCTTTTTCTTTTCTGTTTTAATTTTGAATTAGGCCATGCGAATATGCTACCAACACCCCCCACCAAGAGCCCATATACTGCAGCTTTGTGAACCTTTTTTTGTTCAAAATTCACTAATACACCCCATGGCCTTTTCACTTCAAATTTCTTTTTTCTTCTTTTTCTTATATTACATTTTCATTTCATTTAAAATGTTTTTTCTCTAAACATCAAAAATCCCAAAAATAATTTTTCTAAATACCTAATTTAATTTAATTTTCTAATTTTTTATTTTACTTATAAATTAGTGAATTTTTTAGAATTTTGTTTCACCCTTAATTTTTGAACTTATTTTCTTACCATTGCTTGGGCAATTTTCTAAGTTACCTCAAGATCTTTTTGAAAGGTCGTGTTAAGTATAATTTGCAACCTTGCTAAGGACATTTGTGTTAGGTCTCGTTTGGGTTCAAGCTTTGGTTTTAAGATTGAATGTCCATTTTCTTAATTTGTGAAGTACATCTTTGGTGTAACCATGCTCATCACCCCTTATCCATGACTTGTGGCACCTTTTAGAATCTCCTCGCAAGATGACTTTGTGTTGATATGATTGTCCCCACTCTTAGCTTCATAGTTCTTAAATCCTTTGCTATACTTGTACTCATGTTTGTATTGAACTATTGCTATGCCCATACGTAGATGTATATATTATGTTTTGATGTTATCTTCACTTGATTAGTGTTTTTCACCTTTGAATCCTTGAACTTATATTGTTTACTTGATCTCAATCCACTTGTAACATTCTTGTTAATAAGTTGTTATTCTCCCTTCCTTCCAAAGGAAAGTCTTTCTATTGACCTCAAAGTCATAGATAACTCATAATTAAACCTTGACCTCATAGTCATAGGTATCTACTTCCCTCCTTGACCTCATAGTCATAGGATTCCCTCATGACCTCATAGTTATATAGCCATCTTTAACCTTTGACCTCATAGTCATAGGTAAATTTTCCCCTTGGCCTCATAGCCATTCAATCTTACAACTTAGAATTAATTTAGAGTTCTTGAACTCTATGTGATTCTCATCACTTTGAGTATTCACTTCACCCCATCACAACTTAGACTTAGAGAGTTTCTTAAACTCTACATGAGCTCATACTCATTCCCCTTGCAACTTTGGCCATAGTCAATGGTTCCTCACCCTTAGTTAGGTGAACCACGATTGCTCTGATTCTTTAGTCAGATACGTAGGCACAAGATGCGACATCTTGGCGAGCAAACTTAGTGTACATATCTTAGGTCTTTACCTCTACCCTTAGCACCGATTTCTTTAGCAAGCAAACATAACATAGCACAAACTAACAAGAGGTTCCTGTAGAGTACCACAGATACTTAGGGTGCTAATACCTTCCCTTAGTATAACCAACCCACGATCCTCGATCTCTTAGCTTTGTCTTCACATAGCGCAATTAGGGTTTTCTTCGATCTTTACCCTTTCCTTTGGATAAATCAAAGTTCGGTGGTGAATTCAAAGATGTGTGATTCAAGGTAATTAATATCTTGATATCCGATTCTCGCCGCAACAGTGGTTATGAATTTAAGCTTTGAAGAAAAAATTGAAAGAAAATTGGAATTTGAAGGAACTTGAACTTAAATCTTGAATTTGTGATTATGAACTTGGAATGGAATTGGAAATGGATTGGATCTTGAATAGAATTCAAATAGGATTTGCAATTGAATGAAGTTTGAAGATTGAACTATTTCCTTGCATTTGGACTTTGATCAAATGGTTCAATTTGGTTAGATCGTCCAAATTTCTTTGAATTAATTCCAAGCGAAACTACTTGAAACAACACTGAAATCTCCTTAAGAATCCATCTGGAAATGAATTGAAATCTTGAGTCAAATCTGGAGAAAATGACTAAAATGAACCACTTGAAACAAATCTTGGATAAATAACACTTCGGACTTGAACCAACAAATCATCCTCGACACTAATTTTTTAGCATCTTGAACTCTTCATTCAAATCATACCAAGAAGGCATTGAAGCTTTGAACCAATAACACCACATCCTGGTTCTATATAGAAAGCTTGAATTCTTCTGTGACAAGAATATGGACCACGTAATCAGAGCTTGCAACAACTCAGAATATGAGGCCAAATATTCACAACTGGATTCCATCAGATGATTTGTGATCTCGCACACAACCCTAATCCTGATTGCTTGACAATTTCAGACATAGACCACTTGAATTTGACACTTCTTTGTCTTCGCAAGATTTCATAACATAGATGACCTTATACATGAACTGTGCTGCCACTACACCCTAGTTGAAAATGAATTGGCCTTAATGATTATCCACCTTGAAACAAACTGCCTTTGCCACAGCCTGATAACTTGTTACTAAAGAAGACCACATGTTTAACCAAGATTAGGTCAAACTTCCATTGAGTTTCAAATCACACCGCACACACACTTGAACTGACAACCATGCCTGGTCCTTGATTTAGTCTTGCAAGACCTGAGCCTCGAAGCAATTGTGAGGAAGCCATATCACACTTGATTAGTGAGGGAGGATATCTCTTGAGTGTATGAGAACTTGGTTGATTGATGATCCATCCAAAACCTTTGTTGATCAACCCTTGAAGCCTCTTAAAGCAAACCCTAGTTCAACAAAGGAAACAAAACAAACAAAGTCTAATAAATTTGTTAGCTATGCATGGATGATTGACCTAATATGATGTGCAAAAGATCAAATAATCTAAGGGTAAAATTTGGGGTATGACAATATGATTCATAATTGATCTTAGAATATGATTCATAGTTGAACCATTTTATTGACTTTGATAATACAATATGATTCATAGTTGATCTTAGAATATGATTCATAGTTGACCCATTCCATAGAGTTTGATAATACAATATGATTCATAGTTGAACCATTCCATTGACTTTGATATAAGACTATGATTCATAGTTGAACCAAGTCATTGACTTTGATAATACAATATGATTCATAGTTGATCTTAGAATAAGATTCATAGTTGAACCATTCCATTAACTTTGATAATACAATATGATTCATAGTTGATCTTAGAATATGATTCTTAGTTGACCCAAGGCTTAGGATGAAGCAAAGACAAGACACAATCCTCAAAGCCTTAGGATTGGGCAAAAGAAAAAGTCATGACCCTTAAAGCCTTAGGATCAAGCCAAACGAAACCAAAATAAAAGCTAACATCCTCAAAGCCTTAGGATGATGCAATGACATGATACTCAAAGCCTTAGGATTGATTAAAGAAACAAATGGACAGGATCCTCAAAGCCTTAGGATCAAGCCAAATGAAACAAGATAAAAGCTAACATCCTCAAAGTCTTAGGATGAAGCAAAAGACAAAACACAATCCTCAAAGCCTTAGGATTGGGCAAAAGAAGATGAAAAAGGACATAACCCTCAAAGCCTTAGGATCAAGCCAAACAAAACAAGATAAAAGCTAACATCCTCAAAGCCTTAGGATGAAGCAAAGCAAGAAACAATCCTCAAAGCTTTAGGATTGGGCAAAAGAAAAAAGGACATGACCCTCAAAGCCTTAGGATCAAGCCAAAAACATTGGAGTTTTCAAACAAAGATAAACATCCAAGCCTTTGGAAATTCCTTAAAAGGAAGAGATCAAACGGGATCTTCAGGAAACATCAAGAAAGATAGAGGGTAATTAAACTCTTCTGTATGCCAAAATAATTGGACTTCACGGGGAAACGCCCTTTGGATAAGCTTCTCAAAAGAGACGGCCACTTATCGTTGAAAGGGTTGACGCACCACCAAGAAAGATTAAGCTTCTCAGGAGAGACTGTCACTTATCTGACAAAGAAAAAAGGATAAACTTCTTGAATGAAACTGCCACTTATCTGAAAAAGGAAAAAGGAAACAAGGATAAGCTTCTCAGGAGAGACTGCCACTTATCTGAAAAAGGATAAGTTTCTCAAAGGAGACTGCCACTTATCTGGAAAAGGCAAAAGGAAACAAGGATAAGCTTCTCTGGTGAGACTGTCACTTATCTGAAAAAGGATAAGCTTCTCAAAGGAGACTACCACTTATCTGGAAAAGGCAAAAGGAAACAAGGATAAGCTTCTCTGGTGAGACTGCCACTTATCTGGAAAAGGCATAAGAAAATAAGCTTCTCAAGGGAGACTACCACTTGTTGTTAAAAGACACAAGGAAACAAGCTTCTCAAGGGAAACTGCCACTTGTTGTTGGAAATAACAAAACTGGATAAGCTTCTCAAGAGTGACTGCTTATCCGCAATAGGGATCTATAAATATATTCTTGTTGCGAGACAGAGTGCAAAATAAATGCACGCTCAAACTAGGTTCGGCGACCTAATCAAGTTCAAAAGCAACACTTGCCAGGGACCAAAGTTCAATCTAGGAACAAGTTAGAAAGAATCGGTCAAATAAGACTCCGCCTATTGAGGAAAGAAATCAAATGGAGATTTACCTTATCCAAGCATGGAAAAGATAACTGAAGCAACCATCATCCATGATGATCGAACTCTGTGGAGAATTTAGAAAAGAGTGCACTTTATGCTTAAAGCTGACGACTCTACTTGGAGAGAGACAACAAACCCAACCATTTGGGGAATAAATGCCAAAGTGAACGAAACAGGTAAACACCAGAATGATAGCAAAAATGCTCTGATGCCATGTATGAATGTATGAATTTCATGTATGTCATGCTTATGCTGACAAAAAACAGACAAATGGAAGCAAACTGGAGATGAAATAAACATCTCGACGAGGATACTCGGCCAACTTCTGTAAGAAGGATACTTCTATCAAGAGATGGGTATAAAGCCACATGTGGAACCCCGGTCCTATTTCAAGGTTTCAACCTTCTCTAGGAAAAGACTATTCCACTCAGGGATATAATATCATGACTTCACCTAAGGGATTACCATCATGAATCTGATTTCCTTGTTGGAAGAGAAAATGTCCACTGGAAAAGGGTCATCCATGATTAGAGACTTCATAGGGGATAAAATATATATCCACCATATTGGGGAAGCTCGGTCCAAAGTCGTGGTTGTAGGTGTCTAAATTGAAGCTTCATGGGGAATAGGTGAACATATCCAGTTCGCTGGGGACGAAAGGAGTCACAGGAGATCACCGGGGAATGGAGAGGTCCAAAGATTCAATGAGGAACACCAGAGTCCAGAGATTCACTGGGAGGCATACATTCATTTCACTGGGGGAAAATACGAAGCCAAGGCAGCTTATTGGGGAAAAAGAATAACTTCAGTGGGGACTAAAAGATGACTCCACTGGGGAGAAAATCCTAAAAAACAATGAACTTGTATCACATGGCGGATACTGGGGAGATTCTTTGTAGTCTTGAAAATCACTTTCAACCAAAGGATCGATCCAAGAGTGTTGTCAGTTTATACTTTGTTGGGGACTTTTGCTGAAAATGGTCTAAAAGTGCTTCTGCAACATTAAGACCTCTTAGGGAAACAAAGATTTCCTTAACCAAGAGCTATTGACAGCTAGACTCCAACAGGTGCCTATAATTTCACTGGAGATTCATAACTTCAGTGGGTGGTCATAACCTTACTGTAGATTAGAGGTGCTTCATCGGGGATCTCAAAAAGAAATACAAGTCAGTTGATTTGCAAACATGTCTTCTCAAATAAAGAGAAAGATCATCTGAATCTTCACTAAACTTCTCAGAGAGATGCCATTTGATATAAGCAAATGAAGTAGTGGACTCATTGGGAGAATCATTACCAGTTATAGTAGAATCCTTGTAAAGGGATATCTCAAATAAAGAGAAACCACTTGTAAGGTCTTCAGCAAGACTTTTCTGACTGACTTCTAGGGGAAGAACCACCAAAAATGGATAAGCTTCTCGAAAGAGATTGCCGCTTATTGTTGTAAAGATTGAGGAACCACCAAGAACATATAAGCTTCTCAAAAGAGATTACCACTTATCGTCTGGGTGTGAACTCCAAGAAAATGTTACAACACTGTTGGATAAGAGTGGAATTGTAGGAAATTTTCTGATGGATGAAATAAACATCCACTTCATTGAGGAAACATGAAGTTAAGGAGATTCATTAGGAATTCTTAGGCCACCGACTGGGGAGTCTTGCATCAAACTTGTCACGACTGTTGGAAGTGGGTACTCGTCGGGGAGTTGCCATAACCACTTGGAGTAGATACTCACGTTGGGGAATCATCCCAAACATGTCAGAGTAACCTGGGGTAAAGACCCAATGGGGATACGTGTAAGGCAGGTCGCAAGGACACACTTGCTTAAGAGAACACTTAGTTCCACATTGAAAAGGCTGCATGATGGACAACCACAACTCTTGTGATCAAAACAATCTTCAATTCTCAGATGCCCCATATCACATGGTTTATAAGAAAACATCATCTTAAGAGAATTTTACAGAAAACGGGACATAACAATGCCTTAGAGTTTTCAAACTCTTTGAGAGATTCATCGAATCTCGACGTAACTGCCCCAGATCGACTGGTTTATGAGGAGAAAGCATCTCAAGAGGGTTTTATAGAAAACTTGGAATAATGATACTCTAGCGTCTTCAAACTCTTGGAGAGATTCATCGAATCTCGATGTGACTGCCCCAAATCGACTATATTCTTGCATAATAGAGTCTTCGAACAAGCACGCCAATAACAACTGGTCTTCATGAAGGGACTGATGACGACCAGATTATCAGTACCAATAACAATTGGGCTTCAAAGCAAGAGCGTCAGTAAAAACTAGGAAACAAATTTGCCCCTGCTTAACAAAGTCTTTAGGCAACCTGCCCCTGGATATGGTCATTCTCTTGAAATGATTGGCCATCTATTCAAAAGATTCAAAAGATTGAACTCGCCACTGATGTTCAGATGCAAGCTTCTATTTCATCAAGCAAATGTTAGCAAGCAGAAAATGTTAATTCTGAAACTGCTAATGCAACACACATGTTTGTCTTGAAGTTTTTATTGAAAAGATATCACAATAACTTGTGACTGAATCATTAGTTTGGATATGTCTGATTTTCATTTGCAAAGTCAACACAAATTTAAGCATATCTCAATAGGAGTCAGGAAACGTTATCTCGTTGAGCATGCTTTCGAAATAAACCTGCTTCAATTAGGTCTTTGGAGGGTTATAACGCGGCTTGGTTCACATTTTATGAAATAAAGGATAAAAGGCTCAAAGTTTATTTGTACCTATCCCTTCTTCGTGATGTTCTCCAATCCTACGTTCAGTTTAACTTGATGCGAGCACTCATCTCTCAAGAGGAGTTTTGATGTGGTTGAGGAATCACTAAGGCTTTGCACATGGCGGTCACTCACCTCTTTCACTTTTGGTGTTCGGTCACACGACTTTTCTTATTTGTTGAGGATTTTTCTTTGTAATCCTTTTTTTTTTGCTTTTCACATTTTTGTTTATTCCCTAAATTTTGCCTGGACTGTGTCATTTGGATTTGATCTTGAAGTCCAGCGGGATGCCCTAATTTTGCCTAAATCTCCTTCATAGGTTTTGATTTAGCGAGCTTTTTCTTTTTTCATTTTTTGATTTACGAACAAATCGTGTGACTTTAAGTCATTTTGACTTGTTGAAAGGATTGTGACTGCCCCCATTCCTTAGCTAGTAGCAAACAGACTCGAATACCAACGACAATTGGGTCTGACTCCTAGCCTCTTAATGTGTAAGGGTAAGGTGAACTGGATCCTCGGATGTTCACTCCCTTTTATGAAAGTTTGGGTGCTCGATCAACTTAACTGAAAAATACCCTACCCCTTGGTTAAATTGAGGTTTTTTTTATTTAGAAAAGAAATAAAACTCCTACTTCAAGGCTCAAAGGGGTTAAAGAGGGATTATCTTCCTTATATCTCCAGTGTTTGCGAGTTTGAAGCAATGCTTTACATCATCAGCAAGTTTTATTCAAAAGCATACAATAGATTTTGCGTCTTCATTTTCATCATCCTCCCTCCAATTCTCTGCCTAAGCAAGAGATTGGGTAGCATTGGCATTATATAGCAGAAAAAAAGCATTTTAAATGAGTGACAATGAATGGACTTCTTCAAGACAAACATTATCATTGCATTAATCATTCAAAATAAACAAACTCTTACTGGCCAAAACAAAATGCGTTTACAAACACAGAAAGCTACACATGAAAAGAAGCAAATAAGCTGAACATCTGACAAGACATAGCCTAAAGAAAAGTCCTCTACATCAATCCACCATATGCACAGAGAAGCTTATTCCATGCTCAAGCAGAAAAGTGATTTGAACCTGGGTTTGCACATCTTGAAAAACAGGATGTCCTTTTGAACCATCTCTTTTACTTTCCCCTCGAAGACACAACATTCTTTAATGTCGTGGCCAGGTGCCCCTTGATGGAAAGCAGAGAAGGCATCAGTCTTGAAATAGCTCCTATGAAGCATTGGGAAGGCTGGCGGCGTTTCTGTCTTGACCAAACCCTTCTACACGAGGACAGGAAATAGCTTGGCATAGTATACTGGAATGTCCCAGATCGACTGCTTTGCTCAGCTGGCTGATTGGTTGAGGAAGAAGAATCATCCTGACGTTTGAGAGATGGCCAATTCTTTGACTAGAGTAATCAGACGCTTCTTAGCAATTTCAAGTTGGTCATTTCATCTCGAAGCTCTTGATTTTCTTGCTCTTGGTTGTCTATCAAAGCCTTCATTGTGTAGAGAACATTCCTATATAGGCTTCCAAGGTGGCAATCTCCTCTCTAAGTGCTTGGTTTTCAAGTTCCAAATGATCTGTCCTCTCTTGTAGTTGGCTCGATTACTGAGGTGATAGACTGGAGAGACAACGGGGTGAGCTAGAAAGATGCAAATGAGATGCAAATGTGATGACATGTGCATGAATGCGATGCAAATGTAAGCCTAATGGTTTCAAAGAACTTGAAAGAAAGTTGCAAACATTTTGGAAAAAACTGAAAAAGTTTTGTTTCATAAACCATGATCTCTATTGATTTTTTTTTTGCAAAGAAATGAACAATTGAGTTCCTTGAAACCACAAGGTTATTCATGAATTCATGAATGTATGGATGAATGCAATGCACAAACACGCGTATACACGTATTCACATATTCACATATATACATGCAAACAAGGTTTAAAGATCACGAGCATGGAGCCATGGTCTACCCATCCCAAAAGGTGTGTACTATGGGTTCTTGTATCTGCGGAACAGGGTTCTAAGAGGTTCCCAAAGTCATCGACCCATCTTTTAGATATTATCGACACACCAACTACTTGGAAATCAATAATATTCTAAAGAGAGTCTCGTCTGAGTGTAGTATCATGTACCAACTACTTCAGGACTACTCCCTCATAGTCACTACACTACGTCCTAAAAGGCCAAGTGGGGGTAAAAGGTAACTAAAGGTCCTCAATGTCACGGGCTCTTAGGTCGAAAGTAGTACTGCATTCATGCCTACTCGTCCAACAATACTACTCCCAAGAGGGCCTTAACTGAGCGGGGGATATCAAGTCTACTTTTTCGGGACTACTCCCTCAAAGTCTCCTTGCCTATACCCATCATCCTATCATAGGTGCACTCAAGTTCGGGTAAGGACTTATCTCACCACTCAAAGTCACAACCCTGCATATAGAAAAGACCCAAGCAAATACAGATTTACAGATATATACAGATATACAAGTATACAAGCAAGCAAGCATATAAATAACACAAATATAAACAAGGTAGGCTTAACCCTCTTAGGGGAATAGTCCCTAGTGAAGTCGCCAATTTTGTTGCAGTGAGAATCAGATATCAAGCTATTAATTAACTTGAATCACAAATCATGAAGTTCACCGCCGAGCTTTGATTTATCCAAAGGAAAGGGTAAAGATCGAAGAAAACCCTAAGTGCGCTATGTAACAACACAGCTAGAGATCTAAGGTTCGGGGATTGGTTATACCTAGGGAAGGTGCTAGCATCCTAAGTATCTGTAGTACTCTACAAGAACCTCTTGTTAGTATTTGTGTTATGCTAAAATTTGCTTGCTAAGGGAAATATGCTAAGGTAAAGACCTAGGGTATATACACTAAGTATGCTCGCCAAGACATCACATCTCGTGCCAACGTATCCTGACTAGGAAGGAATCAGAGCATTCGTAGTTCACCTCACTAGGGGTGAGGAACTCTTGACTGTGGTCAAGATTCCAAGGGGGAAGGCAAGTATCCACGGTAAGATACCTACATAGAGTACGACGACTCTAAACCTAAGGCTGGGTAAAAGGGAAGGTAAGTAAGTGTTCATCATCGTGACACTTACATGGAGTGCGGCGACTCCAATCCTAAGGCTAGGATGAAAGGGAAAGAGGGAGTAAATGTCCATGGTAGAACACCTACATAGAGTACATCGACTCTAATCCTAAGGCTAGGATAAAGGGTAAGGTGAACTATTCTCGATCGCACGGCGGCGTGAGATAAGGGAGTTAGTTGTTAGTCTTTAGTGGTTAGAGGTTAGAGGTTAGAGGTTAGAGGGCTCGACAAGATATCACATCTTGTTCCTACGTATCCTGACTAGAAATGAGGAATCAGAGCCTCCGTAGTTCACCTAACTAAGGGTGAGGAACTCTTGACTATGGTCAAGGTTCCAAGGGGGAAAATAAATGTCCATGGCAAGACAATCACATAGAGTACGGCGACTCTAAATCTAAGGCTAGTTAAAAAGGAAAGGAAGTGTCCATCACCATGACACTTACATGGAGTGCGGCGACTCCAATCCTAAGGTTAGGATAAAAAGGAAAAAGGGGAAAGGAGCTAGCTAGGCTAAGCTATCCTAAATATGACATAGAGTCAACGAAGATGAAACCTTTCCTTTGGAATAAGGCGCAAGCAACAGAGAGACAAAGAGAAAAACCTCAAGTATCAATGATCAACATGTATAGCAAATGCTCAGACAAATCAAAAGCTCAAAAGATAGGACAATCTATGGGAGACTGAATCCTAAATGTTGTCATATAAAGGATTGAATGCCTAATGTATATCCTACTCCAAGCTTAATCAGAAATTAGATTGGATTAGGAGCCTCAAGGGAGCATGTGAACAAAGCACGAGTAAACATTACACAGTTCAATCACAAACAACATCAAGTACTAAGCAAGACTCGAGTAACGATATAAACTAATGTCGAAGCATCACAAGTAACACGTATCATGAAAGCAGACATCAAGCAAAATCAAGAATAGACATCAAGCAAAATAGTAAGAGATGAAAAGATCTAACCAAAATATGGTGCATGATAAGCATTCTCTTCTATTGAACTGGTGAGCCACCAACAAGCCAAGAAATAGCCAAACATCAGATGAAAGCAAACATCCTAGCCAAGTCTTCATAAGGATCAAGAACCAAATAGAAGCTATATATATTAGATGACTTCAATATCAAAGTATCAACACCTGCACGCAGAAAATTTCCCAATACAGACAAAGAAACATTAAAGGTCCAAGGTCTCCAAATCTCAACTCCAAGAGCATAGGGCAAGGGTTCTAGATCTAAGCCCACAGTTCAAAACTCGAGACAGTAACCACAGTCCACCAATTGATAGGGTTTTGATAAATTTAAAATATTTTTGTGTTTTTTAATGAGATATGAACTAGATAAGAATATGACAAGACATGAATATAGACAATGATAATATGAACATGATATATTGACAGAAAGTTAAACAAAAATAATGAACAGAAATTAAAGTTAGTGGTTAATCGTTAATCGGATGAATCGGGTCCAATTTAGAACTAAACCATCGTAGCATGATCTATGAGGAAGATCAAGCTATAGGAGATCGTTCAATCACGATATTTGTGCTAAAACACGCTACAGAAATGATATGTAAATCATTCTCAAGGAATCGTGACACGCGTAAAGAAAAGAGAACGGTCTCATCTTAATCACAAACCTTCGTCGATTAATCAAAAGTAACCTATCATAATCCCAAAGTATAAAAAATTATCTCAATGATCATTTTCTACAGATTTGAAATCATGAAAGTTAAACAATCTCAATCAACCAACATTTGTGAATAAAAAGACTTCATCGATCGAAAATAAAATTGAAAATAAAATCGAAGATGAAATGAAAACCAAAGAAACCAAAGTGGGAACAAAATGTCAACATATTAAACATGAAAATCCACTATAACTAATGTTAGGTAGAGGTGGCAATTGGATCCATTAAGGCAAAATCTATTAAATTCATCCACCAAAAAATTCATCCAATCCATCCACCACATAAAAAGTAAGTTAATTGATTGGATTAAATCCATCCATTTATATGCATGGATTGGTTCAATGCATCCAACATATTTTAAAGATCCAATGGATTATTTTTATCTCTATTAAATTTATTTTTTTTTAAATAATTAAAAATGGATTTTTTTTAAAAAAGAATTAATTTTTTTTCAAAAAAAAAACCAAATTTAAAAAAAAAAACTGACTTTTTTTCGAAAAAAAACCGATTTTTTTCTGAAAAAAAACCAATTTTTTTTCTGAAAAAAAAAAACATACTTTTTTTCCGAAAAAAAAACCGACTTTTTTTCCGAAAACAAAAACCGAATTTTTTTCCCGAAAAAAAAAACCTACATTTTTTCGAAAAAAAAATCGATTTTTTTTTCGAAAAAAAACCGACTTTTTTGCCGGAAAAAAACCGACTTTTTTGACGGAAAAACCGACTTATTTAAAAAAAAAACCGACTTTTTTTTTGAAAGAAAAACCGACGTTTTTTTTCGAAAAAAAACCGACTTTTTTCCCAAAAAAACTGATTTTTTTTTTGAAAAAAACCCGACTTTTTTTCTAAAAAAAAACCGACTTTTTTTTTTACAGAAAAACCGACGTTTTTTTCCGACAAAAATTACTTTATTTTTTCGAAAAAAAACCGATTTTTTTTCCAAAAAAACCAATTTTTTTTCGATAAAAAAACCGACTTTTTTTTTCGAATAAAAAAACTGATTTTTTTTTAAATAAAAACAATTAGATGGATAGATATCCATCAATTAAAAATATGTTAATGGATGGATTGAATAAATTTTATTTTTAACGGATGGATCAGATTGGATAATTTTAAGAAAATGTTAGTGGATTGTTAATGGACTAATGAATTGTTTTGATCCATCCATTAACTATCCAATCCATATCCATCCAATCCATCAATTTTTCCACCCTAATGTTAGAAAATAAATCTAAAAAGGAAAATCCAAATAGAAAACAAGGATGAGAAGTAAGAAATAAAAAAAAATAAAAATAAAAAAAGACAAAAGTGGGGTACAAGGAGAAAATTATGGGTATGTGAAGAAATTAACCATGGGCTCCTAATGCCCATTATCCACAATGAAATCTTCAAACAAAAACAAATGTGAGTGGCGCATAAAATATTAAGGTGGTGATGAACAAGCAAATGGGCTGACCTGTCAGGTTTATAAGGGCACGACTTACGCAAAAATTTTATTTTTAACGTTAAAACAAGATCAAGCAAAACACTACTACCAGATTCGTCTTTCAAAACTCACGGTCAACAGGTTTCTCTTTTTGAGGCGTAAAAGGGAGTAACATAGTCCTAATCTGGTGGTGCCGTGCTGTGGTGTTTTGGTGAGTGTGAGGTAGTTGCTGGTGGGTATCGGGGATGCTACAGATTGGTTGAATTATTATATTTGAATAAGGAATATGTCTGTCAGGTATTCTACTTGGTTAGCAGGATTGAAGCAAAGAACCAGTGGCTGGGGGCATAATCATCAGCAATCAGATAAGTGTGGGCATTCCTTGTGTTCCTTGGTCGGCGAAGGATTTGTGAAGCTTATCAGGGCAATTACTGGTGTTGGTTGGTGGTGTGTAGTCAATAGATTTTGAGGTGTGCTGTTCCTTTTGTTTTCAAGGCTTGTTAGTCAATAAAATCTGCCATTATTTTGTTACTGGTACAAGCCTGTTTAACGGGTTCTTTGGTAGGGGGAGGGACAGGCCTTATAAATGTTGGCTGGTATTAAAATGGTGGTTTGTAGTGCTGTCTGATGATGTAGTTTGTATTTTTCCCGTTTTTTCCATGTTGTATCGTAATTGGTGGATTGATTGGGGTGTACTGTTTCCAGGCATAGCTTATGCCATATTAATAAAATTTTGCTGTTTCAAAAAAAAAAAAAAAACAGGTTTCTCTTTTTCAAAAGGCAAAATGGATTAAAACTACGACAACTATATCATCATTAAAAACAAATGGAAAAAACAAAGTTAACTTCATCAAGGAAGCACTTTTAGATCACGAATAAGTCGCAAACACGGTCAAGAAAATCAACACAAATCAACCTTTTCGATCTTGCTCCGTTTTTTGCTTCAGCTCGCGCTTTCGTTTCGCTCGTGCATCAGATTCGTGTTTGTTTTGGTTCGTAAAGGTTTGTCTCTTTGATTTCGGTCGTATCATCTCTCTCTTCATCTTTGATTTTGATCAATTTCTGTTTCTGGGTTTTGTGGGTTTGATTTGGGTTGAGGCGGAAGATGTATAGAGTAGTGTTTGTTCGGGTAAGAAGGTTGGGTTGAGGATGAAGAATCGTAGGTTGATAAGGGTTGTGAAAGAAGGTTGGAAAGATTTAATGGATGAAAGGTTTGAAGGTTGTTGTATTATTGAAGAAAAAAAAGAGACGACGGTATAGCTGAAGATTTTGGGAGTTTTTTGATGTTGTGAGGGATTTTTGCTAAGGTGAAATAAGAAGGTCTGTGTTGTTTGGTTCGTGAGCGAGGTTTTGGCAGCATAACGATGCTTTTCTCCAAACTCCTTTAACGAGTGAATTCATGGAGTATTAATAGAGAAAAAAAATGAGGTGAGTGAATCGCAATTTCTGCTGTGATGTCGTTTCAATTTGTAGTTGTTTTGATGATATTTTGTGAGGTTTTGTCTGCTATTTCGTACGAGTTGTCTTGGTTTGCTGCTTGTAATATTGGTTTTGTTTTTGTTGCTTGGTTTGTGTAAGCAGGCAGTACAGGTTGTGAGAAGGTTGCTGCTTGTAATATTGTGTAAATCGTGGTTGAAGGTTTGTAGCATTTTGCGCAGTGGATGTCGTGTATGGCTTGTTGGAGGTTTTGCTTTTTGGAAGTGTGTTTTGGCGGTTTGGAAATGGTTTCTTGAATCATGTGGGACCTATCCGATTCATGATTAATGGCTTGTTCTTTGGACACTGAATTTGTTTTTGGATTGTTGCTTTGCAGGCGAGGCAGCAGGTTTTGGTGGGGTCGTGGTGTTGGTAATTAGGAGGAAGGTTATTTTTGCAATCGTGGTTGGGTGTTGTAGTGTTGTTATTGAGCAGTGGTATTGTGGTATTGCTTTTGTGTGTAGGTATGCTGAGATGTTGTGCGTGGTTAAAGGTGGTGTAGTACATGATGGTTGGTAATTGCAGCTAACAGGAAAAGTGGCGTGAAGGCTTTTGTTGGTTAGTGAAGGTCGTGATTTCTTGGATGAATGCTGCATTTTTTGGCAAATTATGTTGTATTGTAAACTTGGGCTTTGTTTTGTAGCTTGTATGTTTATGAGCTTCTATGGACTTTTTATTTTTGTGACATTTTTTCATATGTTTTCCTTATTGCAACTTGTAACTTTATGGTCACCTCTTTTGTAATGGTTACTAAAAATTTGTAATAACAATAAAAGTAATTGGCCTTCGCATATGGGCTTTGAAATGATGCCAAAGAAATTTACATGTGCTTGAATAAAATTTGAAAATGGATTATTAATTTGAATGGAATTTGGAAAGAAATTGTGACTTGAATTGAATGAGAATGAATTTAAAAGGTGGTTATGAATTGAAACTTTGAAGAAAAAAATTGAAAGAAAATTGGAATTTGAAGGAAGTTGAACTTGAAAATTGAATTTGTGATTATGAACTTGAAATGGAATTGGAAATGGATTGGATCTTGAATAGAATTCAAATAGGATTTGCAATTGAATGAAGTTTGAAGATTGAACTATTTCCTTGCATTTGGACTTTGATCAAATGGTTCAATTTGGTTAGATCGTCCAAAGTTCTTTGAATTAATTCCAAGCGAAACCACTTGAAACAACACTAAAATCTACTTAAGAATCCATCTGAAAATGAATTGAAATCTCGAGTCAAATCTGGAGAAAATGACTAAAATGAACCACTTGAAACAAATCTTGGATAAATTACACTTTGGACTTGAACCAACAAATCATCCTCGACACTAATTTTTTAGCATCTTGAACTCTTCATTCAAATCATACCAAGAGGGCATTGAAGCTCTGAACCAATAACACCACATCCTGATTCTATCTAAAAAGCTTGAATTCTTCTGTGACGAGAATACGGACCACGTAATCAGAGCTTGCAACAACTTAGAATATGAGGCCAAATATTCACAACTGGATTCCATCAGATGATTTGTGATCTCGCACACAACCCTAATACTGATCGCTTAACAATTTCAGACATAGACCACTTGAATCTGACACTTTTTTGTCCTCACAAGATTTAATAACACAGATGACCTGAGACATGAACTGTGTTGCCACTACACCCTAGTTGAAAATGAACTAGCCTTAATGATTATCCACCTTGAAACAAACTGCCTTTACCACAGCCTGATAACTTGTTACTAAAGCGTACCACATGTTTGACCAAGATAAGGTCAAACTTCCATTGAGTTTCAAATTACACCGCACACACACTTGACAAGACAACCTTGCCTGATCCTTGATTTAGTCTTGCAAGACCTGAGCCTCGAAGCACTTGTGAGGAAGCCATATCAAACTTGATTACTGAGTGAGGATATCTCTTGGTGTATGAGAACTTGGTTTATTGATGATCCATCCAAAACCTTTATTGATCAACCCTTGATGCCTCATGAAGTAAACCCTAGTTTCACAAATGAAACAAAAGAAACAAAGTCTAATAAATTGGTTAGCTAAGCATGGATGGGTAAAATTAGGGGTAAGACAACTTGATTCATAGTTGATCTAAGAATATAATTCATAGTTGAACCATTACATTGACTTTGATAATACAATATGATTCATAGTTGATCTTAGAATATGATTCATAGTTTATGTAACACCCCCAATCTATACCCCGGGCAAATAAAGCGATAACAAATAAATCAGAGTATAATTAAAACATTCATGGCATAGACGGAGGCGTCACATCAATTGAAGCAAAATACAACAACCTGCTCATATAGATATGCAACAATCAGGTAGCACATGACAGAGGAACTCAGTTCCTAACACCCACAATTCAGATACAGAATAAAAGCGGAAAATCTGCAACTGAATCTCATATATATAACATAAAAGTTTGTCTGTCATATACAGAGTCATACATGTACAATCCAAAGAACATATATACATATACAAATAATCACACACGATCTCCCCGACTACCCGGTGCTACATATCAGAGTCGACCGACAAAAGAATGAAGACCTAAGCTTCACAAAAAGACCTCCAGCATCTAATCTGCAATGCCTCATAGAGCATTCAAAACAGCAGAAGGGTGAGAAACACAATTATAATATAATTGCATATAATTATATAATAACACAAAATACACATGTAAAACACTCTCACCACAACTTACACCATAATTCAAACACAAAACAACACAAATCATATCTCATATATCCGTCACAAAGGCATATCACTCATGCACAATACATTTATCCCCAACATATATATATATATATATATATATATCAACTCACCAATTCCATTCATAATTCCACACAAAATCAATCCATTCATGATTTATGCAAATGTAAAGAGACCGACACAACGACTCTATGCAAATGCAATGCGGTACCGTTCCATCCATCATTCTCATCATTAATTCACTCAGGAATTATTGGAATCATCGCTTGTTACTTAGTGTAACTCCCCGTCCAGCAAACGATGTTCCCCGTCGCTCACACCTCTTTGTATAAGGCACACGACCCGATCGCTCACACCTCTTTGTATAAGGCACACGATCGTCTATAATCATCGCTCACACCTCTTTGTATAAGGCACACGATGTTATAGCGGATTCCCTCTGGAACCGTTTCGTCGTTCACACCCACTAGGGCACACGACATCATAAGAATGCATATCATGATGTTTGGCATACAATGACCCATGACAATCAAATGCATACATATACACATCCATGTGAACCATTCCAACATCCATAATCATGCATATACAATCAACCACAATCACAATGCATTTACTTGCCCTTAGGCCACAAACCAAGATCATAACATTTCATCACATGCATTTACATCATACCACAGTGCACAAGTCATACATCATATATCAAAAGCATATTGCATGATAACACATCAAATACACACAATTAAGACGGCAAAAGTCGGCAAAACGACACATTTCCAAATTTCCGACACAATTAACTCGGACACCAATATCAAAACCATTTTAATAAGAAAGAACATTCCATAAGCTTCCCAACAGTACCAAGAATGCCTCGATCCGAGTTACGGATCAAAAGTTACGGCATCGGATGCGAAATCGGGAACAAGTCTACACCCTCTCTGGTCCTACGCGTATTGCCCTGGGCCATACGCGTATTGCCCAGTTCGCTCGCCCATCCATACGCGTAATGCCCTAAGTGCTTCGCGTATGGGCAGAGACTAATTTCTCCCAAAAAATTCCACTAAAAACCCCGTACGCGTATTGCCTTCCTATTTATGCGTATTGCCTTGTCAAGTACGCGTACCATTACGCATTTCAGCAGAGGGCCATGAAAAATGGGTTACATACGCGTAATGCCCACATTTTCCCCTTGCCATACGCGTATTGCCTTAACCAATACGCGTATTGCCTTGCCTGTTACGCGTATGGGCAGCGAAACCCAGAATTTTTCCTGTAGAATTTCTGCTTCGAAATTCATCCAATTTCTCTCCCAAATCTCACCTAAACATCAGCAAATTACCAATTGACTGCACAACAACATATATCTAACATGTATCAGCAATAAGGAACCTTAAAACATGATTTCCGACACAAATTATATCAAATTCTAACAATCTCAACATATTAATGGTTTTAGTTCTCTATTCAATTTCAACCCAACAATAAACAAATACATACATACATAATCGTACACAAACATAGAATAATCGAGTTTTGCACCTTTACCCGATTAATCGTGTTTTGAAATGTCGGTTGATTCGATTCCTTAAACCCCAAGTTTTCCTCTTTTTTCTTCTTTCCTTTCTCTTTTCCTTCTTTCTCTTTTCCTTCCTTACTATTTTCTCTCTTTTTTTCTCTTTAAGTTTCTAACTTAAGAAAAATAAGTAAAATGACCAAAATACCCCTACACTCAAATATCTCGCAAACGCTCCCAAAACGCGATAAAACATAATAACGATGAAAAATAATATATTGCCAAATAAAAGTAAAAAATAAAATAATATAAAAACAAAAATAATTAAATTGACTCGATTAAATAACTCTAACAAAAACTGGGGTGTTACAACTCTCCCCCACTTAGAAATTTTCGTCCTCGAAAATATTACCTGAGACGAATAACTCCGGATACGACTCCCGCATCCGACTCTCCAACTCCCAAGTCAAATTGCCCTCAGCAGCGCCTCCCCACGCTACTTTCACAAGCGCAATATCCTTGCCTCTTAACTGCTTCAACTCGCGATCCAAAATTCTCACCTGTAATGCCTCAACCGTAAGGTTCTCCCTTACCTCAACCTCATCCATCGGAATCACATGCGATGGATCCGGAACATACTTCCGAAGCTGTGAAACATGGAACACATCGTGCAAATTCGAAAGATTTGGTGGCAACGCCACCCGATAAGCCACAGCACCCACTCTCGCGGATATCTGGTAAGGACCAATAAATCGAGAAGTAAGCTTCTTCGACTTCAATGCCCGTCCAATACCCATCACCGATGTAACTCTCAAGAATACATGATCGCCTTCTTGAAACTCAAGATCTTTCCCCTTTCGATCATGATAACTCTTCTGCCTACTCTAAGAAGCCTTTATTTTCTCACGAATAAGTTTCACCTTTTCCGTAGTCTGTTGCACTAACTCCGATCCAACCACCAAACTCTCACCCGATTCATGCCAACACAACGGTGTTCGACATCTCCTTCCGTACAACGCTTCAAAAGGTGTCATTCTAATACTTGAATGGAAACTGTTGTTATACATGAATTCAACCAACGAAAGATAATTATCCCAAGCACCACCTTGCTCAAGAACAGAAACTCTCAGTAAATCTTCCAACGACTGAATAGTTCTCTCGGTCTGACTATCCGTCCGAGGATGATAAGCAGAACTCAATCTCAACTTGGAACCTAACGCCTTTTGCAAACTTTCCCAAAATCTGGAAGTAAACCTCAGATCTCGATCTGAAACAATACACAACGGAACACCATGTAGCTTCACAATCACACGGATATAAATCTCAGCCAACCTCTCCAAAGAAAAACTAATGTCAATCGGAATGAAATGCGCCGATTTAGTCAGCCTATCCACAACCACCCAAATGGCATTATGTCCCTTCTGTGTATTCGGCAACCCCGTCACAAAATCCATAGAAATGTTGTCCCATTTCCACTCGGGAATATCCAACGGTTGCAACAATCCACTAGGCTTCTGATGTTCTACCTTCGACTTCTGACACGTCAAACACGCATAAACAAACTGAGCCACATCCCTCTTCAATCCGAACCACCAAAAGATCTTCTTCAAATCTTGATACATCTTATTAGCTCCCGGATGTATACTCAAACTACTTTGGTGTCCTTCCTCTAAAATCATCATTTTCAAGTCCGAATCATCAGGAATACAAATTCTACCACGGAATCTCAAAACACCCTTATCATCCCCTTTAAAGTCACCATTCACACCTTTATCTCCAACCATCAACAAATCAACAAATTTCACATCCAACTTCTGTTTCTCACTAACGGTCGACAGAAAATCATTAGTAACCTTTAACATACCAAGCCTCACGCTATCACATGTCAATTCACACACCAAACTCAAATCTCTAAATGCTTCCAAAAGTTCTCACTCTTTAACCATCAAAGCGGTCATATGCAAAGATTTCCGGCTTAACGCATCGGCTACCACATTAGCTTTACCAGGATGGTAATTCAAGCCAAAATCGTAGTCCTTCAAAAATTCCAACCATCTATGTTGCCTCATATTCAACTCTTTCTGATCAAACAAGTATTTCAAACTCTTATGATCACTAAAGACTTCAAATCTTTCACCGTACAGATAATGCCTCCAAATTTTCAACACAAAAACCACTGCCGCTAATTCCAAATCATGAGTAGGGTAATTCTTCTCATGAACCCTCAATTGCCTCGAAGCATAAGCCACAACCTTACCTTCTTGCATCAACACTCCACCTAAACCACTCAAAGACGCATCACAATACACCACAAACGGTTCAGTAGGATTCGATAAGACCAAAATCGGAGCTGTAGTCAATCTTCTCTTCAGCTCACTAAAACTTTCCTCACACTGAATATCCCAAATGAACGCTTGAACTTTACAAGTCAGCTGGGTCAAAGGAAGTGCTAACTTGGAAAAGCCTTTAATGAATCTTCGATAATATCCAGCTAAACCCAAAAAGCTTCTAATTTCCGTAACCGACCTAGGAGCCTCCCATTGTAGAACTGCATCTACTTTGGATGGATCCACAGAAATACCATTACCTGAAATCACATGCCCAAGAAAACTCACTTCTGACAACCAGAACTCACACTTGGACAACTTGGCATAAAGTCTCTTCTCCTTCAAAATTTGCAATACAGTTCGCAAATGTTGCGCGTGTTCCTCCCGAGACTTAGAATAAATCAAAATGTCATCAATAAACACAACAACAAATCGATCCAAATGCTCATGAAAAATGCGATTCATATACTCCATAAACACTCCTGGCGCATTAGAAACCCCGAACGACATCACGGAATATTCGTAATGTCCGTATCGTGTCCTAAAATCCGTCTTCTGAATATCTTCCTCTTTCACTATAATCTGATGATAACCTAACCTCAAATCAATTTTACTAAACACACACGCACCTACCAACTGGTCCATCAGATCATCAATTCTCGAAAGAGGATACTTATTCTTAATCGTCACCTTATTCAACTGGCGATAATCAATACACAATCGCATACTTCCATCTTTCTTCTTCACCAAAAGAACTGGAGCACCCCAAGGCGATACACTCGGCCTCACAAACCTCTTTTCTAACAATTCATTCAACTGCTTCTTCAACTCAACCAACTCAGATGCCGACATACAATAAGGTGCCATAGATACAGGTCTAGTACCAGGAACTAGATCTATAGAAAACTCCACCTCTCTCTCTCTGGCGGCACATATAAAATATCCTCTGGAAACACCTCTGGAAAATCACACACAACTGGAAACACGCCAATTGCAACTTGAATATCCACTGTCAACGATGCAAACAACCCGAACAACTGAGCTTCATCCTCCAAAAGCTTCTTCAACTCTTTGGTAGATAAGAAACTCGATTCCTCGTCTTCTTCAAGAGAAGGAAATCTTACCAACTTATGATAACAATCAATATGCACTCGATTGAACTGCAACCAGTTCATTCCCAGAACTACGTCTAAACCCTCCAACGGCAGACACGCCAAATCCATCTCAAAATCTCTACCATAAATGGTCAAAGGACAACTTAAACAAACCAAATAAGTAGTTACCGACCCCATTGCTGGAGTATCAATAACCATCTCTCCACCCATCAATGATAACAAAAGATTCAAACGCTTCACACACTCAGACGAAATAAACGAATGAGTCGCTCCGGTATCAATGATAGCAACTAAAGGCGTACTATTAATAAAATAAGTACCTCTGATCAGACGGTCTGCACTAGTAGTATGAGTTCCTGCAATTGCAAATACTTTCCCTCCAGCCTGAGCTTGCTTTGGTTTCGGACACTTCGTACTAACATGACCAGCTTCACCACAGTTGAAACACTTCACCACATTCCTCTTGCAATCAGCTGCGACATGTCCTAAACCTCCACAATTGGAACACTTCCTCATATCCTTTCTACATTAAAACTGACGATGTCCTAAGTCACCACACCTAAAACATCTCAAAGGATTAGACATACCTCCCCCACTTGGCCTTTTATAAAAATTACCCCTTTGCTTACCCTTGTCAGCTGGAGACACATAAGGACCACCACGAAACGGTTGCTTTCCTTTCCTTTCGTTCACACTCTTATAATGAATAGAACGAGCTTTGCTATCCTCCTCATAAATTTTACAACAATCCACCAAATCCGAAAACCTCCCAATCCTTTGATAACCAATTGCCTGTTTGATCTCAGGACGCAACCCGTTCTCAAACTTCACACACTTGGAAAACTCCGCAGTTGCTTCAGCATAATGTGGATAAAACTGAACAAGCTCCACAAACTTAGCAGTGTAATCCACAACAGACATGTTACCCTGTTTCAACTCCAAGAACTCTATCTATTTCTTTCCTCTAACATCTTCAGGAAAATACTTCCTCAAAAACTCACCGCTAAAAAAAGCCCAAGTGACAACTTCACCTGTAGCTTCCCACACATTGCGCTTACTAACCCACCAATCATCAGCCTCCTCCTACAACATGTGAGTACCCAGTCTCACCTTATGTTCCTCAGCACAGTCCATCACTCGAAAGATTCTTTCAATCTCCTTAAGCCAAATCTGAGCACCATCAGGATCATGTCTCCCTTTGAAGACATGCGGTTTGTTCTTCCTGAACTCATCATTCCCACCAGCATTAGGTACACCCCGCACAGCCTGAGCCATGGCTTGCATAGCAGCAGTAAGAGCAACATCATTCCTACCAGCCATATTATGTTCATATCCAATAACAGCAACTATGGTTAAACAAACAGCTCACCCCAAACACAAAGACCGACACGGACTGGCACGAACTGACACAAACTGGCTCTGATACCACTTAATGTAACACCCCTAATCTATACCCCGACATTCATGGCATAGACGGAGGCGTCACATCAATTAAAACAAAATATAACAACCTGCTCATATAGATATGCAAAAATCAGGTAGCACATAACAGAGGAACTCAGTTCCTAACACCCACAATTCAGATACAGAATAAAAGCAGAAAATCTGCAACTGAATCTCATATATATATAACATAAAAGTTTGTCTGTCATATACAGAGTCATACATGTACAATCCAAAGAACATATATACATATATAAATAATCACACACGATCTCCCCGACTAGCGGGTTCTACATATCAGAGCCGACCGACAAAAGAATGAAGACCTAAGCTTCACAAAAAGACCTCCAGCATCTAATCTGCAATGCCTCATAGAGCATTCAAAACAGCAGAAGGGTGAGAAACACAATTATAATATAATTGCATATAATTATATAATAACACAAAATGCACATGTAAAACACTCTCACCACAACGTACACCATAATTCAAACACAAAACAACACAAATCATATCTCATATATCCGTCACAAAGGCATATCACTCATGCACAATACATTTATCCCCAACACACACACACACACACACACACACACACATATATATATATATATATATATATATATATGTATATATATATATATATATCAACTCACCAATTCCATTCACAATTCCACACAAAATCAATCCATTCATGATTTATGCAAATGCAAAGAGACCGACACAACGACTCTATGCAAATGCAATGCGGTACCATTCCATCCATCATTCTCATCATTAATTCACTCATGAATTATTTGAATCATCGCTTGTTACTTAGTGTAACTCCACGTCAGGCAAACGATGTTCCCCGTCGCTCACACCTCTCTGTATAAGGCACACGAAGTTTATGGATCGCTCACACCTCTTTGTATAAGGCACACGACCCGATCGCTCACACCTCTTTGTATAAGGCACACGATCGCCTATAATCATCGCTCACGCCTTTTTGTATAAGGCACACGATGTTATAGCGGATTCCCTCTGGAACCGTTTCGTCGCTCACACCCACTAGGGCACACGACATCACAAGAATGCATATCATGATGTTTGGCATACAATGACCCATAACAATCAAATGCATACATATACACATCCATGTGAACTATTCCAACATCCATAATCATGCATATACAATCAACCACAATCAAAATGCATTTACTTGCCCTTAGGCCACAAACCATGATCACAACTTTTCATCACATGCATTTACATCATACCACAATGCACAAGTCATACATCATATATCAAAAGCATATTGCATGATAACACATCTAATACACACAATTAAGACGGCAAAAGTCGGAAAAATGACACATTTCCAAATTCCCGACACAATTAAATCGGCCACCAATATCAAAACCATTTTAATAAGAAAGAACATTCCATAAGCTTCCCAACGGTACCAAGAACGCCTCGATCCGAGTTACGGATCAAAAGTTACGGCATCGGACGCGAAATCGGGAACAAGTCTGCACCCTCTCTGGTCTTACGCGTATTGCCCTGGGCCATACGCGTATTGCCCAGTTCGCTCGCCCATCCATACGCGTAATGCCCTAAGTGCTACGCGTATGGGCAGAGACTAATTTCTCCCCAAAATTTCCACTAAAAATCCCGTACGCGTATTGCCTTCCTATTTACGCGTATTGCCTTGCCAAGTATGCGTACCATTACGCATTTCAGCAGAGGGTCGTACAAAATGGGTTCCATACGCGTAATGCCCACATTTTCCCCTTGCCATACACGTATTGCCTTAACCAATATGCGTATTGCCTTGCATGTTATGCGTATGGCCAGCGAAACCCAGAATTTTTCCTGCAGAATTTCTGCTTTGAAATTCATCCAATTTCTCTCCCAAATCTCACCTAAACATCAGCAAATTACCAATTGAATGCACAACAACATATATCTAACATGAATCAACAATAAGGAACCTTAAAACATGATTTCCGACACAAATTATATCAAATTCTAACAATCTCAACATATTAATGGTTTTAGTTCTCTATTCAATTTCAACCCAACAACACACAAATACATACATACATAATCGTACACAAGGATAGAATAATCGAGTTTCCTCTTTTTTCTTCTTTCCTTTTTCTTTTCCTTCTTTCTCTTTTCCTTCCTTACTATTTTCTCTCTTTTTTTCTCTTTAAGTTTCTTACTTAAGAAAAATAAGTAAAATGACCAAAATACCCTTACACTCAAATATCTCGCAAACGCTCCCAAACGTGATAAAACATAATAACGATGAAAAATAATATATTGCCAAATAAAAGTAAAAAATAAAATAATATAAAAACAAAAATAATTAAATCGACTCGATTAAATAACTCTAACAAAAGCTGGGGCGTTACAGTTTACCCATTCCATAGACTTTGATAATACAATATGATTCATAGTTGAACCATTCCATTGACTTTGATATAAGAATATGATTCATAGTTGAATCAAGTCATTGACTTTGATAATACAATATGATTCATAGTTGATCTTAGAATATGATTCATAGTTGAACTATTCCATTGACTTTGATAATACAATATGATTCATAGTTGATCTTAGAATATGATTCATAGTTGACCCAAGTCATTGACTTTGATAATACAAAATGATTCATAGTTGATCCATTCCATTAACTTTGATATAAGACTATAATTCATAGTTGAACCAAGTCATTGACTTTGATAATACAATATAATTCAGAGTTTATCTTAGAATATGATTCATAGTTGAACCAAGTCATTGACTTTGATAATACAATATGATTCATAGTTGATCTTAGAATATGATTAATATTTGACCCATTCCATTGACTTTGATAATAAAATATGATTCATAGTTAATCTTAGAATATGATTTGTAGTTGAACCATTCCATTGACTTTGATCTAAGAATATGATTCATAGTTGAACCATTCCATTGACTTTGATATAAGACTATGATTCATAATTGAACCAAGTCATTGACTTTGATAATACAATATGATTCATAGTTGATCTTAGAATATGATTCATAGTTGAACCATTCCATTGACTTTGATAATACAATATGATTCATAGTTGATTTTATAATATGATTCATAGTTGACCCATTCCATGGACTTTGATAATACAATATGATTCAAAGTTGAACTATTCCATTGACTTTGATAAAAGACTATGATTCATAGTTGAACCAAGTCATTGACTTTGATAATACAATATGACTCATAGTTGATCTTAGAATATGATTCATAGTTGAACCATTCCATTGACTTTAATAATACAATATGATTCATAGTTGATTTTAGAATATGATTCATAGTTGACCCAAGTCATTGACTTTGAAAATACAATATGATTCATAGTTAAACCATTTCATTGACTTTGATATAAGACTATGATTCATAGTTGAACCAAGTTATTGACTTTGATAATACAATATGATTCTTAGTTGATCTTAGAATATGATTAATAGTTGACCCAAGTCATTGACTTTGATAATACAATATGATTCATAGTTGATCTTAGAATATGATTTATAGTTAACCCATTCCATTGACTTTGATCTAAGAAAATGTGATTCATAGTTGATCTTAGAATATGAATTGTAATTGAGCCATTCCATTGACTTTGATCTAAAAATATGATTCATATTTGAACCATTCCATTGAGTTTGGAATAAGACTCTAATTCATAGTTGAACCAATTCATTGAATTTGATAATACAATATGATTCATATTTGATCTTAGAATATGATTCATAGTTGAACCATTCCATTTACTTTGATAATACAATATGATTCATAGTTGATCTTACAATATGATTCATAGTTGACCCATTCCATAGACTTTGATATAAGAATATGATTCATAGTTGAACCAAGTCATTAACTTTGATAATTCAATATGATTCATAGTTGATCTTAGAATATGATTCATAGTAGAACCATTCCATTGGCTTTGGTAATACAATATGATTCATAGTTGAACCATTCCACAAACTTTGATATAAGACTATGATTCATAGTTAAACCAAGTCATTGACTTTGATAATACAATATGATTCATAGTTGATCTTAGAATATGATTCACTGTTGAACCATTCCATTGACTTCGATAATATAATATGATTCATAGTTAATCTTAGAATATGATTCATAGTTAACCATTCCATTAACTTTGATAATTCAATATGATTCATTGTTGATCCTAGAATATGACTCATAGTTGACCCAAGTCTTTGACTTTGATAATACAATATGATTCATAGTTGAACCATTCCATTAACTTTGATATAAGACTATGATTCATAGTTGAACCAAGTCATTGACTTTGATAATACAATATGATTCATAGTTGATCTTAGAATATGATTCATAGTTGACCCAAGTCATTGAATTTGATAATACAATATGATTCATAGTTGATCTTACAATATGATTAATTGTTGACCCATTCCATTGACTTTGATAATACAATATGATTCATAGTTGATCTTAGAATATGATTTGTAGTTGAACCATTCCATTGACTTTGATATAAGACTATGATTCATAGTTGAACCAAGTCATTCACATTAATAATACAATATGATTCATAATTGGCCTTTGAATATGGTTCATAGTTGAACCATTCCATTTACTTTGATAATACAATATGATTCATAGTTGATCTTAGAATATGATTCATAGTTGACCCATTCCATAGACTTTCATAATACAATATGATACATAGTTGAACTATTCCATTGACTTTGATATAAGACTATGATTCATAGTTGAACCAAGTCATTGACTTTGATAACACAATATGATTCATAGTTGATCTTAGAATATGATTCATAGTTGAACCATTCCATTGACTTTGATAATACAATATGATTCATAGTTGACCTTAGAATATGATTCATAGTTGACCCAAGTTATTAACTTTGATAATACTATATGATTCATAGTTGAACCATTCCATTGACTTTGATATAAGACTATGATTCATAGTTGAACCATGTCATTGACTTTGATAATACAATATGATTCATTGTTGATCTTAGAATATGATTCATAGTTGACCCAAGTCATTGACTTTGATAATACAATATGATTCATGGTTGATCTTAAAATATGACTTATAGTTGACCCATTCCATTGACTTTGATAATACAATATAATTCATAGTTGATCTTAGAATATGATTTGTAGTTGAACCATTCCATTGACTTTGATCTAAGAATATGATTCATAGTTGAACCATTCCATTCACTTTGATATAAGACTATAATTCATAGTTGAACCAAGTCATTGACTTTGATAATACAATATGATTCATTGTTGATCTTAGAATATGATTCATAGTTGAACCATTCCATTGACTTTGATAATGCACTACAATTTATAGTTGATCTTAGAATATGATTCATAGTTGACCCATTCCATTAACTTTTATATAAGACTATTATTCATAGTTGAACCAAGTCATTAACTTTGATAATACAATATGATTCATAGTTGATCTTAGAATATGATTCATAGTTGTACCATTTCATTGACTTTGATAATACAATATGATTCATAGTTGAACCATTCCATAGACTTTGATATAAGACTATGGTTCATAGTTGGACCAATTCATTGACTTTGATAATACAATATGATTCATAGTTAATCTTAGAATATGATTCATTGTTGAACCATTCCATTGACTTTGATAATACAATATGATTCATAGTTGATCTTAGAATATGATTCATAGTTTAACCATTCCATTTACTTTGATATAAGACTATGATTCATAGTTGAACCAAGTTATTGACTTTGATAATATAATATCATTGATAGTTGATCTTAGAATATGACTCATAGTTGAACCATTCCATTGACTTTGATAATACAATATGATTCATAGTTGATCTAAGAATATGATTCATAGTTGACCCATTCCATAGACTTTGATATAAGACTATGATTCATAGTTTAACCAAGTCATTGACTTTGATAATATAATTTGAATCATAGTTAATCTTAGAATATGATTCATTGTTGAACCATTCCATTGACTTTGATAATACAATATGATTCATAGTTGAACCATTCCATTGACTTTGATATAAGACTATGATTCTTAGTTGAACCAAGTCATTGACTTTGATAATGCAATACGATTCATAGATGATCTTATTATATGATACATAGTTGAACCATTCCATTGACTTTGATAATATAATATGATTTATAGTTGTTCTTAGAATATGATTTATAGTTGATCCAAGTCATTGACTTTGATAATACAATATGATTCATAGTTGATCTTAGAATATGATTTGTAGTTGAACCATTCCATTGACTTTCATCTAAGAATATGATTCATAGTTGAACCATTCCATTGATTTTGATTTAACTTTTAATGTTGTTTATAATTTGAATATAAGTTACTTTTTAAGGTACTTCTATATTACTTATAAAATTGTTCTTTTTGTGCTCTGTTACTTACTGCAAAATGACTTTGCTTAACTGATGCAACCTTCATAAGAATAAGGAAATGAGGCTGCTGCTACAACATTTCTTAACTGATGCAAATTTCATAACAGTAAGGCTGAACATATAACTGCTATAATATAACATAACAATATCATAATTTCATTCAAAGAAAACTTCTTTCCATAATTATATGTTGCCATATTAAAAAATAACACATTCATTGATTGAAACTACATCATAAAACGAACAAGCATTTTGGTAGGAGAACAGGGACATGGCATATAAGTATGAACATGGAAGACACTTAAAATGTGAACATGGTAAGGGCAATGCAAAACCCTTAAGGATCATCATGCACAAAATCAAAATAACAAAAGGCCTGGGGTGACGGGGATTCGAACCCCAGACCCTTCGGTTGCCAAATGCTTCGAAACTAGCTCATGACCGTTGGGGAGCAATGCCAATTCATTAGTAATACCACAACTAATTAATAATATATTATGCCTATTTTCGTTGGGTATGTAAAAATGCACAAAATCAAAATAACAAAATGCATGGGGCGAAGGGGATTCCAACCCCAGACCCTTCGCTTGTCAAATGCTTCGAAACTAGCTCATGACCGCTGGGGCACAATGTCAATTCATTAATAATACCACAACTAATTAATAATATATTATGCCTATTTTCGTTGGGTATGTGAAAATGCACAAAATCAAAATAACAAAAGGCTTGGGGCGAGGTGGATTCGAACCCCAGACCCTTCGCTTGTCAAATGCTTCAAAACCAGCTCATGACTGTTGGGGCACAATTCCAATTCATTAATAATACCACAACTAATTAATAATATATTATGCTTATTTTCGTTGGATATGATGCATAGTGTTTAACAAGGTAATGGTATACTTTTTCAACGCATACCTAATTGACTATTTTAAAAAACACTATAATACTAATAATCAATACTTTAATGCGTACTAGTAATAAAAATCCAATATATAAATCAAATATAAAAATCCAAACTTAGTAAAGCATTCAAATTTAATTGAAATTTCAAATATAATTCAAATATAAAAATAAAATAATTCAAATGTAATAGAAATTACACTGTAATTAAAAATTTTAAATTAATATGCATGTTAGTATTACACTAAATGTTTGGATTAATTTGATAGAAGAAAAATAAACGTGGTTGGAGTAAATAATGATAGTACGTTGGAATTATAAAAATAATCCATTGCAAGTCATTGTGGCACGAGCATAATTATCATTTAATGTGATTGAACCTTTCAGTGTTGATTGGATTTGGTGTGATAATATCATCACAGTTTCCCACTTTGTTTTCGGTAATGCCATACTCCACAGTAATGTAATCATTCCATATCGGATTCCACTAAATCAAATTACCAAATCCATTCTCTGACGATTTACCAAATTCATTACATAGTTGTCGAATTATTCAACTTTCCTACAGAGCCCGAAGCAACACCGCAGCAAATTGAAAAGGCTTTGAAAAGGTTTTTACACAAAATCCAAGACTATTGTTGTTAGAGTTGTGGGATAATTGAGAAAAAATAGGATGTTTTTATTTGTGATCGTGGTCTGGTGTGTCATCGTTTTTCATTGCCAGCTGGCGACTTTTCCTGTCCAACGTTACAATAGTATATTCCAATGACTATTTTATATTGTTAGTAATTTTTTTAATGTTTATGTTTTTAATGTATTTTTTAATTAATTATTTGTGTGATGTATTGTGTTTTTTAATATATATATATATATATATATATATATATATATATATATATATATATATATATATATTTGTTTTATTTTATTTTAAATGTATAATTTTTTTAATGTATTTTGATATATTTGAATTAAATTATTTCAATTATTTTTGTATATAATATAAATGTTGGATATATTGTGAGATTTGGTGGGACCCATTTTAGAATTTTTGATGAGTTGTATGGATATTTTGAAAATGTAGTAGAGTTGTTTAGAAAATGAGAATGTGTAATATAATATAAAAAATTGAGTAGGTCACATTTAAAGAACCTAAATGGGGATGATGGATCTTAGAGCACCATTATCGGTCTTTTTTTACCGTCTCTACACATTTTCCAAAGATATTCTGTCAGTGGTTAATGGATATTTGTTGAGCAATGTCTGTCATTTAGTTTGTGTCTGCGGGTATACTAACCCACGTTCTTTAGCTATCAAATTGAATAAAACACAATAAACAATTAAATATAGAGTGTATTAGTAGTATTTTGTGGGACCCATTTTAAAGTTTTTGATGAGTTATATGGATATTTAAAATATGTAGATGAGTTGCTTAAATAATTGGGAAGTGTAAAATAATATAAAAGATTAAATGGGACCCATTTAAAGAACCAAAATGGGTTTGATGGATAATGATGCTCTTAGCATCTACATCCATGCCACTCACCTTGGTGGTATAAATGGATCCCACACAATATTATTTCACATTGTCGAATTATTTAAACCACCCAACTACGTTTTTCAAATATCCATCCCTTCTAAAATTTTAAAAACAAATGGATTGCAAGGCACAACCAGACATGGATTGCAACATCCACATTCAACCAGAAAAGGAATTTGTTAAGAGATTCTTTACAACTATCCACATTCAACATCAGGTGTACTATAATTTTTTTTCTTCTATAGGATCAGTTTAGGTAAGTTTTACATTGAAACGTTAATGCTACTTTCAATTTTTTTATTCAGTACTATGGAGAAATTCCTCGAGCATTTGCTGATGCGTTCAAAGATGAGCTTGGAGAAGAATGAGAATGTGTTGATGAAAACTGCAAGACGCACATGATACTTTTTTTTTATTTTAAGCTAAAACCCATCTTAACACACGGATGGTGGGGTTTGCGCGAGTACTTTAATATCTAGGGAACCAAAGAAATCACTTTCACTTATTTTCAAAATAATAAGTTTCGTTTTCTACTTTCACGTGAGCTGTATTGCACCAATGAATATCCTGCTTTCCATAGTCACAGCACCATGCCTGGATCAACTGTATTTTTTGACGTCTTGCTGGCTAAATACACAGCTAAATCAAGTTCCCAACTGGTACGTTTTTTTATCTGTAACAGTTGGTGCATTTCGTCATCATAATTTGAACTATAGTATGAAATCGATTATGTTAACACATCATTCTGGGATGTTATTCGCAGAATATATCTAAATAGTTTGGAGCATATGTCAGAAGAAATAATTACAAAAACCTCAACCTCTGTTCAACGAATGAAAGCATAGTCAAGTGCGAGCCCTTACTCAGGAATCGACCAAGAGAAACCAATAAAATTGGAAGTGGTTGGAAAGAATTTTGTCAGAAAAATGATTTCATTGCAGGGGACGTCCTACGTTTCAATTTTTCCATCCCTAGAATTTATAATGTTGTTAATGTCATCAAATGTGAAAACAGGTGTTAATTGTAGTTGTGGTTTTGTTGATTCGCTGCATATTTTGTGTCTTGCAAGTTGTGTCTTGCATGTTTTGAAAACCTAGTTGTAGTTTGTAAATTGTGTAACTAATGGCAGTACTAGTTTTTTATGTAACTGTATTTTGCAGTAGTATTTATGAAGTTGATGTACAATGGTAATTACTGTAGGATTTTTTTTGAACAGGCAAAAGAGCAAGTTATTGAAAGGATAAAACAGACCTAGCATAAGACATGAGGTGTGCTACACAAATAACTCCAAACTAGCAGTCGCTACGAAAAATATTCCCCATATTATAACTACTGAAAATAGACAACCTGAGGCAAACCAACCCCAGTTAAAAATACAAAGCAGACCCCCAAAAACTAATAAACACACTGACTGCGCATCTTCATCCTCCCCAGGATGTACTATTGTAATGTTCACAGTACGAATATATATATATATATATATATATATATATATATATATATATATATATATATATATATATATAAATGGAACCAAACTTAACACAACCGATCACCACAAATCTTTAGTACACTCTTTTGGTATATGACGTCAACCAAGGAGTGAAAGTTTATCTTTCAACATTTTGACTTCTGTCTGCAACATTGTGTTTTCGATATGCACATTTAGGTTAAAGTCATCCATTTTTTCTAGTTGTTCTTCTAACAATGTAACATTATGCTGGTTGTAATCAACTATTTTCTATCCATTGGAAGACAACAGTCTGCGTAGTAGTATCGTGGCAACATCGTTACGAGCCTTCTCGTCCGTCCGCACATACTTTCCAATAGAAACTTTTGGTTTACCAATTGTTTTACTATGTAAAAACGCTCTATAACGATAGTGTCGAATGTTGTCAAAGTCTTTATAATCATGAATAGTGTATACCGGTACTTCAAAATGCAAACGAGCACACGCTAGACGAAGCCACGTCTGCATGCATTGTTTAACTAAAACTTCGGAATCGGGATATACATGAGCCAATGAGTCTGATTCATCTACAAAACATGGATCATTCATATGCAAACGTCACAAAATAAATTAACACAATGTTGTCGTAAATTACACACGTGCTAATGATGAAAGTCGTCACCTTTTTTCCGTACAATGTTGCTAATCATATCACTCTCGTAGCCACTATTAAACTGTATTGCGTGTTCAATATTTCTTGATGTTTTCATGGAACCCTTAATATTCTCTTCATATGTTGTCCATGCGTGTCGACCATCCTCTTCACCTTCGTATAACCTAACAACAAAATCGTTGTAGTTATTTGCTTGAGCGTAACACTCAATCCAATTTTTATAAACACCAGGTTTTCTGCCATTGAATACAACGTATGTTTTCCTCCCACCACCCAGCATTGTAAATATTGAAAACTCACCAATTATAACTGAAACGATGCTCAATATATAGAAATATATAAATCATTCATTAATGAATGCATTTAATGTTATTAAGCTTCCCAACTACCCTCTGCACTTTCTACAACCAATTCAAGATGGGAATGGATTAGCTACCTATACTGCAGCAGTAACTTTGGTGCAAATAATTGATAAATGAATCATTTAAATATATTTTTCAGACAGATTAGTTGTTTTAGAGAGAGATAGAGAGATTACTAATTGATTTTAAAATGCACAGATTAGTTGTATCTTACTTATGTTCACAACAAATGTCCTTTCTTGGAAAAAAAATTGTGTTTTAATCTTTTTATCCAAGGGCAAATAAGAAAACGGAAGGGATGGACGGGACAACTGATGTCCACCCATTTAATGTTGTGCTTCTCGAGAGATAAATTGATTTGACAATTTGAAACTCAATCTTTTATACTGTAGTATTGTGGTTGATGCTCTAGCATTAAACAAGAAGACCACGTATACTCTATGTCATCATCTTTTATTGTTTAGTTTTATTTTTTAAGGTGAATTATTATCTACCCATGTCAAAAAGTTTGGGAGAGTTATCCATAGAGTAATTTACATTGAAATTGTATTGGAAAACTACAAAATTTGAACTATTAAATAAATAAGTAAATACAATAAAATAATATGGCATCAGTTGATTGGTTGAAGGTACGCTACCCAACTTTTTGTGGTGGGTAGAGAAGTTGTCCCCATTTTTTAATATTAAAAACCATACAACTAACTAAAAGTGCTCGGTGCCTTTGGCGCCATAACGTACCAAATCCATGTCCGTACTGGTATTACCTATACCTAGTTTTTTGTATATATATATATATATATATATATATATATATATAGTATAACACTCCCTTCAAGTTTTCGTAAGATAACACTCCCTTTATATATAAAACAAGGGACATTAAGATAACAGAAATAGGGATATTAAAACAATGGAAACCAACAAGGATTCTGTGTTTCATTCAGAAGATCCATCCCGAAACCAAAGTGTAATAAATGTGTAAGTTTACAACTTCTTCCTATCATCAATTAATACCTTCTGTCGTTCACCCTAGTATTTACTACCACTTAACGCCAATAACTCTCATTTTGTAGTGGGCCACAAAAAGAAGCTAAGGACGTGACTAATGATTCCAATATGGAACCCAGTTATGAAAATCTCTTGACACACGAAATTTGTGATACCCATATTTTGACGAATCAGACATCACTGCAAGACATCCTAGATGCAGAAAATCAGTTAACAAGTCTGGTTAAAGAAGTTATTACTAAACAGGAGGTTTGCCCTGTGAATATAATTTAGCCAACTCGATAAATATTAATGTTGGGATGTAAACTGATTAATTGATTTTATGGTAAACTAGGGATCGAATATGGAGTTTATGGACTTAATGTCAACTTGTGACACTTTTCAGGGATCCCTAAAAATATTAGAGGTCCTTGTGTTGAACTCCCATGGTAACACGCCAACAGATGTGATTGCACATTCAAAGAAAGACAGTGTGACGTCCGCGGTTAAGACAGTTATCGTGGAAAATAAGAAACAAGTAGGTCATACTTGTCAACAAGGAATGAAGAGGAAAACTGATGAGTATCAAGTTTCGGATAATGATATGTGCTCCGACTATGAAATCGGTATGTGCAAGTCAACAACGCCGTCCATGGACAAGGGACCATGCAGACCGACGCTTCCACAGTCTTGGTTGAAAAATCAAAAATCATCTGTGCTCGTGTGGGATAATGCTGGACATAATCTAAATTCTAGTTGTGATTTCAGAAGGACGTCACTTAGAAAAGTATATTTATTTTTTTCATAATTTTTATATATATGCCAACATTCTACGAAACACAATAAATTTGCATGCAATGTCATTATTAACTTACTATAAATTCCATTTAAATACAGGTTTCCAATTTTCGTGAAGTTGAAAAAGTTAGTAATATTACGAAGAGGTAATTTCAGACTCCATCGCCGAAACAGATAGTTCGTCAGAGTCCAAAATACCAAACAACTGTTAATAATAACTTGGCTTCTGGTTCTAACTCAAAAGCTAAGCAAGCAATGTCTCTTTAGCTGATAGGAAAATTAGGGCGGATACCAAAAAAACTAAAGGAACACCAACATGTATTCCAAAGGTGACACATTTTTAAAACAAACTTTTTTCTTTAACTAGATATAAAAAAATTACAATTGATATCATTGAATCCTTGCTGTGATTGGTTAGGGTGCAGAGCTTAATTTTTTACCACAATGCGACATGGAACTGGCATCCATAGAAGCACAAGCATGTGTATTCCTCTTTCAAAAGACAAACAACCCAACAGTTATGGACGAAATTATCATTGGAGTTGGAGACTTAACTGCGACGAGGACTGAACTACAATGCCTACTATCAGACAGAGTTATATCTCCATTGGTTGTGTTTTATTCCATATCCATCAACGTTTCTATATTATACTAAATATTTACTAAGTGCAGACGAATATAATTTTATAAGTTATGATAGGTAATCACCCTTATGACGGAAAGAATTTGACATGAACATTTGGATCCCAACAACCTGTCCGTCTAGGTGTTGCCCCCTTCGTTTCAGGTTTATGACGTTCATTAATCTCATATTCCATATCATATGTGTATTAACTTGTATTGAAAAATCATGGTGGTTATGTGATGATTATTTATTATTCGTGGTTGCTGTATAGAACAATGTGAATGGGTGTTTGAAGTTGGTCGAAATGAATGCGAAATACGGACTTTGTTTGAAGTCATCGTCCAACCTTAAATTTGTATGTTTCTTTTAAAGACTGTCGTTTATTCGAATCATACGTCGTTGACATTTAAAAACTAACACCAGATCTTACAGATTTACGTTCCCTTGTGTTACACCCTAATTTTGACCCTGAATCGCCGAACCATACATATCATAGCATTTTAATCATTTATGCATCATACCCATTATTCATGTCATCTAACCTTTGTGCCTACAAAGTACGTGTCTTTTTGCTTCCTAAGCTCACGTCTTGCAAGATCGAATCAAGGATCTGGTAAAATTATCAGAACGAGTGTGTGTGCGGTGGTTTGAGATTCAGTGGAATTTGACCTAATCTTGGTCAAAGCAGTGTTTTGATTTCAGTATCAAGTTATCGGCCTATGGCAAAAGGTTTGGTTGCAAGGTGGATAATCATCGGGGCCAGGTGAATTCCAAATTAGGGTTTTGCGCAAAGAGTCGAGTTTAATGGAGTCAAGCTGAAAGAGACGTCAAAAGTCAGGACTTTTGGTCAGCATTTCAAATCATTCGTAAGTCCTGATTATGTGGGTCATGTCCTTGTCATAGGAGAATTCCAGCTTTGTATTCAATATAAGAACCAAATCAAGATGGAATTGGGATGTGGGATTATTTCGCATGGAATTGATTCAGAGTTTCAATGAATTTCTAGCTTTAGATCGAATTATGCTTGATTCTATTTTTCCAAGGAATATATCCAAAATTCTAAGTTATTTCATGTGAAAAGTGAAAATTCTCAAGATTTAATTTTGAGGCGTCATTCAAGATTAAAATGGAAGGTGCCTAGTGTGGAGAAGATGCCTCTTGCTACTGACTTTGTTAATACACACGAGAATTGTCAGGAAGATGACCCTAACAGTCATGAACCCGTAAGGTCTAAAGTTGTAGAGCCTCTGCCCATAATTAATGCAGTTTCTTCATGTGATGCGAGGAGATATGGTTCTGGCTCTGTAGACTTGGGTGGAGCTCATTCTATAGCCATGCAATGCTTAATCCCTTGTACTAATAGGCGTGCTGCCAATGTCTTTGTTTGCAGTGATAGTAATTTATCTTTGGAGGTTAAGGTGAAAAGTGCAAGTTTACATTCTAGAACTAAGGACAATTTGTATGAGAAAATTATTTCTTGCAATAAAAATCTGCAAAAACAACACATGTAGTATTTGCTAAGTTATTGCCTGAAAATGTTAAAAGAATGGTAACGCTGAAGCTAGCACTGGTCCATGCTCTCAGAATGACGCATTAATTATGGAAAATTGGCAGAGAAAAGACGATTGACAAGATTGAAAGAGAGAGTTATGACACTTAAATATAGAGACCTGCATCACTTTTGAAAAAAGATATGCGCTTACTGTCTATTAGGGAACACCACCCAAAATCTCATAAGAAACTTGAAGCCAAGATTCATTTGCAATACAAAAAATAAAGGGCCATGAATAAAGCCCACCATATTATAATGAGTGAGAAATTCCAAGAAGAAATAAAAGCAAAGTCATTTGAAACATCCACATTTCAAAAGCTGCTGTATCCCGAAGAAACCAACCAATACCAGCTTGCTGAAGCTCTAAGCCTGCTACCGTTTTTTTCGCACCATTTCCAAGAGGCCATAACACCCCAAGACGAACGAAAGCACGCGTCATGAGGATCTTACATGATACACACTAACCTGCATCATAACAAGCCATCACCCAAAATGAAAAAAACACTTCATGATTCACCACACAAATTCGGTTATACATTGCTGCTCAGAAAATAAACTGGATTCAAGACTATTACCTTTCCCAACTGTAGAAGAAACTGTCATGGACTTCACTTCAATTGTCCAGGCTGGTTGGAGGAAACCTGAGAATTCTTAGAAAGCAACAATGGATAGAGCCAACTATCAATGTCACGCGCAACTTTTTTTTACAAACCTTCACGCGACGGCAACAACCTTCCACTCTTCTCGATCTTTCCGCTACCACTCTCTCTTCTACTTCACTACAATGATATTGAAGGACTATTACCTGAGAAAGACACTACTACAAGTGGAGCTGAGGGTGATATACCCGATTCAGAGGATTCAGATGAATTTTGGAAACCATTCATTGCATCATCAGTTGAGAAGTCAATCAAAGCTAACAATGGTTTTGTTTCACGAAATGACTAAGTCCAATCTGAAGCAAGATGATTCTGAAGACATTGATGAAGTCAAGTCTGAAGAAATGTTTAATGCTGAGCCAGAGTCATCAAAATCAGTAAAGAAAAATAGATGGAAAGCTGAGGAAGTTAATAAGCTGTTTGATTTGCGGAGTGACTTTCATGACAGATATAAAGTTGTGAAGGGAATGATGGTTCTCTGGGAAGCTATGAAGCACGGACACCTTTAAAAATAGGTGTGTCGCAGTGTCCGACATTTGTAGGACACTCGTACGACACGTGTCGGAAAAATCAAAGAAGTGTCGGAAAAGTCAGACAAGTGTCCCGCTAAAAAATGGTTTTTTTTTTTATTCGACACTCTTTAAATCAATGGTTGACATCCGTATGACACTCATAACACATATGTCAGACAAGTGTTTCAAACAAAACTTTGTTTTTTTTTCTTTTTGCTTCGATACATCTTCATACATATTTTGTACAAATCTCACACAAATTTAAAATTGTTAAACTTGTTTTTAAGCTATACTTTCAATAAAAAATTAAAGACATTAATTTTGATTAGAATATTTTCAATTTTTTTAATCATAGATGGATAAATAAAGTTTATATACTCTCTTATATATAACGGTGTCGGTGTCCTATGTTTTAACATTATCGGTGTCGGAGTGTCCGTGTCGTGTCGTGTCCCGGTGTCCGTGTCGGAGTCCGTGCTTCATAGCTGGGAAGAGATATCTCAGAGCCTGTTGGCTGTTGGGATCAGCAGAAGTCCTGGACAATGCAAATCTCGGTGGGCATCTTTGGTACTGACATATGAGGATCAAGAATTCACCAGCCTTGCACTTCAAGAATACAAAATTGCTGCAAGTATGACTGAACAGTTTGTGGCATTGGCTTCCATAGCCCAGAACCGTGGTAAAAATCGTGATGATGTTCTTTCTGACTTTCTTGACAAGTGGCAGAATGATTACTTGGTTGTGGACAAAGGGTTTGCTCCTCAAGCCATGTCTGACATTTCCGGTAACGTTGAGAGTGTGCGGAAGTTGTTAAATGACCCATACTATTCCTCGTCACACAGCCATGCTTCAAAGCTTCCAACCTGACAAACAATATGCAAAACAATCACAAAACTTCAGCAGCAGCACACACCACTCCAAGTTTCAAATTAAGTCTCATATTTCAATTCCTTCCCAAATTTCAAAATCAAAGTACAAGCTCATGTAATTTCTAATCAAAATCCAATTTCCATCAAATTAAAACTCAATTCATTATTCACATTTCCAATTCAATCATTCTCATTTCAACATATCATTTCATGATTCATCATATCATTTCAATAACAAGTATATTCATCAAACCATTTCAAACTCATGACATCACATCCATGTTCATTTCATGTTATCACATTACATTTCAAGCATCAAGCACATTTCTAATTCATTACATGTTCAAACTCACATTTCATTTTATTTCCATCATTCGAGTTTAAATTCCAACACATTCACATCATTTCTTTTTTTTCAAACACATCAAAGGCCATATGCAATATTCATCAATTCAGGTTGTGGTATGAGAAAGGCAAAAAAATAGAGTTATGTGGGACCCTGAATGTTATTTTCACTACAGACAAAGTTTTCCTCCTAAGGGGACAATTCCTGCAGAATAGTACCATTACACATTCCACTCAATTTCAGAATTTGTACCATTACACATTCCACTCAATTTCAGAATTTGTACAACCTGTACCTATTTCTTCCTCACCAAGTTTTTGTTCAAAAAAACCCTAATTCCGAGACCCTATAAATACGCTACTATTCATCATCTAAGAGGATCAGAGGAAAAAACCCTAAAAAACTTTACGGCGCGAGAAATCACCCACTGTCCTCACTAAAGCTCTATAAAAATCCTAAAGAAATTACTCAGAGCTTCACATTGAAACTCTGAGCTAATTTGAGCACAACCACTCCATTTGAATCAACTTCAACACTACAGCAACAACATCAAAGGAGAAGGAGACGAGCAGGAAGAAGGGATTCATGGCGAGTACCTGAGTATCTTCATAGATCAGTTCTTCAAGGGTTAGTCTTCGAAATTCCTTGACCTTTAGAACTGATTGTTTTGTTTGATGCTTCCTGAGTAGCTTGACATTGCTTGATTCGTATGCTTTCGATTTGTCTTGGGTTTAGGGGTTAATTTAGGAACGATCTGTTTTGTTCTTCTGATTGGGTTTTGTGAGAATCTGACTTCGGATTTGGATCGAAAAAAAAATTGAGTTAGGGTTTGTGTTCGTGGTTTAAGGTTTGGTGGAGGGTGTCGCTGGAGAAGACGGTGACGGCCCCGCGCGCCGCCGCTTCTCCGGCAGTCTTATAGATTTCCGTCGAGTTTGTTTGTGAGAGAGGAAAGGAATTGAAACGTTGGAGGGAGAAGAGTGAGATTGGGCCTTGTGTTGTTTCTGAGTCATTTTGAACTCATGTTTCCTAATCCACGTTTTGGTGCTGTTGATGTGGCTTTGGCTACCGGTGACAAGTGTCACCGGTTATCTCACTTCCTTTGATCCCATGCGCGCTTCCTGATCTACTACCATGGGCATGCATTTTAAGCCGTTTGATCAGAGTCATTTTTGACTCTCTTTCTAATCAGCGTCCCAGATTAGCTGGTAAAGTCAATGGTTGACCTAGAGTCCACCATGGACTCCACACTGTGTGGGCCTCTTTGAGTATGGGCCTGGGAATTTGTTAAGCACCCCCATTTTTCTAACATTATTTCTGGCCCATTCAGTTTTTTTTTTTAAATTAAAAACCAAAAACACTTTAAACTAATTTCTTTTTTTTCAGAAAATAATAAAATCTGCTTATGAATTAATTTTATTAAAATCATTTATTTAATATTAACTAATTAATTTAAGAATTAGTTTTATTAAATATTTGATCTCAATTTAATTAATTATGTTAATTCATTCTCCCTAATTAAAAAAGGAAAAAAAACTAAAAAAACACTTTTAATTCCTAGATCTTTTCCATTAACCGATTTCTAATTAGTTTTATTAAACCATTTTATTTAATATTAGTTAACTTTAGTAGTTAATTTTATTAAATATTTTAGTTTAATTTAATTAATTGTTTGTTTTTTTTTTCTTTCTTTTTAATTCTAATTTCCAAAAACATAACTAACTTGATTTAGATATTTCCCTTCCTTTAGCTAACTTTAGGAATTTAGGATTTTTAGTTATACTAACATGTTTGATTATTTTCTCCCCCCATTTATGTGATTTGTGATCTTTGTGTGGTGTTTATACTTTTCTCATATGGGTGGTTATCATGCCTTGATTATGTCTTTCATCACATGCTTGTTCAAACCTTTTTCAAGCTAATATCTTGACTTAATGTCAAGCCCCTTTTCAAACACCTTGTAAGTCGATCGTTTTTACGATCGCCGTCAACCTCACATAGCCTCCTCTTGGGCTTTATACAATGATACTTGTTGCACCTCCTACACTTTGGTTTGCATACATATGTGTGATTATCTTACTTTAATTGTGGTTTGATTATTCCTATTTGAGTAAGTGTATCCCTCTCCCGTAAGATTAAAATCAACCATTTTCAAAAGAGCAAATAAGCTTGATCCAATGTCAAGCATTTTCAAAATAAATTCAATCAATTACTAACTCAATCTCAAGTCCACTTGATCCACATATCAAGTTCCCCCACCCATTTTGTAAGTCGAGTGTTTTTGCCTCGCCATCGACCTTACCCATTACCTTAGGATCTCCATTTCCATTAGTTTAAACCCTTACACTATGAATAAACTCTTGATTCAACATCAAGTGACCTTTTTTTAGTCAAGTTAATCAATTTAATCATACTTAGACATTTTTTCAATAAAAGATGAAAAAGGAGCGGGGTGTAGTCAACGTCTCCCCGAGAGTGAGGATTCGAGAGGTAGATCTCGTAATTCGAGCTCTCGTCATCTTAAAATTAACCAACAACCCGTAGTTCCCCGAACTACGATTGCTCTGACTTCCTCATTGTACTATGAGGATACGTAGGCACGAGATTGCGATGATCTTGGCGAGCACCCTAGGAAAATAAAACATCTAGTCCCTAATCTCTTTCCTTTCCTAAAAACTTGAGAAGCCTAACAATTAGAAGCAAACACTAACACGCACACCTAACCTAATGGTTCCCATTGAGTACAACGGACGTGAGGGGTGCTAATACCTTCCCCTCACGTAACCGACTCCCGAGCTCAGACTTTTGGTTGCGATGACTATGTCTTTTCCTTCATTTAAGGGTTTTATCGATATTTTCCCTTTCCCCTTATGGGAATAAATAAAGTTCAGTGGCGACTCTGTTAGTCCAGTCCCGCGGACGTGCGATTGCGCTTCGTGAAAGATCGTGTTTTTTTCGAGGTACGACACCTTGCAAACTGTTCAAGAACACTGGTACCTAATGATAATCCACCTAGACGATCAACTCATTTACCATTTCGACTCCTACTGTCCACTGGAGGTTGGCGACTGGAGGAGGTACAACATGAATAGGATTGTGAGTTACTCTTTCTAGACTGACTCGTATCCCATTTAATCAAAATATTCAATTCTGCTGACACTCTTTATTCCAAAATGTAAGGCGGGTGTTCTTGAAGATCTAGTCGGTTGGTCGAAGTTTGAACGTTCTATACAAAATAGCCGGGTAGATTTTACGGGTTGGAAGATTGTGGAGGCCAGAGGAATTCCAAACACGTGGAATAGGTATTATTCATTTTATGTTTGATATACAGTTTGATATGCACGTTAATTCTCATATTACACAAACCTCATTCGGTTTTACTGAATACAGTAACAACTCTGGCGTTTGGTTGCTGGATTGGTTGGAGATGGAGAGTAGTTTTAAATCGAACTGCATCACCGGAATGATACGTAACTCTAGTGATGTAAATGTATTTCAAAAACTTAATTTCTTTTACTTAAATTTACTTACTGATTTATGCTACCTAAAATTGCAGTTGGACGACAACGGAGTAAGGATGAGAATTGTTGTTGCGTTGATGCTGAGTGGGTATAACGAGTAGAAAGGGGCAGTTATAGGGAGCACTACAACCTTCATTAACTAACGATCTGTTGGAATTGTTGGTTACATTTTGTTGCTACTTCTGGAAATGTTTTTTTTAAAGCATTACTTTTGGAATTTTTACATGTGCAACACAGTTTCTTATGTCATTGTGTCAGAAGTTATTGGATAATTGAATGTAATCAACGTTATTTATGGTGATTAACAAAATTAAATATGTGCAACATTACACTTATTAGTAAAAATGATAAAGAAACATTTAATTTCATTTTGCTATAACTACTATTTCCATTATTATGTATTTTATTTTTTGCCATTATGTATTTCTTTATTATGAATTTTATTTCTCGTCATTATGCCTTTTATATTACACTGTCTCATTTTCTCTTTTTTAATACAACAACAATTGACTTTAATAATAATATTTCACACTAATATTTTAGAAAATATCCATACAATTCATCAAATAAAGAAATACGAAAATGTTTAAGAAAACATCACATTGAAAACTAAAATCTCATTACAATTAAATTTAACAAGACTCATGCAGAAAACTCAAGCTCATTATCCTCAATAAAATTAAAAAGGCCATCAACAACAAACTTCCATACAGTATCAGCAAGGGCTGAACCTTCTTTTCAAATCAGCTGTTAAATGTAATTCATAGTGTCGAAGTCGAAACATTCATAGCTTAGTGTCGTGTCGAATTGTTTAGGTTGTTTCGACAGAATCGTGGTAGATTTGATTTGATTGGATTCAGATTTGTTTATATTAGATTTGATATTTTGGGCCTTTGCAAATCTATATCTATAAATAGGAAGTATCCTTGCATTGTAATCATAACATTGTATAGCATTCACAGTTGCGGTTAGCAGTGAAAATACAATAGTAACAGAAATCCCACGGTTAGTAGGTAAAACATTTCTCCAAATATTTATCTTCTCTCTCCTTTCGTTATTGCTGTTAGTTTGTTCTTCTTCTTTCATTGTCATTACGTATTGTTTGTGGGTTGGTTATCAATCTTGAGATCAAGATTAAAGTGGAATTCCCATAGGGTGTGGTGAATTTCCAACATCTGGTATCTAGAGCTCCGGTTGCGATTCAAGAAGGAAAATCGTGATGGCTATGAATCATTCAAATGGTCACTTTTCGGCGACCCTACAATTTCTCAAGAAAGATAATTATGAGAATTGGTGCAAGCAAATCAAGGTGGTTTTCTGTTATCAAGATCTTTGGGATCTTGTGAAGGAAGGAGTAACACCGCTTGGGGAGAACGCGACAGATCAAGAAAAGGCAGCACACAAAGAATTGAAGAAGAAAGATTATAAAGCGCTGTTTATAATCCATCAATGTGTTGATCCAGATAACTTTGAAAAAGTTAGCGATGCAGAATCAGCAAATGAAGCATGGGAGATTCTTGAAAAGTCATTTGGAGGCGTAAAAAAGGTGAAAGAGGTGAGGTTACAAACTCACAAGAGAACCTATAAGTTGCTTCAGATGGAAGACAACGAAAGTATCACAGATTTTTTCACCAGAGTTACAAAACTGGTGAATCAAATCAAAGTATGTGGAGAGGTGTTGACATCAAGATCAGTTGTTTCAAAGATCTTGAGGTCATTAGCTCCAAAATTCGACCACGTGGTAGTAGCCATAGAAGAGTCGAAAGACTTGTCAGCATTGACGAAAGAAGAGCTTCAAGGGACGCTTGAGTCTCATGAACAAAGGATGGCTGAGAGAGCTGCAGGAAAGTCGAAGAATGATATGGCTTTGCAGGCGCAGTCAGAAAAAGAAAGGAAAGGCAAAGGAAGCTGGAATGGCAACAAAGGAGGAAACTAGTCGAATCAGAAGAAACCTTGGAACCAAGGCAACCAAAGAGGTGGTGCTGCAAGTAGAGGAAAAGGTGGTGATCGAAAATCTGACAAGAGTCACATTCAATGTTTCAATTGTCAGAAGTATGACCATTATGTTAGTAACTGTCCAGAAAAGAAGAGAAATCAAGAAACTAATGCCAAGCTGGCAAAACATGAAGAAGAAGAGACGTTGCTGATGGTCACAACGAGAGATGAAGAGAGATTCCAAGATCAGTGGTACTTGGACTCAGGATGCTCATCACACATGACTGGGAGGAAAGATTGGTTTGTCAACATGAAGCCCTTGTCGAAGAACACGGTGAAGTTTGCAAATGACTACACTCTAGCAACTGAAGGTGTTGGTGATGTTCTGATTATGAGGAAAGATGGCAAAAGGTCAATAATTTCCAATGTGTTGTACATTCCAGGTATGAAGAGTAATTTGCTCAGTATAGGGCATCTAGTCAAAAAGAACTACAAGGTAGTTGTCGAAGACAAGATGATGAGAGTTCTCGACGCAGATGGTAGGTTGATCTTGAAGGCTCCAATGTCTCAGAATAGGACCTTCAAGATTGAACTCAAGGTGATGGAGCACAAGTGTCTAGCAACGGCAGCCAGCAGAGATGAGTGGTTATGGCATTTTCGACTAGGCCATCTCAACTTCAATGACATCAGAGAACTGAAGAGAAGAAATATGGTTTCAGGATTACCAGAAATCGACATTCCAAGTGAAGTCTATGAAGAGTGTGTTCAGTCGAAACAACACAAGAATAACTTCAGCAAGGATGCAGGAAGAAAGTCGAAGGCAATTCTTGAAGTCATATACTCTGATGTATGTGGTCCAATCCAGGTGGATTCGATTGGTGGCAACAAATATTTTGTCACGTTTATAGATGATTTCAGTCGAAAGTTGTGGACTTACCTCATCAAGAAGAAAAGTGATGTGATTGAGGTATTTTCCAGATTCAAATCCATGGTCGAAAGACAGAGTGGTCGAAAGTTGAAGATTCTGAGGACAGATGGTGGTGGAGAGTATGTGTCGAAAGAGTTCGATACATTATGTGAAAAAGAAGGGATTGTGTATGAGGTGGTGCCACCCTATACACCACAGCAAAATGGAGTTGCAGAACGAAAGAACAGAACCATCATGAATATGGTGAGAAGTATGTTGAATGGAAAGCATCTACCCAAAGAATCATGGGGAGAAGCAATTTTGACAACAACGTATATTTTGAACAGATGTCCGACGAAGAAGCTTGAAGGAGTCACACCAGAAGAATGTTGGTCTGGTGTCAAGCCAAGCCTCAGTCACTTGAAAATGTTTGGATCTATAGCACATAGACATGTGTCAGATCAGTTGAGAAGGAAACTTGATGACAAGTCGAATCAGATGATCTTGATAGGATATCATTCAACTGGAGGTTACAAGTTGTTCGACTCAGTGAATAAGCAGGTAGTGATCAGCAGGGACGTGATCATAGATGAGCTTAAAGAATGAGATTGGACTGAGAATGCCAAGAAAGATTCAGTGAGAATCTCTTGTGACGAACCAGCCACTGAAGTCGAAAGAGAAGTTCGACAGAAACCAGTTGCAGATGAAGCAGGTTCAAGCAGACCTCGACGAACAAGACACGTGCCTGCAAGGTTGCAAGAATGTGTAATTACATCAGATGATGTGGTCGATGAAGAGGGTGAGCTGGTACATTATGCTTTCTATGCAGATGTCGAACCAGTCAATGCAGCTGAGGCATTGAAAGATTCGAAGTGGGTGAAAGCAATGAATGAAGAGTTAGAATCCATCGAAGTCAACAACACATGGTCACTTGTCGAATTGCCTCAAGGCAAGAAGGCAATTGATGTAAAGTGGGTTTACAAGGTGAAGGTGAATCCTAGAGGAGAAGTAACTCGACACAAAGTGAGACTTGTGGCGAAAGAATTTCTACAGAAGGAAGGAATTGACTTTGATGAAGTGTTTGCACCTGTTGCTAGAATCGAAACAATCAGGTTGGTTGTTGGTCTAGCAAATATGAACAATTGACACACATGTCAGATGGACGTAAAGTGTGTGTTCCTTAATGGCCCCTTAGATGAAGAAGTTTATGTCGCACAACCAGCTGGGTATGTGAAACGAGGCGAAGAAGGAAAGGTGTACAGGCTGCATAAAGCTCTGTATGGACTTAAGCAAGCTCCAAGAGTTTGGAATAAGAAAATCGACAGCTTCTTAAGGGAGAAGGAATTTGTGAAGTGTACGACTGAGTATGGAGTATATGTAAGAAGAAGCAATGGCGAATTGCTTATACTATGCCTCTATGTCGATGATTTGTTGATAGCAGGGGGTTGCAAGAAGGAGATCGAAGATTTCAAACATGACCTGAGTAAGGAGTTTGAAGTGTCAGACTTGGGAAATCTCTTATATTTCCTTGGCATCGAATTCTACAAGACTAGTAGAGGTTTGATGATGCACCAAAGAAGATATGCAGGCGAAATACTCAAGAGATTTGAGATGCAAGATTGCAACTCAACTTCGACTCCAGCTGAGACCAGATTGCAACTGTCGAAGAATCCAGATGAAGATGATGTCGACCCAACCCAATATAGAAGACTTATTAGGTCACTTAGATACCTTTGTCACACAAGGCCTGACTTAGCATACAATGTGGGTATGGTAAGTAGATTCATGCAGAAGCCAAAGGTATCACACCTAACAGCGACGAAGAGGATACTTAGGTATCTAAAAGGGACTCTCGACTATGGCATTTTATTTTCTGCAGCTGATGAAGGGAAAGAATACAAGTTAGTGGGATACACCGACTCTAGTTGGTGTAGTGATGTTGAAGATAGAAAATCCACAGCTGGATACGTGTTTATGTTAGGTGGTGCACCAGTTGCTTAGAGTTCGAGAAAGGAGCTAGTAGTGGCATTGTCATCATGCGAAGCAGAATATATAGCTGCTTCTCTTTGTGCATGTCAAGTAACCTGGATGGTGAACTTGGTCGAAGATATTACAGGGAAGAATCATGGAGTAATTACCATGAAGATCGACAGCATGTCAGCTATCAACTTGGCGAAGAATCCAATAGCACGCGGTCGAAGCAAGCACATCGAAATGAGGTTCCATTATCTTCGAGAGCAGGTAGCAGAAGGGAAGATGAATTTGGAACACTGCAGAACTGAGAATCAGATTGCAGATATCATGACGAAGGGAGTGCAGGTCGAAGTGTTCAAGAAGCTAAGGACTATGATGAATGTAGATAGTTTAGACACAATGAATTAGGTGGTGTGTTAAATGTAATTCATAGTGTCGAAGTCGAAACATTCATAGCTTAGTGTCGTGTCGAATTGTTTAGGTTGTTTCGACAGAATCGTGGTAGATTTGATTTGATTGGATTCAGATTTGTTTAGATTAGATTTGATATTTTGGGCCTTTGCAAATCTATATCTATAAATAAGAAGTATCCTTGCATTGTAATCATAACATTGTATAGCATTCACAGTTGCGGTTAGCAGTGAAAATACAATAGTAACAGAAATCCCACGGTTAGTGGGTAAAACATTTCTCCAAATATTTCTCTTCTCTCTCTTTTCTTTCTTGCTGTTAGTTTGTTCTTCTTCTTTCATTGTCATTACGTATTGTTTGTGGGTTGATTATCAATCTTGAGATCAAGATTGAAGTGGAATTCCCATAGGGTGTGGTGAATTTCCAACACCAGCCAGTATCACATTGTAGCTTGCATTATTTGTTTAACGGATTTTGTTACGAAATGTACAAATCAATATAAATATTAGGTCGATATTTAAAAATGAGGTACGATACATACCATCACAACGTTAAACTCTTCAGTGTCGTAATTGCAGTCAACATCTGCATATCTATATGACTCATCGTCAAAGGTTTACCAATCTTGAACTACCTTACACGATGTCTGGTTATAACCTGGTGTTCCACAATTTCCACACCTTCTAGTAGTTCTCCGCTTTGAATTTTCAGTCCTTTGTTTCTCTTGCGATGTAGACGTAGACGCACCACCTATCTTCCTGATACGTGACTGATTACCTAAACTCATTTCTTCTGGTGTACCAATGTCAGGGTTCAGACCAACTTCACTTCCACCAACTGCTTCTAAAACATCCGTTTGTTTTTCAACCATTTCTATTGTGGATCTTAAGTGTTCCGGGCTACCACACTCAAGAGTTGCATTAACCATTCTCTTACAGCGTTCAATAAATGTAACATATGTCGTTGTAAATAGGGGATCCCTTGTACCTGCCGAGTTTTGATTACACGCATTTACCTCGTTCTTCGCACTTTTCTTCCACCTCTTTAACAGTAACGACTCAGGAATGTTGACTATGTTCAGGTATATCAAAACAGAAATCAAATGTTCGCATGCAATTCCCAGATTTTGAAATCTTTTGCAAGAACAATCAAATTGTAGATTTTCTTCGACGAATTCCACTACCCATTCGATATTTGGCCTCGCATGCTTCGTGACGATATATGAAAATACTGATCCTTTCTTTGTTACTTTCTCAACCTTGCACTGACAGGCTCTATCCAAAACTAGTCTAAACATCTTAAAAATTGACCTGGTATAACAATTCGCTGCAGACTCCTCCAAACACTTGCGTTGAGTTAGTAACATTGTCTTGTCGTACGATGACTCAAAATCTGCTTCAGTTTATCTATACATAATGTAATTCAACCACCGGAAGAATTGTTGCAAGAAATCAACCAAATTTGAAAGAACATATACATATTTTCTAAATTCAGAGTGAAGCCCTTCGCACCTAGAGGTTGTCCGAAATCCAGCAAAGAACTTCCCTCGTATGTGGGCTGTAGCCCACATACCCCGCTTTTCATACAACTCGCGTACCCAACTATTATCTTGTAGTTTAAACTCATTGATCATTGCATTCCATTTTGACTCGAACTCATCAACATCAAATCTTCCAGCATGCATTGCTTAAACTTGGATACAAATTTCTTATTCATAATGTTACTAGTGGTGTTCTTTAACAAATGTCGGGCACATAAATGATGGTGAGCATTAGGAAATACCTTTTTTATCGCATTCCTCATGGCCAAATCACTGTCGGTTATAACGGATATAGGATAATTTCCGCCCATAGCTTCCAAAAACGTCTCCAAAAGCCAAACATAACTTTCTTCGGTTTCATCACCAACAGTTGCACTTGCAAATATTATGCTCTGATTGTGATGATTGACTTCAGAAAATATCACTAGCGGGGTATTGTATCTTATTTTCTTGTATGTGGCATCGAACATCTTCAAAAATAGAGTAGTTCGTGCGTCCTATACTGTCACACCAAAACAAATGTTCAAGCGTTCCATCTTCTTTGACTGCGTGTCTCCAGAACATCATGTCATCCTTATATGACATTATCTTCAGGAAATCAAGTGCCCCATCGGCATCTGACTGCTTTGAACCCCTTTTCTTGAACAGTTCGTTGTACATGTCTCTCCTAGAATAATCAAGCTTTGCATATCCTCCTTCCTGGTTTGCAAAAAACTCATAAATCCAGGAGGTTGGAATGCCCGATTTCCTCATGGTCTTCATTTGGTATTTGTCGTATTCGCTCATCTTCCTGTGTGCAAGAAGCATTCGCTCGTACTTTTTATCGACAAATTTGTGGTTATGAACATTATCAAAAAATTTAATATACCAACGCTCAGTGTTGAAGTCAACATGTACTTGCATTCTTTCCAAACAACCACACCTGCTAGTTGATTTATGTTCACATTTTCTAACTGAATAATTGTTGTACTTATCATCTCTAGCGCCTTCCCTATGGCAGAGAAATGTTTGTTGAACTACTTCACCATTGACATTCCTTACCATCTTACTCTTCCTACCAGTAAATCCATGGATACATTCATACCAATTGTAAAATATAAATGCAACTTCACGATCTGGAAAATGGTACTGCATTATTTGTTCAGAACTAATTCCTTTGAAATCAATTTTCTCCATATCAGAGACACAATTCACCGCGGTTTGTTCTTCAAACATGCAAACCCTAGCCTCGCAGATGTTGTCTCCGGCGTCTTCTTCTAATGACAAACTACCATCTTCCGAAACAGATATATCGCCTAAATCCTATTCAAGATATATAACAACATCAAAGTTGTATTTTTACTTTACACTACGGTAACGCATAATGTTAACTATAAATATGTAGAATCCACGATTTAACTAACGATACGTACCTCAGTAGGACTGCCATAGCTTTCACTATTGTGGGATCCTTGAAAAATTGATAATATTTCATCTGGATCCATTCAAATAACCTATTCAAAATGAACAAAACGCACAAACATAGTTAAACATAGTCAATAAACCCTAAACAAATATCCTTTCAGACCAACCAAACCTAAGCAGCAAAATCTACATTTTCATTACACGATAAACATTACATTACCACACCTAACGATAACGGAAACTATAACAAACATGCAAGCATAAATCTTCAATCTTCAATAAAGCCCCGTTCATAACCATGCTTACGAAAAACGGAAGGGTTCTTAAACGAAATTACGATTCTTAAAATAAAATATATATAGACAAACATCAAATACCTTTGTTCAAACTTTCAACTTCTGTGTTTCGTTTTCGAATTTTCGAAGGTTCTTCAACCTTGAGATTAACGGATAGACTTGGATGAAAAAGGAGAAACATTTAAGTTTTTGTTGGTACTGTAAATTTCAAATTAGGGATAAGTTACAAAATATTATTATTTAAGATGGGGATGCATATTGAAAATAGGAGTTACAAAGTAGCAATAAAAATAAAAATATTCTTATCAAAATTAAAAAAAAAATTGATTACTGTAAATTTCAAATTAGGGATAAGTTACCATTTTAAACCAGTTTAATTTAGTTCAACCAGTTTAAAACCAATTTTTTTGAAAGAACTGGATTTTTTCACCAAATTTCAAACCGGTTTTCAAACTGGTTTTCTTAAATATTAAAAAACCATTTTTTGTGATTTTTTAAAATAAAATTGGATTCAAATCTGAATTTTTTAAAACTTTTTGGTTTAAATAGCAGTTTTTAAACTTTTTTGTTTAAATAAAATTGGATTCAAATCCGGATTTCTTTTAAACTTTTTAGTTTAAATAGCAATTTTGGTTTAAACCACACGTTCCTATCCTTAAGAGCATATAAACATCATGATTGGGTACTGAATATGAATGGATACAAAGTACAAGATACAAATGGATACAAACTTTTTATCAGTTGGAATCAAACTCTGGACTTACAAAGTACAAACAGTGTGCATCACGCAATCTGTAAAAATAAAGCAGAACATTGAAAACAAGTGTACAAGAGTTTGCAACATCAAATCCTAGTTCTAAAGTTTATGTAGAGTACAAAATGCACTCTATCTGTTCTTCCTATTAGGTTTCTATACACATTACTGATAATATTACTCTATAGCAACCACAAACGCCAGTTCTGTTCCAATCGTTAAACATCAACAGGTTAATCGAATAAAAACAACTTCCATCCATCAATGTCAACTGACTCAAATCAATGCCTTTATCTTGACTCCCTCAAATCATCCATCCACAATAATAGCATGCACCCCTTTTGTCTTCAAATCATCCATCCACTTAGGTCTCTCCTGAAAAGAAGACAATTCAAACAAAATAGTAAATATTAATTGCAAGCTTAAGACAATAATATTGAAGAATGATATCTTGTTTGTGTTGTTAATGTGATGTTCATGTAATATTAAGCTTAAGACAATTCAAACAAAATAGTAGTATTAATTGCAAGTTCCTAAACATTCACAATGTGGCTGAAATCAATATCTAAGATAATGTTTATTTTAGCTACAAATAATACTTTAGAAACATATGAAACTGACATATTGTTAAGCCAAAGAACATCTGTAGTGCTGAACTAATTGTAATTACATTACAGATACAATTCACTAATTTACAAGAAACAATGAAATTTGTAACATTCTTTTTCACACGAGTCGCATAGCACATGCCATGACCAAGTATTTACATATATAAAAGACAAAGGAAAGCGGTGGAAACTATTGCATCTTAGGAATCTCAAATATTTTATTTTGAACACCATTATCTCAAATATTACAAAAGCTATTTGTCACCGCCTTTATATTGAACTACACAACACCAGCATTACAGAAGAAACAATACACAAGAGAGGTACCAACTTAAATGCTCACAATGCATGATCTTTGAACAAAATGCCATCAACACAAGAAAGTTTGGACAGAATCGTCTACAAAGGAGAGGTTGAAGAGAATAATAGAATTATACTGGAGGATGCAAAAGTAGAACGTGGTGAGGCAAAGAAAGAGCTTCATAGAGCTAAAGAGAAAGCCGTGCAGTCCTGGCTTGACTCTGAGCCTCTCATAGATGAACTCGAAAAGCAGAAAGCCAATCTAGCTAATGCTCAACAAAATTCAAAAACACCAAATTGGATTTCATTCATTAACAGAATTTCCAATTTAGAATCATTTTTAGATCCTAACCAATTTTCTAGCATCAAGCATATCATGCTAACAGATTCAATAACCACTGCATAATAGGCCCAAATCGGTTTATGTTAATGACTACAATTTTATGTTTTGTTGCTCTCAAAATTTGTTGGTGGTTTATGCTGCTATAGTTTTGATACATGTCCTTACTACAATGTCATGTTAATTACTACAATGTTATGGTTTTGTTGGTTTATGTTGCTATGGTTTTGAAACGGTCCTGAAAGTGTGTTGCAATATTTAGTATGTTGTAAAATGTCCTGAAAGTGTGTTATAAAGTGTTGCAATGTTTTTCTCACAATATAAAGTGCTGATATGGTACACACTTAACAAGTTATGTCACAATATAAAGTGCTACTAAGGTTTTGTCACAATTAACAAGTTGTGTCAAATTGCCAAGTTATGTCACAATTAACATAATATGTACACTCATATATAACTCTAATTTCAATAATAGGTATACAATTTGTAACAGAATCTATAACAGAAATTAACAGGTCAAATACTAGGTACACTCACAATTAACACAGTGCCAAAATTCTAATTTCATTAATCCAGGTAAATTTTACAAGACACTTAAAATATACTCATAATACCTTAGGACACTCATAATACATCAGAAAAATAGCATTTCAACTCCAAAACGACATTCAAAACCATGACAGAAAAATAGAAAAAATTGCATCATTAACCTTGATACTGCACAAGTTAAGATAGCAACATTCGCATAAACACTGCGCAACAGAATATCAAATTTATAAATTCGAGGCCAACTACTTGCAAATAACAAACTTGCTAGCTCATTACTCACAGAATTTCCAAACCAAAAAAAATTATCAACCAATGTAGCATGCCTAACAAACTACATCGCACGATTAGATTTAGCTGGAGGCGGAGTTATTCCACTTCACACTCATTAGAACTATTACTAATTGATTCTCTTAACACTAACAGATTATAACAGACTTTAACAGTCCCTAATCAGGTCCAAACCAATATAACACTAAATCACTAACTCCTAAAACACTACTGAATTCAACTGATCAACTAAAATTCACTAACTTATAAACAAGTTAACCAATGGTAATTTCGCAACGCATTCAACAGACAAACAACACCAATGTAAAATCCCTAACTATCAAAATTAACATTTCAATTCAATCTAACTCACAACCTCACTAACCAAATTCATTTAAATTCTTTGATCCACTTCCCTAATCAGTTACACCTCCATCACTCTAAATTCAACTCTCATCATTCAATCATGGGGAATCATTTGGCTCACAAATTTCAGTTCTGAATCTCTCTCCCAATTATTCTATTCCCTCACTCTCAGATTCAAGGATTCACATTGATTCACCACTCTATCTCTCAATTTCTCTGACACTCCTCATACACAGATAACAACATCACAGAAACAACATTAAAGACATATCTAATTCACCTACGGACTGAAGATCGTAGAGAAGAAGAAGAGAAACGGAGAAACAGAGAGGAGAAGTACCTGTGAAATTGAAGATGAATTTGAATTGAAATTGAAGATGAATTTGAATTGGAGCGAAACGTGAAATTTGAGAATCTAGGGTTCACGTTTGGGGAAGAACGGCATAGAGTGAAAATGTGAATAAAAAATATAATACGTAGTCACTAATTAGAAATATTAAAAAAAGTTTAATTAAAGAATTTGTTAAATAATAGTATTTATATTTTTGATAAATTTATGGAAAGAGTTTATAACAATTTAAACTAATTTTTAAATTCAATTAGATTAATTGAATTGTTTAAAATAAACAATTCAGTTTATTAACCATTTAAAGGATTCAAATTTATTATGGTTCAATTCAATTTAGATTATATATTTGGATTAGTTAACCAAAATTTTGAACACTCCTAAAATTTATAACAATTCTATTTGTAGTTTCTGTTCCATGGCAGAGACTTTGAATTGCCTATTACTTTCAAACCATTTTCTAAAACACTCAAGTCATGAATCAGTCATTCTTAAGTTCATTAAGCTTCTTAACTAAATCATCCAATTGTTTCTGTGAGGTTCCGTTTATCTTGATAGCACCCAATGCAGCATCCCGCAACTCTTCACTTCGCACCCTCTCCCTTGTCTTTGCCACAGACCCTTTTATTATTTCCGTAAGCTCACTGACTTCTGGAACCTTCTCATCTCCTTCCGCGACTCGAATCGCCACACCTAACTGATCCACTAACAGCTTCGCATTAGTATACTGATCCGCACCCATTGGCCACGTCAACATCACCACACCAGACACCAACCCTTCTAACACCGAGTTCCAGCCACAGTGAGTCAAAAACGATCCCACTGCACGGTGACTCAGTATCACCAACTGCGGCGCCCATCCTTCAATCACCAACCCTCTCCTTCTCACCCGTTCGACGAAATCACTTGGTATTTTACCGCAATCATCCGCCACGTGTCGTTCATCGGGAGTCCTCACAGATAAAATGAAATTGACCCCACTTAACTCCAATGCACCTGTTAAAACCTCCATCTGTGCCGTCGTGAGAATCGTACGGCTTCCAAAGCAAACATAAACTACCGAACAATCATCAAGTTGATCGAGCCACGTGGTGAGTACGTGGCATGAAATAGTGCTGGCCCCGCCTCTTTGTTTCGGTTCAATTGAACCGGATTCAAGTGGCAAAACTGGACCGACTGCCCAAACTCTTTGGTGGCCGAGTTCTTTCTTTATATGGTCAAAGTAAGATGGTTCCAAATCAAGGAAGGAATTGAAAACGACACCCCAAGCTTCAAGATTTAAGAGAACATTGCTCTTCATTATCTCCCAATCTGATTCCACTTTCTTCTCCCTAAACAGTTCGGAAATTTGCCACCAGGGGTAAACTGGAGAATTTGGTAGGTGTGGGAAGGAAATTACTGTATTTGGATCCTCAGGGTTGTGGTTTTGAGGTAGATAACGCCATAAGGAGAACGAAACGGAGAGAGCGGAGGCACCGGACGGAGAAAAGACTAAACGCGGAACGTGGAGGTCACGTGCGAGGAGTTGAGTCCAGCCAAGGAAGAAGTCAGAGATGATAGCTGAAGGGGGTGAAGGGTGTATCCGAGCCCAGTCGAGGAGGATCGGATAGTGGTGTTGTTGCATAAAAGAAACGTTAGCAACGAGCCTGTTTTGGTTTGGGTTTGGGAATTGAGGTGCGGGAAGAAGGAAGGTTTGGAGAAAAGGGGAATAGTTTGTAGGAACTAGGTGTTGGGTTGATGGAGTTACTAAAACGGTGACGTGTATGCCGCGAGAGACTAGAATTTTGGAAAGGTCAATGAGGGGAATTACGTGACCGGAAGATGAAAATGGGTAGGCTAGGAGGTGGATTTGTGGTGTTATGGACATGATGGAAATGGGATACAATTAAAGGAATTATGGTGTTTAGACTACTATGTAGCAATAACAAAATAGTCTTCCCTTATAAAAGAAAGTCGAGAGAGAAGATCGTGTTGAAAATTTAGTATTAAAGAATGTTTTCTTTTTCTTCAACTTGTTTATTCCATTTATTTGTTTTAGTTTTCATTCTTACGTCACTGGTGACGAATTTAGACAGTAAAATTTCATTCGGCATTTTATGTTATTTACATCACTGGTGACTTTCTTTTAAAGTAACGGCTTTCTTTTAAAGTAAAGGCTACCATCATTTTTGTAAAGTAAAGGCTACCATCATTTTAAACTAATTCTGGCATGCACCTTTAAATTAAGTAAAATTTACATCATGCCGAGATTGTTTATACTTATGGTTATAGATATTGTTTTAAAAATCGGATCGGTTGAACCGAAAACTAGAGTGGTAATTGGTATAGTTCAATTGTTGGATCATTCATATAATTGAATAGATAAGAATCGGTAAAAATTAGAAAATCGTCGGTTTAAGTATTTTTTTTTAAAATTAAAACGACGTTGTTTTTTATTATTTAATAAAATTAAAAACATAGGAAAAAAATTGATATATATTTTTTTAAAATTGGTGATATTGATGTTAAATATAGTGAATAGCGGCTATTGCATTATTATAGCATTGTTATGTTGCGGAATTTGAAAATATTCTGTTTTCTTTATTTTCTTCCTTATGTGATTGATATAATTGGTTTCAATTAATTGGACTGGGATGTTGTATAAAGTAAATGATAATGCATGTTTGGTAGACAACAGACATAAATTTATATTTGAGATAGATATTCTGATTAAATTTTTAAATCAATTACTTGACTTAAATTTATAAATGATTCAAATTTGAATTTAAATTGTGAACATATGAAATTATGATATTTTTGTATTAGTGATTTTTTTTAGAGATTGAATCATCCGGTTCATCGATTTAATACCTATATAATTTTGTTATAATGATAAATTTATTCAACTGAGTTGTTTTCGATTTTATTCAATTTAATCATATGATTCGACCAGTGATTCAGTGGTTCGATGAACCAATGATCTAATATTTTTTCCAGTTTAATAACTGATTCGATTTTTAAAACATAGATCAATAATATTAATTTTTATAGTACATGAGCTCGGAGAAAGTATATTAGACTAGCCTTTGTTATCTAATATAGAACTAAGGTTTACATATACACTAACGCATTATTAGATGAAGATGATGTTTAGTCGAAATATTTGTTGTCAGATCTACTGAAAAGTCTATATGCAAACACTATGTCTGTCATCTTGTTGATTGTTTCAATGATAGAGTTGATTTATTAAGATATTCATTTTGGCTTTAATGTGTTTTTACCTTGGCATAGAGTCATTCTCACTAAAATTCAACGGATTACAATATTTAATTCATACAGTTTTGAAGTTATAAGTTGATGCAAAATTCCAATTATTAATACAATTGACTAATTCTCTCGTGTTATCCTAAAAAAAACTTTATATATATAAAAATGGCTCAAGAAAATATTATCAAAGAAAGTATTGTTTGGTTTTTGTAATGGGTGGTCTGCAAGGCTAAGAAGACAAAGGTAAAATGAGGGTAGGAAATCCTTCACGCGAATGCTATGCCAATCGTTCAGATCAATTTAACGGTTGACTGAATCTAACACCGTTGCAGACACATTCATTTGTTAACTATAATGTTATATTTTTATTGGGCCCCAAGAAGGAATAATCTTTTGGGCCGACCACATCAACCCCGGACGACAACCTGAAAAGGGCCCTCACTCTTTAGAATCTTTCCAGCACACGAGGGTTATCATCCTAATGATCACGAGAAAGCTCAACTGCAAGTACATCTAACGGTTTTCTGTATTTCACTTCTAACAAATAATGAATTTTTTATTTACCTTTTTATTTATAGAGAAGACGCCAAATTGTGTAACATTTTTCAAATCCAATTTCATTTCACCCTTTTTCCTCATTCACTAACTTGAGCGTTGGAGTGTTAATCATGCATATTCCCCTCATTCTACTGCATCATAGGCTATGATCCATTCCGTCGTCATTCCTACACTCATTTGTGATTCCATAACGGAATAACGGTGTTGTTTGTGGGAATCGACTTCTGATTCTTTATGTTCACTCTTCAACTTCATCGATTGCAATCTCCTCAGATCAACATAGCGAAAGCATTTGCAATCAAGCGCGAAGATCCCTTGAATCTTGATTCAATCAAGCATAATCTCAATTTTGTTTCCTCAAATTTGCAGACTTCCAGTTCTCACAATTTTGGGTGATGGTTGGATCTAAGGCTACTCGATCCACCGCTGCACACGAAGTTGTTGTTGTTGCTCTAGTATCTAGAAATCAATCACATCTCCCTCCTCCACAAGACATCAGAGATTATGGAACAACTGTTTCACTACATCCATATGTGGTTCATGCTTCGGAGTTGGCCACATCTATTCAAGTTACGACGATGGAGACTCTTGTTCTCCCTCCGGTCATAAAATCAGAAGCTTTTTTTTGCCTTCACACTCTGCAAGGGAACCTCAGCGTGCAAGGTACTAACGAACTGCTGAACAACATGTTAAACATCGTTCGACTACAGAACTTGTACGCGCTTGAAGGGAGGCTTAAGCGTCTGCAAGAAAGCTCTAATAATACTCCATCCCACAAAAATATTATCCAAGAGGTTGCATCAAGAAATACTTATGCTACCATCCTAGAACCAGCCAGGACAAAGAGAGATAAGGCCCTTCAGTCGAAGGATCCGCATAAGATCAAAAAGCCTTAGACTCGTCCTCAGAGCCCCAAGAGAGACCAGGGAAGTCTCATTCCTTCCCTAACACAAGCAGAAACTTGCCTGAGAAACATACAACCTGTAACACCCCAAATTTTTAATCTATTTTATTTTAATCAAGCTAATTGCTTTATTTAAATTTATTTAAATGTTATAATGCCTTGCTTGATTTATTTGGTGATGTTGGGAATTATTGAGATTTATTAGAATTTTTATTTAATTAAATTAATTAGAAAAATAGGAGAAGTGGAACGGACATTGGGGGGAGGGATAGCATTTTAAGGGGATTGGTGGGGCAAGAAGATAATTAACCAAAGTTGAGGGGTGTGTAGCGTGTGATTTTTGTTGGTGACGCGACCACCTTACCGCAATATTTAGAATTGGGTGCTACTTTCTGATTTCTTATTTATCTTATGAAGCTGGAAAGGAAAGGGAAGATATCTAAGACTAACCTTGCACGCAAATTTTTTCTTTAACAAATGCTAAGAGATCAAGGAATGGGGTCAGGTTATACAAAGGAAAGCTATTAACACCCCCAGTGTATATATGGTTATCCATAGACCTTTTATTGCATGTATTTCTCTGGTATCTTAAAATGCTTTCTTGTGTGTATCTACTGTGGCTTGGGAAAGTTTCTCCTTTGGGAGAATTGAGAGAATGTTTTTGTTATTTTTGGGTTTTTCGTTGTTTTTGAGAAGGTACTGGACCTAAAGTTTTTGATTTGTGTGCTCGCTAAGATTTCACAATCTTATGCCTACGTATTCCCGTAAAGAGATCTGAGAAATTAGAGTGTTGCGGTGAAAATCGGATGTCAAGCTATTGATTAACTTGAATCACCCATCTTTGAAATTCATCACCGAACTTTGATTTATCCAAAGGAAAGGGTAAAGATCGATGAAAAACCCTAGTGTGCTATGTGAAAACACAGCTAAGAGATCGGGGGTTGGTTATACTAAGGGAATGTATTAGCACCCTAAGCATCTGTAGTACTCTACCGAAACCTCTTGTTTGTATTTGTGTTATGCTAATATTTGTTTGCTAAGGGAATCTGCTAAGGGTAAGGTAAAGATCTATGGTAAAGACCAAAATGCTAAAGGTAAAAACCTAGGGGTATATACACTAAGTATGCTCGTCAAGACGTCGCATCTCGTGCCTACATATCCTGACTAAAGAATCAGAGCAACCGTAGTTCACCTAACTAAGGGTGAGGAACCTTTGACTATGGCCAAAGTTCCAAGGGGAATGAGCATGATACTCATATAGACTTAAAGAACTCTCTAAGTCTAAGTTGTAAAGGGGAAGTGAATACTCATGATGATGAGAATCACATAGAGTTTAAGAACTCTAACTTAATTCTAAGTCGTGAAGTGAATGGCTCTCATAAGGCCAAAGGGGAAAGGAACATCATGATGATGATGCTCACATAGAGTTGAAGAACTCTAGGTGAATCCTAAGTCATAAGGTAAGTGGCTCTAATGAGGCCAAGGAGGGCAGTGAGAAACTATGATGATAGTGCTCACAAAAAAGGAGAACGTAATTAAGTTAAAGGGAGAGGAGGCTCTAATGAGGCCAAGGGTTTGATCCTTATGAGGATAAGGGATGGCTCTAATGAGGCCAAGGGTGGAAGATGGCTCTAATGAGGCCAAGATGGTAAAATGAGCTATCTATGACTTTGAGGTCAATAGAGAGTATTTCCTTTGGAAGGAGGGGAATAAAGAGGGTTAAGGAGGAGAGCTAAAGAGCTAGCCTCACTTGGGGAAAACTTAAAGAAGTTCAAGGTAACAAGCATATGAAAACATGAGCATGGTCAAAACCAAAACAAAGCATATGAATGTAACAACACTCAAAGTCAAGATTTACTTCAAAAGAGTTTATGGTAAGGACCAAAACTTCACATCGGGATAAACATATTATGGTGACAACCAATAGTGAATGAAACAAAAGGTGTTACAACACCTAAGCAAACAATGAACTAAGTTCTCATGGTATAATTCAAACAAGGATAAAGTTCAACAAATAGGAGGTCATAAACAACAAGCTCATAAGCATACATGTGTAACAACAATCATGTAAATATAAACAAACACGTATCAAAGGTATCATGTGAACAAGTTTGAACATGTGGGCAAGTAGATAGCAACCATACAAGAGCATTAGAGTTTAGACATATATTTGAGAGGGTGACAACCTCATAAGGTTCGTGTATTCAAAGATTACAATCCAAGACACATAAACAACTCAAACATGGTATCAAATATTCAAGACATATATGTGCACATGTTTAGTCAAACAATTTCAAGATGAAAGAGGCAAGTGATCTAACAACACTTTTAAACATCATGGTATCAAAGTGAATCAATGACAAACAATGTTATAACATCATACAAGGTACAAACAACATGCATTAGGCTTCAAACAATCAAGGCAAACCAAATAATCATGAAAAAAGAACCAAAAGAACAAAGAAGTTTTCATAAAAACCCTAAAAAGATCCTTCACTTTCAACCTTTACAAGTATTTCAAAACTAACTATTTTTTATAATTTATTTTTACAACCATAAAATAGACATTACAATGAACATTTTGCAAAAAGAATGGATCCAAAAGGATAAAAAAATGAGCAAGTTATGATCAATTGAAATCAAGGCACAAACCATAAAAACTAAAATGAAACAAGTATTAAAAATAAAGGGGAATGTCTCATGTGGGTGTTGAACCCACGCCCTTGGAGACTCAGTCACAAAACATCCACCATCTGAGCTATGCGCGCAATCTGAACAAGTGATGCTAACACACAATAATATAACAAGGCAAGCCAAAAATCTGAAAAAATGCAAAAGGGTTGATCCGCAGGATCGAACCCAGGCAAGGCAGGTGAAAGGGAAAGGCATGGCAAGGTTTCTACCACTGGGGTGGCTATTACATCCAAACATTATACGCCTTCAGATATTTTTATTTTAAGGATCAATCAAAATGGCCACCTCAGCGCCACGTTGGGCTGACTAGGTGATATATCATCATCATTTTCTTCGTTCTCTCCCCCTCACTCGTGCCCTAGCAACAACAACAATGGCCAGAACTTCCTCTCCCTCTATCTCACTCATTTCTCAACCAAATCTCATGAAGAAAAGATCAAAGTTGGAGTAAAAATTACCAGGAACAAAAATATGACATTACTTTTTATTGACAGTAGTCATATGATTCACAAACCAACACATAACAGTACAACTTCACAAAATTTCAACATGTTATGACATGATATATTCCAACAAGATAAAGCCAGCACTCATTCAGAACAAACAAAATACAACACGCATTACATTTTGCTAATCAAATGAACATAGAAAAGTGCATGAACATGTTAGTTTCAAAGGTTGGAAATCCAACCTCTTGGAGAAAGTCCAAGGCTTCTTCTGTGGTGCTTATAGAATAGAAATAATGGACTGCCTTGCTTTGTTGATGCTAGGAGAGGTAATGCAGATGGTCAACAGCTTTGAAAAACACCTCAAAAGTGGAACCCGATCCTTCTTGCAACAATGGAGGTTGAAAATGGCAGATGAGGTTTGAGGAGTTACATAACTTTTCCAGATGTTAGAATGAGTTCTAATGGATGTATATAGGTGATTTGTGGAGTTTATTTGAAAAGTGCACGAGCAAAAACTCTTGGTGCAGAGATTTTGCAAAAATGCAAGAAATGAGAGAGTGGTGAATTGTAGAGAGTATCAGCCTTTGTTTAGGGTGATCCTGGTGTATTTTGCAATGAGGATTGATCCTCTATTTATAGGAGAAGTGAAGGACTTGAGGTATGGACAAATTTTACAACTTGCCAAGATTGCCCTTTTTCCAAATTTCCTTCGTGCAAGCTGTTTATGCTGAGTCATGAGGCTACAAGCTCTCTTGCAAACGGTCAGGAATAGTGTTTGGACTATTGAGCTGTATTGATTGGATTGGAACAGGGCTCTATGCTGCCAGAAAATTGGAATGACCATGCTTCCTTGTGAAAAGTTTTTCTCTCATGCATCCACTTGCATGAACTTGACATAAACTAATATATCTTCAGTTTGCAACTTGTGTAGCTCGTGGCAGAGGTCTTACACACTCTAATCTTGCTTCTAAACATCAGAAAGGTGAGAGTTTTGGTGATCAAGAATGATTATGCATCATTATGCATATGTTGGTAACTTGAAATTCAAGAAATGGACCTTAAACTTCTCCTCTTCGAAACTCTCAGCTCCCTCCATGGATTGGGGAGTTCTAGTACTTTTTGGAAAGTCCCTATAACTTTTATGTTCACTCCAAGTTCTAGATCCAAAGGGATCTTGATGAAAATTGAAAATGAAGTTGGCTGATTTTTAGGGCAAAATGTAGTGAAATTTCACTAAGTCTTTAAGTGCCTTGAACTTCCAAGCCTCCTAACTTAAAAACCAAACCTTATTTGAAGAAGGACCCTCTAATATGTTTTGAAGTTCATGATGAGAGCTTCAATTTGATCTTTGATTCACAAAAATTCGATGTGTGGTTTGAAAGTTATGACTTTTCCAATTTTGCACAAGGAGTGAATTTTTCCACACTTGGAAAAATTTAAGAACCAAACCTTGCCCTTTTTGCAAGAAACCTTTCAAATGGTGATTTCTCATGCTCTAACTCAAGAATTAAACATGTCTTGATGGAATATAGCTTGAATTTCATCTTGGGTCAAGGTATCAAAAAGTCAAACGGTTGACTTTGTCAGATGAAAATTAGGTCAGATGAATTCCACAGTACGATCCTCGATGAACTTGTAACTTTGCACTTCTCCAATACTTTAGGTGAGTTCCAAGGATGTATATGAATACAATGGATCATGTACCATGGCTTGGGAACATGCTTTGACCCTGAATTAGGGCACAATCGACTTTCCACTAAAGAAAACCCTAATTTGGGGTCAGATGAACTTTGAGGCTCATTGTACCTGTGATGGGGTCAAACACTCTTGATTTCTTGTGGAATAAGATCTCTTGGATGTATGTGAGCTCAATTGGTTGATGAACCAATCAAGGCATTGACTGATCACACCAAGATTCCAGATGATTCTTCAGGTTAAAGCCCTAATTCCATAACTCTTGATCTGACAATCTCCTCTTGATTTCTCTTGATCCAAACATAAGAGGTCATGTCATATGACTTGAGAACTTCATGATTGGTCTTCAATACCAAATGGTTGGACTTTGGACCCTCAGTTGGCTTTCTTGAATATATGACTTCAAACTAACAAATTCAATCACCTAGTGAACACTAGGGATGGATGTATGGAACCAAGGAGTGTCTTAGGAGACTTTGAAACATGTGAGAACTTGGCTTAATAACCTTGTCCTCCTTCTTGTGCAAATCCTGCCTTTTACACAAAAGAATAAACTAGCAAGATATGATGGTCAGTTAACAATGCATAGATGATTGAAACCTAAATGTAAGTGCAAAATGTTATGACATCTAAGGGGTAAAATTTGGGGTATAACACAAAGCAATCGTAGTTCCTCATATTTTATGGGAGGAAAGATATGTGGTGTCTTGTTCAAAGCCCAAGATTGAAGTTAAATGAGTATTTGTATCTTGTTCAAAGCCCAAGATTGAAACTAAAAGGGTGATTGAGAGAGAACTTGTCATCTCTAAAGGGAGATATATCATCTATTCGTCACAAAATGTTGAGAAAGTGATTATAAGGGAAATTACTTTAACTGGGATATGTGAATCCAACAATGCCATAATCTCCTTTATAAGGATGATGTCATGAAGGAAGAAAGCTTTAACTCAGTGTAGAGCAATGCCATTTTTTCCTTATGAATCTTTCATGCTAAGAGAGGGACATTGGCTTGGATGTATATAATCCAGGGGTTGCCAATTATAGCTGTTAGATGAAAGATGAAATTTATCCAGGATAAGAGAAGGACTCCAGCTTGGATTTTGAATCAACAAGTGTGCCACTTACAGTAATTATTTGGGAAAAAGGTTTTGGTTGTCTGTTTTAGAGATGTGATGTATAGAGGAAATATCCTCCTACAGAGAGGACTCATGGTCTCATCTGAGGGGATGTTGATTTTTATGTTCCTTGATCAAAGCCCAAGGTTGAAGCTAAAAGAGACTGACTCTACTGGGGATGGTTTTATCTGTCTTGTACAAAGCCCAAGGTTGAGGCTGAAGAAAAATGACTCCACTGGGGAGTGTTTTATCTGTCTTGTACAAAGCCCAAGATTGAGGCTGAAGGAAAATGACTCCACTAGGGAGTGTTTTATCTGTCTCGTACAAAGCCCACGATTGAGGCTGAAGGAAAATGACTCCACTGGGGAGTGTTTTATCTGGCTTGTACAAAGCCCAAGATTGAGGCTGAAGGAAAATTCTTATATGAAGCCTAAGAGAAGGCTATCTCTTGCTAAGGATTTATAGAAATCCAGGAGCAGGTCCAAATTGCATTGGGGAATCCAAAGGTTTTACTCTTTCTGGGGATCAGGGAAGAGTTGAGATATCAGATACCATGAGGTTCTGATTCTCTTGGGGATTTGTTGATGATAAACTGACACTGGTTGAGGATTTTTAAGGTGAAAGTTAAGCCTTGTTGGGAGTCAGAGGAGTTTAAAGTTGAGTTTGAAAACCTATGGAGGTTTTAACTCTGCTGGAGATTAATATATTGATGAAATGATCAGGGTTTTTTCCTGTGCTTTTAGGAAACTTGAGGGTTTCTTGGTGAGATCCAAGAGGAGATGAGACTTTCCAAGTCTACTTGTATGAAGCCCAAGAGGAGGCTGAGACTGTCCAAGTCTCTCAAGAAGTGGTAGGCTCTAGTGTATAGAGAGATATTTGTATGATGCCCAAGAGGAGGCTGTAGGTTTTAAGGGATGAAAGTCAACCCTATAATGGTCCGATGTTTTGGGATTTTGACTTTCCTGAGGATTGAACTAGTAGAGATGACTAATTTCTATCCTATGCCTTTAGGAGGCCTTTGAGGCCTTGTACTAAGCCCAATAGGAGGCTGAGGGGAACTTCTAGGAAGTTTTTGGGTCCTTGTACTAAGCCCAAGAGGAGGCTGGGGATGCTTTTAGGAAGCCTGTGGGTCCTTGTACTAAACTCAAGAGGAGGCTGGGGATGCTTTTAGGAAGCATGTGGGTCCAAGCCAAAGAAAAGTTCAAGAAAGGTTTCACCGGGAATAAGTCCTTTCTTTACTGAACAGTTCTAAGGTTTGAAGAAATTCAAAAGATGTTTCACTGGGAATTAATCCTCTTTGGGGAAATGAACTTTTTGTACACATATATTTCTAAGTTTGACAGTCTTGAGAAAAGTTTCACCGAAAATAATGCCTTTCTCTGTTCCATATTGTATAAGCCCAAGAGGAGGCAAGGCTGTATAGGGAATTTCCTATGAGGGACTAGTTTTGACTATGTTGAAAGTAACCTCTGGTTTGACCTAAACGTATACCTAACTGTTGGGGAAAACTCTAAGCAAGATATGCACAAGTATATACAGACAATTATATTGACATATATATATATATATATATATATATATATATATATATAAAATATGCATTGAAAAAGATGTGGGGACTTACCTTCTGAGAAAAAGCCCAAGTGTATTGTGATCTGTAGTATTAACTACAACTGTATTGCCGGTTTTAGGGTTTCAAGAAATTGAAGAAAGTTTTGAGGAAACTTGAATTTGAATTTGAATTAAAACAAGTTATTTTGAAATTAAAAGAAACTTTTGGGGCTTATACAATGACTGAGGCCCAAATGACTTATTTGAAAACATTGATCGCACTGCGATACCGACAGACGTTGTGGGGCTTATACTATAACAAAGGCCCAAAAATAATTTTTGTACAAATGGGAATGGGTCTTACACTTTATTAGAGGCCCAAAAGTGTTTGTGAAAAAAGAAAAATGAGGCTTATACTCAAGGAGAGGCCCAGATAATTTATTTGAAAAGGCGACGATTGCGCCGTGATTTGAAAACCACAGAGGGACTTATACAGTGACTGAGGCCCAAAATTATTTATGTACAAAAAGGAATGGGTCTTACACTCTAATAGAGGCCTAAAAGTTTATTTTTATACAAGAGATGGGGCTTACAACTCAAGGAGATGCCCCGATGAAAAACAGTGATCACACAGTTATTTTTAAAATCGTATCAGGACTTATACAATGACTGAGGCCCAAAAATGGTATATTTATAAAGGGATGGGTCTTACACTCTATTAGAGGCCCAAAAGTGTTGAAAAGAAGATGGGGCTTACAACTCAAGGGGAGGCCCAGATGATTTTTGTTTAAAAGGCGATGATCGTGCCACGGTTTCGAAAAACACGGTGGGACTTATACAATAATTGAGGCCCAAAATTATTTATGTGTGACAAGGGATGGGTCTTACACTCTATTAGAGGCCCAAAAGTGTTTCAAATGAAGTTTGAAAAATTCAAAATTAAGAGAAAACCCTAATTTGAATTTAAAAATATAATTTTCAAAGGAAATTAAATAATAAATGATATAAAATATCAAATATATTCAAAAACAAGTTGTCAACTTTGAAAAATATTTTCAAAAATCATGTTTAATCACATGAAAGCTTGAAATTCAATTAAATTTGAAAATTCAAGGTGGAAATTTCATTTAAAAATGTTTAAAAACAAATAAAATGAAATTATTTACAAAAATTCAAACTATATCAAATAAATAATATAAATTTATTTTTTTGTAGAATAAAATATTTAAACATTTTTGTGAATTTTTAAAAAAAAAACCAATAAAAAATAATAAAAATTGAGAGAGAAATTAATTTTTGAAATCATTTAATAAAAATATCAAATATTCAAAAATTAAAAAATTTGAAAATGGCGCCAAGGCCGCCTTCTTCTTCCTTGTGTGTACCCGCCATGGCCATTTTGAAAAACCACACATATCTCTCTCAATACGTAATGGTTTTGACTTTTGTAAACACGAAAGTTGTGTATTTTTGAACAAGGATTCCAATGATATAAATTAATTGCATTTATATTGAGTGTGGAGTGAGAAATTAGAAGATGAACTCAAGAACCCTAATTTCTGCAAGAATACTATGAAATCCTATACACAAAAGCTACAAAGCAATTGATTGAGGGGAATCACTCTGCATAAGTGCAGAAACATGTTTGTAACTTGAAAACACATTTATGATGCATGGATCATAGAGTTTGAGAGTGTAGGCTTACCTCTACAAGAGGAAATTGAATCCTTAGTATTAGGTGTTACAGATGTTGTGTGATGATCTGGACAGCTTCAATGGACCTAATATAAGGTGTTTGGAAGCTTGGAATGGATTGAACGTACCTGGTTCTTGTTGTGGCACCTCAATTGCAAGTAGGCCAAAAAGCTTGAGCAAATGGGGGGTGACTTTGTGATTCTGGTGTTCCAAATGTGTTTTGAGGTTATGGATCACTTATATATGATATATGTATGGTGTTGGCATGGTTGGTTTCGATGGAATTGATCGCTATTTGAAAATTTGATAGTTACTTCAAGAAGAAGCAAAATCTGGTTTTTGGAATGTGATTTGGAGGAAAGCATGTATTGCTATGCTTTGGTGTACTTGAATTGATCAAAAAGAACCTTTATTTATAGTAGAGCAACTTTGTTTTGGGAGCAATAGTGATTGGAGGTTGATCATGGCATGTAGCTTGTAGCCATTGACTTGGATAATCCAAAAGTGCCAAGTCAACTCTCTTATCTTGACTCCATTCAATTTTGCAGGTTTGAATGCTCAGAGTTTGGACTTTAATCTTGACTAGCTTGGAGTGTTATGGTCTGGTTCATGACACCTCAATGTATAACATTGATGTTACCTTGCCAAATTTGAATTCCAAGTTTCATGTCATGATGGTTTTCACATGCCAAGTTGAAATTCTTGCCTTCTTGATCAAGAACTAAGTGAGTCATCAGATGTTTTGTGCTTTTGGAAGATGACAAAGTTAGAAAAATGGCAAAACTTGAGTAACAAAATTGTGTGGCACAAGTTTGGTTTTCATGCCTTTGTGTGGGCAGGGTGAAAATTTCCATTTTTGGAGGCTTATAACTCCTTGCTCAAGTTAAACCATGAGAGGCTCTTGTACTTTTTGGAAAGTCCCAATAACATACTTCAATTTTGATGTCTAAATCTGGTTTTGAATCATAATGAAAAATGGCCTCAAAGTTGGTGAAAATGCAAAACGGATTTTGTCCAAAATTTCACTAAGTGTAGGAAAAATGGTCATTTTCATATTTTTGTGATTTTGATCAATCCATAACTCAAAATCCACGAGGATTTGGAATCTGATGTAGTTTACAATCTTGAAGTATGTAATGAGATCTTTCATTTGAGCTTTGGATGGAAGAAAAAGGTTGCTTGGATCACAAGTTATGGCCTTGCAAAGTTGGGTATAAATCACTTTTTTCCATAACTTAGTGAAATTTCAAGTTTCTTATGGTTGCCCCTTTTGCAAGTAACCCTACTTTTCTTGTTTTTTCTTGATGGATGATGATCCAAACCATAAGTTAACATTGTTTTTGGCTTAGGGAAGCCTTGTTTGTGAAGAAATTTAAAAAGACAAACTTGATTTTTGGCACAATTGACTTTTTTGTCAGATGAACTTCAAACTTTGTGATCCTCTATGAAATCAAGTCCTTGACCTAATTCAAACCTAATGGATGGATTCCATAGGTGTTATATAGTATCTTGAATCATGTCCCAAGGTTTGGGATCATGTCTTGGTCAAAAGTCAAAGATACAGTTGACTTTTCATTAGGAAACCTTAATTGGTCCAGATGAATTTGAATCCTTGTACTACTTATGAACTAGGTTCTTTGAATCAATCCAATCTTGTTAATGGATAAATATGATGTATTTGAGGTCTTCAAAATACTTATTGAGGTCTTGGCTCATGCATTGCTCCAAAAGTCAACTTAGGGGTGAATTAGGTCAAGAAACCCTAATTCCTGATTTTTGATGAATACATCTCCTAAGGCTATTTTGAACTTGTGATTGGATTCATGAGGTCCCTTTGAGCTTCTTGGATCATGTTTTGAATTATTGGCTCATGCCTAGATGAAAATCTCTCTCTGGAGGCCTTGGTCGACCAAAACCCTAATTTGGTGACACTCGTGATCTTGAGGCTTGATCAACTTGAAATGTTGCATTCTCATGCTTAATACTTGATGTGGGAGGCCTCTTTATCCTTCATGGATGTTTGAGAGGCTTGAAAATTTGAGGATCATGTCCATCCTTGATTGATCATTTGTCTGAGTACTCTGAGAGGGCTCAAAACCCTAATTCTTGATTGTAGTGAATGTTCAACAATCTTTGAGAGGATTGATGAGGTATGAAGGTACATCTATATTGTGGTGATGATTTACAAAATGATGGGAAATCCATTGTTGAGGATTTTGAATCCATTGGATGGTTGTGCATACCTCTATGGATTATCATGCTTTGATTCAGTTTTATGCTATAATTATATGTTGAAATTCGTACGCAATTGTATGAGAAAAATTTGATTGTTGTTGTTTATGTTTTATGTGTTAGTGATGATGAATATATAGTTGAATTTGCATGATAAATGGGTGTTGATGTGTAATTGGTGCTAATTTGACGAGGTTTCCGTTTAATATAACATGGTTTTTGCGTTTCTGTTCGATTTGGGTTGTTGGGGGTTGAAATCGAAGCTTTGTAAGTGCTCCAATGGAGAAAATGCAGATTCTGCAATTTGCATAGTGGTGACGGGCCTCACCGGCGTGATAAGCCGACCTCATGCGACTGAGAGAGCTAATGGAAGTCAGCGTGGTGACGGGGTCACTGTCATGGTCCCCGAGACGGGCTTCTTGCCCTAACATCAAAAGAGTGACGATTTTTGTGTATATGTGTGTGTGCGTGTGTGTGTGTGTGTGTGTGAGAGAGAGAGAGAGAGAGAGAGAGAGAGGGAGAGAGAGAGAGAGAGAGAGAGAGAGAGAGAAAGAGAGGCTGTAACACATCGACTTTTCGTTTAATTATTTAATTAAATTAAATTGCATATTTGAGTGAATTACTTAGATGATTTTACATATTTTAATTAATTTAAATTGAATAATTGCTTTATGTGTGTGGGTGTCGTGAGATGGTTGAGAAGAATATAGTAGTATGGTGATAGTGTTGAAGTGGTAGAATAATTAAAATAGTAGTTTTTTAATTATTAAATGATATAATATGAGTAGTAACATTTTTAGTGAATTTAATTTTATTATTAGAGGTAAAATAATAAGAATAGAATAACTAAATATAGGAAATAAAAGAGGAAAGACATTTTTGGATTTTTGTGAGTAAGGGAGGATAGAAAGGTAAATACAAAATTTAGGAGTTTTATTATTATAATTAAAAAAATTTGGGAGAAATATGACTCATTCTATCAGTACGTGAAAAATAAGGAATTTGAGAAAAGAACTTTAGAAGGGAGTGTTAGGGCTTGAGAGAAGAAAATCAATTGAACCTTGCTTTGTTGAATTTTACTGGAATTACAAGGTAAGGGGGAGAAAGGGCTATTAATATGTGTGTATTGCATGATGGGGTAGAGAAGAGAGGTCTTTGCTCTCATTAGGGTTGTATAATTCTGTTTTGGATGTGTTGTTGTTGTGTTCAAATCTGAAATTGGTGATTGCTTATGTTGATTATGTGATTATTGTGACTGAATCCATGTGTGAATCATCCTGTTTATGCATATGTAATTTTCTGCCTTGGATGAATGCTTCAAAGTTTAGTGTCATTCATGAATTGATGAAAATTGATGTCGAATTTGATGATGAAATTGCTACAATGATGATGAGATAGGTGAAGTACATGTTAACGATTATGATGACATGATTAGTTGTTAAATTCTGGAGATAAGTTTTTTAGGTGTTAAGGTGTGTTTAGGTGAGGATTAAAAGTGAGGAAAACGACTGAATGTGAAGGAAAACTAAAATTTGGCTGAACCAATCTATTGGCTACAGTAAACAATCTATTGTTTCCTTTGAAAAAACTAAATTTGGACAATCTATTGGCTACAGTTGTAGCGGCAAAAATCGTGAGTGTAGGCTATTGATTAACTTAACTAAAAAATGCAAGAGTCGTCACTACACTTTTATTTTTATCCGAAAGGAAAGGAAAAATAGCAAACAAAACCTAAACAAGTTTTGAACAAGAACAAGTAAACAAAGACTAGGTAAGGGGGTTGGTTACGCTAAGGGAAGGTGTTAGCACCCAAAACGTCTATAGTACTCTATAGGAACCCTTTGAAATATCTACGCTTTTTGGTTTGAAAAGTTTTGTTTGAAATGAGATTAAGGAGATGAGAAGAGAAGTATTTTTTAAGATTTTTGTGTTTGGAGAGACTTATAGCCTCATGCCTACGTACCCACAAAGTGCAATATAGGATCCAAACTTCGTAGTTCGTGGTACAAAGAATGAAATTTGTTTGTTTTGGTTGATTTTAAAAAGTAGAGAAAGGTCGTCATTTTAAGCGAATAATTCGGCTATAAAAAATGAATCATGTCTAAACTTGTGAAAAAGTTAAAGTAAAAGTGCACAAGGGCACAAAAGAGTTTGAATGAGTTTGGGTGTTTTTTTAAAGTCTTTTGAAAATAGTCAAGGTATGATTAACATTGATTGAAATTTATTAAAGAAAAGGAAGTTTACAAAAAAAGCACTTGACAAAAGTCAAGGTTTATTGTGAAAGAGGTTATGGTTTTGAAAACAAGAAGGTTTTGAAAAAAAGAGGAGATTTTGAAAATTGAAGAAAGGGTGGAGAAGAAGTGACTATCCTAAAGCAAAAGGTAAAAGCTAAGGATAAAAAAAATCTAACCACAAATGTAGCCATCTTCACCATAAACCAAGCAAAAGCACAAAGCTCCAAAATCTTCAAAACATAATTCCAAAGCAAAGGGAAAAGGTCCTAGTTCTAAATCCAAGGATCCAAGAATAGCATTGAAGTCCAAGGTCTAGGTTCAAAATTCCATGTCCAATGCAAAGGATAGTAACCATAGTCCAAGATTATAAGCACAACTTTTTTAGAGGTTTCGGCCTTTATTAATGTTTTTTGGTCCAAGTGGACAAAGAGAAAAAGGCATAAGCATAAACAAATAGTCCAAGTGGACAAAGTGAAAATGACGGAAGCATAAACAATGATATGATATGATAACATAAAGCATATAAAATAAAGAGAGATATGGATCAAGAAGGAATCATAAAATATAGTAATATAATATAATAGTATATACATAATAGTAGCACAAAGGCCATAATGCCATAAACCTTCAAAAGGTAACACCGATTTGAGTATTTTCTGGAGCCACTATAACTAGTTCCCATGAGAATGAAAACATAACCCCATACATTAATCATAAGAAAAGCTTCAATCCGGAGGAAATCGACGGATATCCGACTTAGTCTCATGAAGAACCCAAAGGTTAATCTATTTCAAACCACACCATGGAAAATAGGAGACTAACAATCTCGCTTACAAAAATACTCGGTTTTCTGTCTCGCGTCATGAACTATAATGATTGAACAATGTATTTAGGTTAAGGTTAATGAAGACTTGTTAGAAGATTGATAGAATCAAAGCCTCTACACAACAAGCTTCATAGATTATGAATCTAATACAAAAGATCAACCATCCTTGGGCTTACAATCATAAGTTTGGGCCACGAAAGTTCATGTTCCGATTCAGAGAGGGACAAATATAGCATTATGCCAAGCAAATGCAATAATCTTTGTGCTAATGTATGCTAGATGAAAAATATGTAGATTGTCATCCGAAAGCAATACCGCACGAAAATAAAAATAGGTAGTGATCTCATCTTGATCAAGATCTCTCATCAATTTATCAAAGGTAACCTATCACAATTCCAAAGTATGGAGAATGATCCATATGATCATTCAACCATACATTTGAAATAATGAAGATTAAACATACTTGAAAAATCAATAATCTATGATATGTAAGATTTTCATCGATCAAAAGAAAAGAGAAATAGATGAAGAGAAAGTCAAATTAAACCACAAAATTATGTGATCTAAGGCTAAGAACAAAGGGAAGGGGTTATGAATGAAGAAACAACCAAAACAGTCCCAAATATAGGTGAAAAACACCATTCTATCTTAGGGTAATCGATTACCTTGATTCCTCAAGGAATCAAGTAATCGATTACTCTGTACACAGAGTAAAAAAAATGTGCAAAAATCAGCATGATCATCTTTCAAAACTTTCTTCAAACACCTTATGATCATAGAATCAAAATTTCCTAAAATTTTAAGTAAAACAACAGTAAAAACCAGCAATCAAACACAATTACAAGATCTAAAGGATCAAGCAACAAGAATTATTAAAGGATTACATTGTGGAAGATGAATCAAGAACAACAATGGTGGAAAATGAGATTACCACTCCAAATCTGAAAATTCCTTCAAATTGCTTGAAGATGCAAACTCCAAAGCCTTGATCTACAAGAATTGATGAAGAAAACAAGTTTGGATGAAGGTTTAGCTCAAATTTGAACAAGATTCAATGTGAAAACTTGTTAACTTTCAAAAGAAGAAAAGTGAGCTTTGAGTGAATTTTGTGGTTAGGGAGAGAATTTGCAAGAGGTTTCTTGGCTATCAAAAGCTTGTGATATGAATGAAATGAGGGTCCTATTTACAGGACTTAGGCTTGGAAATTTTGGTGGTTTGGAATTTGGTTTGGAAATGAGAATTAGGCTTGGAATTTGAATTTGGAGAGAAATTAGTAAAAGAGTGGTGATTAGTAAAGGTGTATGGTGGGAATTAATTGTGATGAGCTAGGGAAATTAAAATGAGGTGGTCTACAATATTCCACATGTGATCATTTTTGAAAATTGATGCCAAAATGTTGCAGAATTTGAATTTGCTGAATTTTCACAATTCTGCACGAGGGTAATCGATTACCCTGATCATGGAAATCGACTACTTCAGGCAAAAAATGTGAAAAATGGCCTTTTGGTTGCACTGTTATGGTTCTGAATCGATTCTTTTGCTTGTCAAAGAAGGCATGGAAATAAACACATGAACCTTGGAGTCTCTTGAATAATAATCAATAAAAAACTTGAAAACTCTTGATCAGATGAATTTTTGAATTATGTGCAGATCAACTTTGACTTTATCAGATGAAATTCATTCGAGCTGAGGGACTGTTGCCTGGTGTTTTGATCTGTTCTTCCCCTGAAAAATTAATAAAGGAGAACCAAAATATTTTTGGATTTTGATTAGTGGTTAGTAAACATAAACAAATAAAGTAGCAAAGCTAAAAAGAAAAACACAGATGCTATGTGATCCCTATAAGGCATAAACCTAAAGATGAGAGGAATTAGGGAACCAATGTGTGATCTCGTTTGTATGCAATGATGTGCAAATGATATGTGAATGATATGTGGAATCTTAAGGGTCAAAAATTAGGGTCTTACAACAGTAAAAAATCTATTAGTTCACTCACAATTTTGAAAAATTCATTGGCAGTGGGTTAAGACAATCGATTGTTCCCCCTGGTGCAATCGATTAGCTCCTGTTTCGGGTGGTTGACCCCTTTGTCATTTTTGGATGTAATTTCTATTCTGTGAGTCCAAATGAGACGTCGTTCAAAGCGTTGGAAAGCTAACGCGTAGAGCTACATCATGGTGGGGCTTGGTGAATTGTTTGAGTTATAATTATTTGCATACTATGACAATGTTTGTGATGACTTGTGTGATCGGTTAGTGAATTGTTATGTTATATGATGATGTGTTGTTGTGTTGGAGAAGTAACATGAATAAATGCATATGAATGTTATAATTGTTGAGTTGATTCTATTTGTTATTGTTTGTTGATGTTGTAACATTATTTAATTGTTGCATATGATGAATGATGTGATGCATAAATGGCGAGATGTGTTTGGGGATCCTGTTGGTGATTTATTTTGCTGATAATGCATGTTATTGTGAGTTCATGCATCATGGTTTACGTACTTCAGTATAGTTTTGGTAATCCTTGATCCTATGGTGGGGAACGAGTCCGAGTAGCTGGTTCTGGTGGGAATTGGTGAAGCGTTACCTATGATGATGGTAACGATTTGGGTGTGCTCTAGTTCCAAGAGGGAATCTGGTCCTATGGTGGGGATCATGGAGCGAAATGAACATGAGTGTTCATAAATGGTATCACATGCATAGTGAATCTGTTGTGGAGTACATTACATACATGCTTGTATATGCTGTTGATTATTCTTGAGGTAGTTGTTTAGTTGAAAATACGCGTATGTTATGTTGAATGGGTGTGAGAATATGTGGATGTTGATTGTGTAATGAATGTATGTTTGTTGTATGTTCTCTACCTTAGAATTATTTATACTGTTTATATTGACTGTTGTTTCTCACCCCCTGCTGAATGTTATCCACCATGGACATCTTGCAGATACTTAAGAGTAGATTGTTGCAGTAAGTCGGAGTTAGCTCATGGAGTTAATTCTTTAGTTTATCGTTGTCTAGAAGTTTACCTGATCCTGTAACATTGAGGTCAGGAACGATTGATTGCTTATTATGTTTTATTTGGAGTTTATTTGGATTATTTGGTGTTTTGTTGAAGTTGTGGAGAGTTGCACATGACAACTCATTATTTTGGATGCAGTTTTATGTTAAATTGAAGTTGAGAATAAAAGTCTAAGTTTGCAATGTTGTATTATTTAAACTAATATCTATGCCACTGTTGCTTTCTTACGTGTTTACTTTTTGATGTTGATTTAAAGCAAAGGTGTCACATGCAAGTATACATGTATGTTTGATTGCAGCAAGTGATAAATTAAAGAGATTGTACCCATAGGGAGTGAAATTGATTTAGCTTTGAACTATAAGTATTCAACCTTTGTTTAAAAGAAGTAAGAGCAAGGTAACAAAATACTAATGGTAATAAGCAGGAAGAGGTTCACACAACAACTTAAAATACTAAATAAAAAGGGAATAAAATATCAGAGAGAGTGATTGATGAGCTAAGATCCATTAATATATTATTGCTGAAATGTATTCATGATGTGAAGTGTCGTGCCTCAAAAGGTCAGAACGTGATCTAGTGATGTATCTCTACAACATAAATGCATGCATAACTAGGGCAAGGGAACTAATCTCTAAGTCTCACTTATAACCCTAAAATACGTCTGGTTTTAATTCTGAAAATATTTATGGCCTTAGCTTCTTATCTCTAAGCAAGCTAAATTAAGTGAATATATCTATCCTACTTTATTAACTACTTTTGTTATGAAATCCACTTGTCGTTGGATCTCTCTCAACAACAAGTTTGTACCTTTTTCTAAGTTGATCATTCTAAGAAGCAGATGTATAGAATAAAAACACATAACAAAATAAGACACTAATCAACACATCATCTCAACATAAAAACAACTTTATATTAACTTCACTTTGCTCATCAAACAAGAGTTTTGCTCATAATGAGCTGAGTACAAACTACTGGAATGAAACTACAGGAAGATATACTCTTGGCAAAAACATGTAAAAGAAATGAAAACCTAGTAGTAACTTGAAGATCCCTTGTGTTTGATAAACAACAACATATCTCTTCAGTCACGACAGCTTCAAGCAGTGAATACATGATTAGATGAGAAGAAGAAAACTCTCTAATTCTTTCTTAACCCTCAAAATGAAGTAAAACTAAACTGAAAATAAATATGAGTGTGTGAAAATCTCCAGCTCCCGCTCCATCTTTCGCTCTTCAATGCGCAAGGCTTGCTTTTATAGACTTGAGTGAGAGAGTAGAAGTTTGTGAGTCTTGGGTCACGGGCCTTTGATAGGAATAAGGTTCAGCCCATATCAAATCACTAAAATATCCAGTTGTCCAATCTCCCTTTGTGAACAAGTTATCCAATACAGACAACAATGGGGGACAAGGTGTCTTTGGCAGGCTGTTGTAGCACGTAATGGCACAAAGCAGACGGCGGGTGGCTGGGTGCAGGATGCGCTTTTGCAGGCGTGGTCTCCACCGTACTACCTTTTGTCTTCAAGCTCCTTTGATCTTATCTTTATGCTCTAGCTCTTTCTTTAAACAAATCCTTTCCACGTGTGCCCTAATGATAAAATCCTTCCAAGCTCTTGGTGAATTCCTGATAACGAGAATCAACATCTTCTTTTCTTTAATCTTCTTTCTACTCCAAACTCTGTCTTGAGGTGTCATGCCTCAGCTTGCCTTTATCAGATTTTCTTTAAAACAAAAACACATAAAAAAACCATAAAAGAAGCACCTAGTGTGCTTAAGGTAAAAACATACTAAAACAAGTAAATTTAAACAAATCCTAATTAAACTTAAACTAAAACCATAAGAAAAATGGATCACTATGACACACTAAAATAATGTTATCACTCCCCCAAACTTGAACTATCACCTGTCCTCAGGTGATGTGACAATGAATGAAAAGAGAATTTCAAAAACAACAGGCTAGGATTGGATTCATCTTTTTACTGGATGAATGGTCTATACATAAAAATAATTGAAATAACTCAGCCTTGTATCAGCCCAATAGATATCACATACGGAAGTGACTAGACACCTACTGTCATGCCAGCACTCTTCAGAAGAATGAGCTAAATTAATTTTTTGTAATGCCCTGTATAATATAGATCTAGAATAATACTATACAAGCGTTTATTTGGTACTGACACCATCACAAGTGCCTAATGGCGTAATTCACATACTTGACCATTCTAAAAACATCAACATAATCTATGGTACAAGATTTGGAAACTAGCCAAAACAATAAAAACTAAGATCAATATACAATATCCTCAATTCTCTACAACAAATTACACAACAAAAAACTAAAGCTAAGCTTCTCTTGAAACATCCAAGCATAGCTCCACTTGTAAATCAAACCTGCAAACAACGCCTGAAAAAATAACAACAATAATGGGGTGAGATATTAATCTCAGTGAGTTCTCTATCTTATGGATTCTCTCGGCTTTACAAGGTTCTATCCAATCCTAACTCAAGTCAAGAGGAAGGGAAATGACCTTGGGTTCACAATCTCACACTATATGGAAACATGTTCATGAGTCCGTTAACTCAAAATATCACTAATCGGTTAACCTCATCAAGGCACCCCTTATTCCCGTCCTCTTCTACGTCTAGAAGTCGGCACGAGTCATGGATCCTCGTAGATTACTTGGCATACGAAATGGATTCAGAAACTAAGGGACACATTATCACCTTATGAATCGTCACTTCACACGGTCCATACACCGACACAAGTCTCTTTATCTTACAGGCTCTATTCGTACTATACTCGGGAATCAAACCTACCAAGTAATCATGCATACATTCCAGAGGAGCTCGGTACTCATGGAACGACATATATTAGGGAAACGGTTATGATTACGTGATCTCACATATAACCGTGATTGTATTTAACAATAACAAGGCCACATTTGCCTTTTTCTCATAATTACAAGGGTTTACACATGTTCCATACTAGTGGCTTATTCTCTTCTAGACCATTACTCGTCAAGGATGCACATCTATACATCGAATGCACGAGCATTACCATCTAGGTTCTCTACTCTAGGCCATTACTCGTCGATGATGCATATCTATACATCGAATGCACGAGCATCGCCGTCTAGAGTTTCTATCACAATCCTAGTCACAACCTAGAATCATATCATTTGGTTCTGGGGTAAAGTTTCCTCACTCTTCCTAATTCATTTTAAGCATGCATTTTCTCTCAATCATACTTAACAACAATTAGTTAGACATGGCATAACATAATTTGCATAAGTAATCACTTATCACAACACATTACATAAAACATTATTTCGTTCAATTGCCACCAAATAATTAATCCCACGATACCAAGAACACTTTGATCGGAATCACGAATCAAAAGTTATGGATTTTAAAAAAATCTCGAAAATCAACACAGTGTTAACCGGTTAACAAGATATGGTTAACCGGTTAACGGACGACTTACAGTAGCAAAACAGAGTTAGAGACACAATCTGGTAACCGGTTAACAGATCATGTTAATCGGTTAACTAGGCCAATTTCCACGCAGAAAGCCATTTTTCACGTGTGTTAACCGGTTAACCCCATTTGGTTAATCACTTAACACTGAACATAATTCATAAAAACTTGTTTTTCTTGATACAAAACTTCACCAAAATCCTCCAAAACACATTGGAACAAGATAACAAACATCATGGATTCAATTCACACATATCCCAAACATGATATGCAGTTTATATCGCATTTTAACCGTTAAAACATTAATCCACATAATTTCGTACAATCTACTACTTTCTATTTTTAGGTTTTCAAAACCCTAACTTTTACTCTTAGAGTTTTACCTAGAACCCACCTGATAATCGAAGGAGGTTGAAGAAGATGATGAAGATGAGATGATGATCCAACTTTCTCTTCTTCTTCCTTGAGCTTCTTCTTCTCTTTTCTCTCTTTCCTCTCTTTCTCCTCTTCTCTTCTCTCTCTGTTTTCTTCTTCTTTCTATTTCGCAACTTTTTCATTCTCTTTCTCTTATAACATATATACATATATAACACATATAATATAATATAATCCAACAGGGTAAAATATCTCAAATTGATATTTTGTCGTCTCAACCAATTGATCAATTATTAGAGTTACCTTAAAATCCTTTATTGAATTAATAAAATTGATTTGTCCTTTTAATAAATAATTGATCTCTTCAGAGTTTACTAGTTGCTCTATTGATCCCAATTGATAATACGTAAAGTACTTAGAGGATTCCATTAATCTAATTGATCAGAGATAGAGATCATAAACACTCATCTGATATCCAATTAAGCATTTAGATAATATGGGGTATTACACTTTTTGTGATTCCAACTTGATTAATCTTGTGAATTAGCTTCCACCTTTGGGTTTCATGAGGGATTTTTGCCCTAACTTTTCTATTGACTTTTGACTTCGACACTTTGGATCACACTTTTTGTAATACCCCATATTATTTAAACGCTTAATTGGATATCAGATGAGATCAAATGAGCTTTTGTGTACTCTATCTTTGGATAATTGGATTATGGGATCCTCTAAGTACTTTAAGTATTGTCAATTGAGATCAATAGAGCAACTGGTGAACTCTGAAGAGATCAATTATTTAATAAAGGGACAAATCAATTTTAATAATTCAAGAAAGGATTTTAAGGTAACTCTAATAATTAATCGATTGGTGTGAGACGATAAAATATCAATCGGAGATATTTTACTCTATTGGATTATATTATATAATATTAGTATTATATATATATTTGTTAGAAAAGAAGAAGAGAAAAAATAGTAAGAGAAGAGGAAAGGAAGAGAAGAAGAACAGAGAAAGAAAGGGAAAGAGGAGAAGAACTTGGGAGAGACTTGGATCATCATTTTGTTCATCATCTTCTTCAACCTCCTCTTCGATTATCAGGTGGGTTCTAGTTAGAACTCTAAGTTCTAGAAATTCATGTTTTGAACTTAGGTTAGAAATTGAGAGAAAATGATGAAATTGATTAAATCGATGTTTCTAACGGATAAAACGTGAAATAAACCGAGTAATATAGTTGGGTTGTATGTGGAAATAATCGGGAATTCTTGCTGGTATGTTGGAATATGTTTTTGGTGGAATTGGATTGAAAAGATACCATTGAAAACAAGTTTTTTTACTTTTGGTTCAGTGGTAACCGGTTACTCATTTTGAGGTAACCGGTTACTTGCAGGAAAATGACAATTTTTACGCAAAATTTAACTAAGTAACCGGTTACTCATTTTGAGGTAACCGGTTACCCGATTGAAATTTGGCTACTGTAATGCGCAGTGAGAATGGGTAACCGGTTACTCATTCTGAGGTAACCGATTACCACTGTTGTGATTTTTTGAAAAATGTTTGAAAATTAATAACTTTTGAACCGTGATTCCGATCGAAGCGTTCTTGGTATCGTGGTAAATTTTGAGTATGATGTGGGATAAATTGTTTAGTGGCAATTGAATGAGATAATGTTTATATAACATGTTGAAAATCCATATCTTTTGGATCGTAAATCTGATCGAAGTATGGTTATAGTCGATGTAAAGCTGTGAAAATATCCTATGGGATAAAAGTGAGAAATATTGATTTTGATACTCGATTAAATGAATCGGAGGGAACCCGAGAAATTGTGTTAACTTTATTAGTTAAATTATTACATGTAATTCATTACAAAGTGTATTATGCCATATCTATCTAATTGTGAATTGTGAATGAAAGAAAATATGCATGTTTAAAATATGAATTAGGAAGAGTGGGGAAGCTCTACCCCAAAACAAAATGGCATAGTTTAAGGTTGTGACCTAGTTATGGCTAGGAATTGATAGAGATTCTAGATGGCGATACTCGTGCATTCTATGTAGAAAGGTGCTTCCTTGACGAGTAATGGTCTGGAGTAGATAACCTAGATGGCGATGCTCATGTATTCGATGTAGAAAGGTGCATCTTTGACGAGTAATGGTCTAGAAGAGAGTGAAACACTAGTATGGAACATGTGTGTAAACCTTTGTGTTTTATGAGAGAAGGCAAAAGTGGCCTTAAGGAGAATATGGCCTTGTGATCTTCGAATACAATCACGTTTGTGTGTGAATCACGTAATCGTAACCGTTTCCCTATTATGTGTTGTTTCATGAGTAAGGAGCTCCTCTGAAATGAATGCACGATTTCTTGGTAGGTTTGATTCCCGAGTATAGTACGAATGGAGACTACGGGTAAAGAGACTTGTGATGGTTAACAGGCCATGAGAAGTGAAGGTTCATGGTTAACAGGCCAATGATCCCGAATCCATTTCGTATGCCAAGAAATCTACGAGGGTCCATGACTCGTTCCGACTTCTAGACGTAGAAGAGGACGGGAAAATGGGATGCCTTGATGAGGTTACCAATTAGTGAGATTCTTGAGTTAACATGCTCAGGACATGTTCCATCCGTGAGAATTTTTGAGTTAACAGACTCATGACATGTTTCCATATAGTGTGAGATGGTGAACTCAAGGTCATTTCCCTTCCCCTTGACTTGAGTTAGGATTTGGCTAGAATCCTGTAAAGCTGAGAGAATCCATAAGATAAGGAGCTCACTGAGATTAATATCTCACCCATTGTTGTTGTAATTTTTTTCAGGCAGTGTTTCAGGTTTGATTTACAAGTGGAGCTATGCTTGGATGTTTCAAGAGAAGCTTAGCTTTAGTTTTACGTTGTGTATTTGTTGTATACAATTGAGGATATTGTATATTGATCTTAGTTTTTATTATTTTGGATAATTTCCATGACTTGTACCATAGATTGTATTATGTTTTAGAATGGTCAAGTATGTGAATTATGTCATTAGGCACTTGTGATGGTGTCAGTACCAAAAAAAAATTCTTGTATAGTATTATTCTAGGTACATATTATACAGGGCATTACACTTTTCCACTTATTTATTTTCTTTTTCTTTCTTCTTTTTTTGGCTCAACATTCCATCTTTTCGCTCAACGGGATGTCACTTGTAATGAGTCCAACTGGCTATTGGGATGAAGATGCTGGTTGTTACTCCAGTTTCGGGCACATGAACTTCTCATTAAGAGTGGTCTTTGCCACTTTTTTGCACACTTTTGCGTGTTTATTCATAATATGTGGAGTGTGCCCCTTTTTGTGTGAAAAGTCTAAGTCTTTATCAAAGTCAATTCATCCTTCCCATGGTGATTCCTTAAGGCTTCTACTTGCTTCTCAATTTCAAACAAATCAGTTTCAAAAGGAAAGAAAATTTGCTAACTCAACAGACTAGTACAGGCGGGACAAAGGTTGTCATCAACTGCTACAAATCCCCTCTTAGTCACAACCCGACTTTGTTTATTCATTAGCAGACTCTTTATCCAATTTATTCTAAGCACATAAAATTTTTCTAATCCTTGGTTATTCTTTACTCAACTCTTTGCTATTCTAAAAAAAACTACTCATGTAACCATAACAACTACACCCTAAAGCAACTCATGCAAAATGAAACTGAATTTAAACTAAAACAAAATTAAACTACGCAAAATAGAAATTAACATAAACCATATGATTAAATTATCCAGGCATCAAACTTGGCCAAAAACACGGCCTCCAAAATACCCAATAAATATCCAAGCAAAATATCCAAGCAAATTTTCATCCTATCCTAAGCAGAAGCATCATTAAATAGTAGATAGTGAGAAAAGAAAGAGAGAAGGTCAAGCTTTTATCTACCTCACCCAAACTTAAATTAAGGACAGTGTCCTCACTGTCAAGTGTCAGGGGAAGGCAAGACTGGGTTATATTAAAAATTAACCACCAAAAATAATTTATATTCAGTATAGTACGTAATTACCTCTGTAAATCCGTGAAAGTGACTCCATGTGGTTAGTGTTGGTTGTGTGTGTATATCATGTATTGCTACTGACATGCTTGATAGTTGAGGACGGAGAGAAAATGTGAGTGAAAATGTTGAAACCCTACTTATAATGCCTCTCTTAAATTGAGAATCAGTACAAATTTTTTTACAAAGGAGCGAAACCAACACGCGCAATATTGATGTTATGATTTAAATCAAATGGTGCGCATTTATTAAAATACACACGAACAAAGTATTCTAGCAGATCAATGGCCAGGATCACATTGCGAGAACATCTCTTTCCCACACCCTTTCCAATCAAAGGTCGTTGATTGGTCAAATCAGTATTAATTTGATACTGAGAAGATATTATTTGATATTGAGAAGATATTGTTTGTTCAAGTCATAATAAATGCGTTGCAAATCTTTAGCGGTCATATCTATATCGCTTTATCACGTGTTCCTAGAACTGTGTGTATGCGTTGCAAACCTTTAAATGGTCTAATCAGTACCGGTTCTTCTCGTTTTTCTAAGAGAGGGTGTGCAGGAGTACACATTTTTCTAACAGGGGTTGTTACAGAACAATCAAAGTTATTGTGTCAGAAAAAATGGGAGTAGGTTAACTGCCACCTGTAGATGCAAGACAGAGAAAATTCCAAGTGGCGCTTTGCATGGGGGTAGTGATTAAAAAAAATTATTATTTGTTGTTTTAGAATGGATTTTGTAATAAAAATGTGATGCTTTGTTATACGATTCCCTTTAAAATTTGAGGGTGACATTTTTTTAATATTATTATACTTGGATCCTATTAAAATCAACTGACACAATATTTTTCTATTGACAATTAATTTTAACAGGGTCCCACAAATGAATGTGGAGTTCAAGTATAATACTAATGTGTAGTTTACTTCAACAACTCAAATATGGATTGCACAGTTGGGGATGCTTAATTTTTTTATTTAGCATAAACAGAAGGTTTTCCATTTGAGGTAATATTTTTTTTCTTCTTACCTATACTACGTCTGGTCCTTAACATAAGAAAAAATATTATTTTTTAGATTAATTGAAAAATTAATGTCTCTGAACTGCATATATTTTTGCTGTGTTAGTTTAGATACATTGATTCTTCAAAGAATATAAAAAAATAAACTATTTTTTATTTTAATGAACAAAACTTTGTTACAGGGAGGTTTGTTGTATTTGGTTGAAAATTATAGATATGGGCGTCATGATGGTTCAAAAAAATTTTGTTCGATTTTTGAACATGTAAATATTGACAACCAGGGGGTCTCGGAGGGTGTTCGGGAGGAGCGGTGGCATAGGGCACCAGCTTTTTAGGGGCACCAATTTTTTTTACTAGATATACATTTTATACTTTTCAATTTTAATGTAATTTTATACTTTTTTTACAATTATATATTTATAATTATATGACTTATAAACCTGGTAAAAAAATTATGAATTAAGAAAAAGGGCACCAGATTCATAATTTCGACAGGCACTCAAAATCTCGGGGACGGCCCTGAAACCCAGGGTAAATAATGTTGTGTGTTTGTTTATTACTAGTAGTATTTATCATATGAACCCTTCCTGGTGGCAACCGGTAGAAGAAAGAACACAAGTGTTGTTTTGTTTCCATATGGATCTACATTTCTAAGTTTATTGTTTTTTTTTTTGCTTAGTTTTCAATGTAGTGGTTAGATTGTAGCTTTTATTTTTCTTAATTACGAAAAAAATGTGTAACTTTGTTTTGTTAGTTTTTTATTATTTTTCCAATGTACTATTGATGCCAATTGATGGGTCCGGCCGAAATCATGATTATTTTGTATCATAAAATGGTTACGGCCGAAATCATGATTATTTTCCCAATCTAATGTGCTTTAACTTAGCAATGCCAATTGATGGGTGATTTAACTTATCAGTTCCATGCCGTTTGTAGAAAACCTCAAGGGTTTTGAGTGTAATAATTATAGTCATTGAAATTGATTGTTGATATGACCTTTGAGTGCAATGGTAACATTTGAAGCGCATACACCGTTTAAATGATACGGTCTATAACCTATGTAACCCTAAACCCTAATAGTTTATAAATAAGGAGTGACATGCATTATCAATCCCCACCGTTCCATCTTAATCTCCAAAATCTTACTCACAATTCACAATGGCTTTGGCTTTGCGTTCCACCACCCAAATCAGAGGTAGTAGAGCATCCTGGTCTCACGTTCATGAGAGGCGTCAGGTGAAAGTTTCCTACAACAGTGTTTTTAATTTTATTTCTAAACTTTATTGGTTAACCGTGTTCATTCTAATGTAGAGATATGTTTAATTTTATTATTGCATACCAAGTTAGCCGTACCACTGTCATTTTTCCATGATAACCTAGACGACTTAAAAAAGAGTGGCATGTGTACCATGATTTCAGCCGGAACCATTTTGTGTTGGAATGTGATATGCACATGACAAAGTCGATGGTTAAACGAAAAGGCTGCCAGGTTATAGTTAACACTTTGGAACTCGAAATACGGGATGTGGTCCATTTCGACTACAAAAGTAATAGCGTGTTCACTATTTGTGTTGAAAGACTTAAACGTTTGGGCTCATTTGTCACGGTCATAACAAACTGCGAGGTAACGTATCACGTATCCCAGCTACATTGATTGCATTTAAAATCTTTTTGAAATATACTTTTTTTTGCAGCATGGTGGCCGAATTCCTTATAAAGTACTTATGGTTGAAATATATTTTTGCTGCGTTATGTCCGGGTTGATCCCCATTTTACGCATTGGCATATGAGCAGGTTGCCGGTGCGGTGGAACATATATGATGACGTTGGACATAACCACATGATGCACTTCAATTCTGGTGATAACCATCCATATCTTTATGAAGGATGAGAGGAACTCGGGGAACGGTTAAACCTAACAACGGATGTTTGGGTGTCTATCAGTTTTTTTGGCGTCAATGTTTTTCGTATTAAAATATTAGATAAAATAGTAACAACCAAACAATACCCTATGTGGCATGCCCTTTATGGGCAACCTTGATGTAGATGTAGTAGTAGTTTTTTTAATGTTTTTTTGATGACTACATTATGTAAATTTTGTTGAATTTTTTTATCAATCCGTAATGGTTATCCTTTGTTTGTTGAGTGAGCACCATTATTCACAGTGGCTTAGTTTTGTAAAGCCACCCAAGTCATAAAATATTGTTATATAAATCAAGTTTCAATGTTTTCAATATGCCATCGTTGCTTTCTGTAACCATGTAGCATTGGCAGGTTTTGGAAAATTTCCCCTCTTTTAACCAATAATAAAATGACATGTGTAATGTCCTGTATAAACTATATCTAGAATAATACCATACAAGCATTTTATTTGGTACTGACACATCAAAAGTGCCTAAAGGCATAGTTCACATACTTGTCCATTTCTAAAACCTAAATACAACACATGGCACAAGTCATGGAAACTAGCCAAAATAAACAAAACTAAGAATGATATACAATATCCTCAATTGTATACAACAAAAGAATACACAGCGGAATAAGCTTAACTAAGCTTCTCTTGAAACATCCGAGCATCGCTCCACTTGTAACCAAACCTGCACCTGCAATAAAGCAACTATAGTGGGATGAGATACATCAAATCTCAGTGAGTTCCCTATCCTATAAGTTCTCTCGGCTTTACAGGGTTCTATCAATCCTAACTCAAGTCAATAGGAAGGGAAAAGACCTTGAGTACACAATCTCACAATCTCACACTATATGGAAACACTCTATTGAGTCCATTACTCAAAAGTTTATCACTAATCAATAATCGTACCAAGGCATCCCTCTTGCTCATCCGCTTCTACGTCTAGAAGTCGACCCGAGTCCTGGATCCTTGTAGATACTTGGCATACGAATGGATTCGGAATTAAGGGACGCATTATCTCCTTAATTCGTTACTTCACATGGATTCATACACCCTTCGGTATTAGACGCAGGCCTCGGCCTCTCTTACACGAGCGTCGTCCGACACATGCCTCGGCCTCTCTTGCACGAGCGTTGTCATTAAGTTATTCAACAATTTCCTAGCTCATTACTAGGTTCCACTATCATGTTGTGGGGTAAAGTTTCCTCACTCTTTCTATTTCATATTTTAACATGCATTTATTTTCAACCAGGTTTAATATCAATAATAGGCAAAGCATATTACAATTGCACATTTGAATCACATATAATAATTCAATCACAAGTCATACAAAAGCATATTACATTTGTATAATAGAATCACACATAATGATTCAATCACATAAAACATCATTTCGGTTTTCCTTCGATTCATTTAACCGGGTATCTAAAATCAATATTCTCACTCTTATACCGTAGGATTTTCCACAGCTTTCTAACGGTTATCCCTACGCTGCAATCGGACTTATGATCCAAAAGATATCGATTCCAACATTTCACAAAACATTACTTTCCTTCATTTTCCTATAAATAATTTATCCCACATCATAGCTTTCTAATGACACCAAGAACGTCTCGATCCGAGTTACGGATCAAAAGTTATGAAAGAAACAAGTTGGGGGATCTGCTATGTTCGCAATGCGAAGCAGCCAGCGAACGCTTGCTTTCTCATTCGCAGTGCGAAGCTCCCAGCGAATGCCTAAATACACTGGGTTCGCTGTCCCATTCGCAGTGCGAACGTCTGGTGAACCGTGGCAGAACCAAAATAGGGTAATGTTCACAGTGCGAACCTCTGGCGAATGCTCGCCTTCACCTTCGCCGTGCGAACAACCAGCGAATGTTCGATTTCCCCTTCACTAGGGGATTCGCAGTGTGAACCTGCGAATTCTGGGGTTCTCAGCAGCGCTGTTATGGGTCATTTGGGCCAAAAGCCAACCTTTCTTCCACCAAAACTCATCCAAAGCATACCAAAACATAACCCAATCATACAACAAGTATTCCACACATTTTATATTACGTTTCATCCGTTAGATTTCATCGATTATCAGTTTAATCATTTTCTCTCAATTCTAACCTAAGTTCCAAACATCTATTTCTAGAACTTAGAGTGTCTAACTAGAACCCACCTGATAATCGAAGAGGAGTTTGGAGAAGATGATGGTGATCCATGGCTTCTTCTTCTTCCTTGAACTTTTTCCTCTCTTTCCCTTCTTTCTTCTCTTCTTCACTTCCTTTCCTCTTCTTCTCCTTTTCTATTTTTTCTTCTTAAAATATATATATATATATATATATATATATATATATATATATATATATATATATATATATATATATATATATATATATAAACCAATATTATATAATATAATCCAATAGAGTAAAATATCTCCAATAGATATTTTGTCATCTCGACCAATTGATCAATTATTAGAGTTATCATAAAAGTCTCTCTTGAACTAATAATAAATTGATCTCTTCAGAGTTTATTAGTTGCTCTATTAGTCCCAATTGATAATACTTAAAGTACTTAGAGGATTCCATTAATCCAATTTACCAAGGATATAATACATAGATGCTTATCTGATCTCATCTGATATCCAATTGACCATTTAGATAATACGAGGTATTACAACATGCAAGATTAATAGGACCCACTTTAGAATTTTACATGCAGTATGGATATTTGGAAAAAATATTTTAGTTATTTAAATAATTAAAAAGTGTGAAAAAATATAATATATTAAGTGGGTCCCATTTATACCACCAAATTGAGTGGTATGGATATGGATGCTTAAAATGTTCCATTCTTACTCTGCAATCTGTGGCAAAGAAAAAGTTGATAGGTGTCAAAATAGTTAAAACGCTATATTTATTGGGCCCAACGAATATTTGATAGGTCTTGAAGGAGTGATGAATTCAAAGGTTAGGTGGGACCTATATTAGGATTTCAATTTTTTTTGGGACCCATAATACCATATTGGGCTTAATACCGAAATTATGAAATGCCTTTGTCACGTGTTCATTTTTGGCACAGCAAAATAAATTGATTAATAAACAGACATAACATAAACCTCCATGTACAAAAGGGGTGAAATAGGAAGTCACGTGATGGTATCAGTACCAAATTTTTACAAAGATATGTATGACAAGAACAATTATGGCTAAATTCTTAATTTGCTTTAGCTCGTTTTCAAGTTGATCCAATCTCTTTTGCATTCCAGATCTCCAAACGCCCTCCTTATGCACTTGGAGATCCATATCCCTCTCATGTTTAACGGGATGGGTTTCAAAAGATTCATCGTTTGAATTTGTTAGAAATTCCAGTAGTCTATCAAGCCAGACAAAGTATCCACAATAACCATATTCATCCTGCAGAAATAGTTATAAGTAAGAAAAAAGTATTTTATAAGTAAAAATAAGGAGTTCATATTTAAATAACCTTGTTTTAGATTGAACAAGTAAAGAAAAAATCCCTGCAGAAATAATGATATGAGAAGTAAGAAAAAACTATGAAAAATTGCAAACTTTATATTTAAATAACCTTGTTGATTGAACAAGTAAAGAACGCCCTTCCTTTATTAAGTTGTGTTTGTGCAATTCGTCTTACTGCCCTTCTACAGCAACCACAGTAAACCATAACCGTTGGAGAAGAAATGATATTAGAAGAAGAAGCTTGGGTGCGTTGAGATGTTGACTGTTACCCAACTCCTAACATCATTTTTCTTATGTATGAGGTGCTCTGGATTATGGAAAGTAAGGAGATTTGGTGTGTTTAAATAGGAATTGAGGTGATATTGATAAATAGCAATAGAGGGTCCCACAAAGTAATGTTTTCATTTAAAAAGTAGAACAATTGTCTAACTAAATGTTGATTTTATTTTATTTTGAATTAATTAATTTGTAATTCTGTAACTAGTACTAACTTTTGAGTTAAAATCATACTTTTCCTAAAATTATATTAATTACTTCTCCAACTAACTTCAATAAAAGTAACCACCAACCACTCACACTTTTTCAACTTTTAATTGTAATGATTTAATATTGATTTTTTTAATAATTTCATTTATCAACAATTATTTATTATCATACTATATTCTACAAGTTCTATTAACAAAATTTTCATTTATCGACAATTATTTAAATAATTATATAATACTATAAAATATCAAAACAACTAATCACATATCAAAAATTTTGTATTTAAATGCTTTGAGGCATCACAAAATGATGTTGAAAAATTTGAGTTATAGGAGAAAGTTAAAAAAAAAATATGGATTTTATTTTATTCTTTCTAATGTTATTGTTGTTTTTAAAATTTTAATTATGTCTTTTTGTAAGGTTTTGAAGTATCACAAAATGTATATTTTAGATTAAAAATAATTTTGATTTCTATAATTTCTCTCTTATAAAATAATATTGTTAATTATTGATTATAAAATTTGTGTTTTTTTTATCTTAATACCACAATTCTATTTATTTTTATTTCAATTATTAATTTGATGTTAGACATAATTGTTTTTTTTTATTTATTTATTAATTTTATAAAAAAATGTTTTAAATAACTATATAATACTATAATATATCAAAACAACTAAACTATATTATAAATTACATATGCAATAAATATAAAAATTACTCATATTAATATTTTTGTAAGTAATAATTATCATTATATATTTAAATAGAACATAATCGTGCATCGCACGGGTGTACGTCTAGTATAAATGTTATTGCTAGAAGAATGGAACAAGTAAACACGATTTAATTTATTTTATTTTACGTCACATACTGGTTTACCCCAAAATATTCATACATTTTGCACTAAACACTGTCTCTTATAATATTTATAAATTGAGGGGGATAAGTAACAAAAAACTCTAATTTCTCTCCAATCCTCAAGTTGGCGTGCTTTATGTAGTTGATCCATCCACCATACAAATAAATTTTCTTGTAGTTGTTCTCGTCTTTGTATAGCTTACATTCAAATCTGCACTGATGTTCGTCGAGAAGAACTACCGTATCCCTTTTATGCAACGTAGAGTGTTCTGTGACAGACTCTGGAATAATCTATAAAATTATAAACTAACATCTTAGTAGAGTAGTAAGTGTCATATAACAATTGATTATAATGCAAGTTAAAATGGACAGGTTAGTAGAGTGGTAAGTATCAATTAACAGAACATTCGTTGCAGTTAAAACGAATTTGGTGACATTTTTTTCCAAGTACATGCATCCATAAACTCATCAGAACACATGATGTTAATTACCTTTGAGAATTCTTCCAAATTCAACGTATGGGAAAGATAGGGCAATTTACCAACCATGTCAGACATGTATTTAAAAACTTTTTCTTCTTCCTGAACCCTGTGACAATTACATAGAAATAAATATATGCAAGATAGATAACTATATTATTAGGTGTAGAATGAACAACTTTGAAGAAGGAAAAAATATTGTTGTTCGAACTTATATGCTTTGAGAAGTAGTACTATCCATGCAGAGTTGAATGGTGATGATGTTGCGAAGGAGAAGTAGTGCTTACAATAGAAGGACTGGTATAAATAATAAAAATTGTAATAGTCGAGTGGTATATGGATGTCAATGCGGTGTGATATTGGGAAAAATTGGGGGAAAAATATACTACTTTTGAAAAGTGAAATGAAGCTGGATTTGTTGAGCACTAGTCTCCTCAAAAAGATTTTACTGTAATGAGTACTACTAGTTGTAGTTGGTGAAGTAAAATCATGGCCTATATACTACTAGTTACGAGTAGCCTTTTCAGACCTTGAATAATGATCTGAGAAATGTTTGTTTCCCAATGCAACTGTCCACGTGCAAAGTGACGACAACAAATTTTGGAATAGTTGTAATGAGTACTACTAGTTGTAGTTGGTGAAGTAAAATCATGCCCTATAAGTAGCCTTTTTACACCTTGAATAATGATGCAATGTGCCTGCTATACTATTTGTTTCCCTGTACTGCTAACATTTTGCACGTAGGCAGTGATATTTGGGGAAAGGTTTGCACGGATGGGGATCAGGATTCACTGACTTTGTCTTTGGTAACTTTGGGTGACTTTAGTTATCTTTGATGAAAGAGAAAGAGAAAAAAAAGGGAATAGAATGAGAGAGAATGATTTGTAGTGAGAGATAGACACAAAGTCACGGTGACTTTGGCGCTTCAAAGTCACTGAAACCCAACCCCACGAATGGTGCTACTATCTTTGGGTTCTTTGTGGGACCCATTAAGCCACATCATTTTGAAACAACTCATTCAATTTTCAGTCTAATGGTGTAACTCTAAAAAACTCATATTGGGTCCCACAACATTTTTTTTAATTGTTTTAATTAATATATTAAGCCACATCATATTTAGCCACATCATTTTTTTTTATTTAAACGTTTTAATTAATATATTAAGCCACATCATATTGAGCCACATTATTTAAATATTTTAAATGTGTTTTCATTTTTTTATTTAAATGTTTTAATTAATATAGTTAAAATAATTATTTAATGTTAAAAAATAATTAAAATCAATATAAAAATTATTTAATTAATATTTTAATAAAATAATATATTTTAACTAATAATTTGTATTAATTTTATTTATAAATTTTATTTCATTTTATTTTACTATTTCTACCAGATGTTCGACCATTGGATGGACGAGCAGTTAAAACCAAAAGACAAAAATGCCACACATTGAAAAATGTGTTTCAGGTTCGTCCATTCAATGGGCGAGCATAATAATATTCTAATAATTTTATGTTTTCTATAAATAAGATTGTATGCTCATTTGTTACTCCCCGACAATTACCACCAATATCCTCAAGTCAATCTAAAAGTATGTTTACATTCTTAAATCAGCGTTCATCATCATCGGATTCACCGCTTCCAACATTTCCACTTTTGAAAAGAAATGCCCTAGTTTGTTTTTCAGCCACAAAGCCTCCGATAAAGATGCTACTCTGAAACACGCAGACCTTGGAGTATTTTCATAGGGAATTGAACCGCTGGCTTGAAGGAGAAATTGCTGCAGGTGAAAAGATCGAGAAAATTGAGAGGAAAGTTGAGGTGTCAGGTCCATATGGAGTTACTCGTGCTTGGAGAAAAGTGGAAAATGATGTTGGTGTCCTTATGATGATGTTAACACCAAAGGATAATATGTTGATGGTTGTAATATCCTAGATAAGTTGATGCATTGAGTTGTTTTATTTGGGTATGTTGTTGTTATTTTCTGATTGTTTGTTGTCCTTATGATGTTGTTGTATTCTATTGTTGTTCTACCCAAATGTTGTTTTTTAAATATGAAATGAAAGTTGAATTAGAAAGACATGATATTCAAATTTTAGTAAGGAATTTTAAATCCAACGTGTAAAATAACTGAAGAATTAAAAGTAGTAAATTTCATTAGTAGGGAATACACACAATACATTTTATGAAAACTGGAAACAAAAATATGAAATCTTTAACCGCTTAAACTTGGAGAAGGATCCTCTAACTTTACACCTGCACTTTGCATTTCCCACCTTTTTTTCATAAGTTTTTCACTTCTCTCCCTCCTTTTCTCCTTAATTGTTTCACTTTTCTCTCTTAAAATTTTCCTAAAGTTAGGGGAAGTAAGAGGTTCTGTTTCCCTAAAAAACCTAATGACATAGACGAAGTTACAATTACGAACACGTGCGAATTTGAAACTTAAAATATCTCCAGATTTATAATTGCTCATTCGCAAGAAATCACGCCAGCCACTACCAATTTTGGTACCTTTCCTGGGGCCATTATTTAGTATTTTACACTCTACTCGTGCACCGTTCTCTGATGATAACATCAAACTTCGACACCCGTTAACACGAATGTAGTCCCCAAAATCCTTTGGAAGATCCTGAAATATGAATGACCTTTGTTTAACATAAGCAAAAAAAATTATTCATATAAGTTTAGAAACTGAAATTGATTAATTGACTTTACCAGAAATGAACTCTTTGTTGCTGCATAGTCTGAGAGAACAATATCGAAGAATTTTGTGACACCAACTTTGGTACTCCAGCTATGATAGTGTGGAAATTGTGCAGGGGTGAAAAAATTAGTTAGATGGTAGATTTTGAATTTAGATTGCCCGTAATACTCAAACAATATCTCTTTAGTTGAACTGAAGCCATAATATGCTCTCAATTCTGGCCACCCGGTTGTGACAAGAGGTTTGTTTTTGTCGTTGTGGAACCCTAATTTGTGTTTATTTTCCCTTTCTGTCATAACAGACCCATATCTCTTGAAGTTCAGTCGCAAACTCCTCAGTAAAGTCGGGAAAACCCTCTCTGTATGCCTCAAAAAATGGAGAACTATGTCAATCCAAGAAAACACAAAAATAATAATACGAAGAACATCAACACCGTCTTACATAGTGATGTTAATAAAATGATTACCTGATTCTGTAGATGAATAGTGTGAAAACTACCCTTGAACGTTTGCCTTGGAAGCATTTCCGATAGCACCATATACTCTGAGTAACAAAGAGACAACACACGGTTAAGTAGAAAATGTTGATCGATTGTTGATGCAATGAGCAAGTATTTATAGCGAATATAAATACGTGTTTTTTAAAGAGAATAAGCCTTGGAACGGTTGCAGTGCAATGCTACTACATTTAATATTGGGTCCCACCATTTAATATTTTTTTACTAAATGCAACGGTTGCAGTGCAATGCAACGTTTGTCAATTTTTGAAGTCCATTTTTTACACTTTCTCTCTCATGTAAACTTTCTCTCTCATGTAAAAAACCTACTGTTGGAGTGCAACCCATTTTTGGGTTCTTTGTGGGACCCATTAAGACACATCATCTTGAAGCAACTCATCAAAATTTTACTCAAATTGTGCAACTCTAAAGAATCCATATTGGTGCAACTCTAAATTATTTATATTAAATTTTATTTTATTTAAAATAATAATTTTAATTATTTAAATTTAAATTAATATAAATAAGTAAAATTAGAATTAAACATAAAATTTAAAATAATAATTAAAATTAAAATGAACGATTTTAAGAATTGGATTCGTTGCTTCAACTAAAGGGTACATAATATTTAAACATATGAATATTATACTTCTTTTTTTAAAGGGTGCATAATAATTAAAATTAAAATGAATACTAATTTATAATAATGGTTTAATCAGATATAAATGAAATGCAGTAATGAAATTAATAAAAATAAAAATTAAATGATCCAATTAATATTGTATAACAGATGAAAGAGAAGATAATTCTTCATTGATTGGAAAAGAGGAATAGTACATCACAACCCTAGGTATTTCATCATGATGAACTGCCAAAAAAAAATTGTAAAAAAAAAAAGAAAAGAATTTGCAAGGGATCAGCTTCAGAATCAATTGTTCTAAGTTCATAAGTCATGCAAATTCAACATTGAGCCACAAATGGTCTCAAGCGTATCAGTATGACCTGCTCTCCTAAGCTCTTTGACTATCCCTTTCCGAATAAATATTTTCGATAAAAGTCTTGCATAAGGAATGCATAAAACCTTGCCTTTGCAAGAAGTCAAGATTTTCTCTTTAAGATAGCAAAAGATGGTATGCGGTATGTTGATTTTCTTGTTAAGCAGAAAGAAATATAAAAATTGTTTGTCTCCATGAGTTATCACTCTCTCATCTTCTGTTCTTGGGAGAAAGTTTCCCACCAAAAGTTGATGCCAGATCTTAGCTGAGCGAGCAAGGAAGTAGTGATCGGGGTTGTTGAAGACTTGATTGATAACGTCACAAATGAAGTCACTGCGGTAGAGTTCCACACGTTCCACTATATTCACATTTCATGACCTTTGCGATAAGCTGTTTAGTGATAGTGATAGGGAAACCAAAAACATGAGACCAGATAACATACTCCCCCTTGCCATTTTGTTGAATGGATGCATTCTTCCAGAATTCCGTAACAACAACGGGATAAATAGATCATCTAGAATGTGAAGGTAGTGTTCCAGGTTTTGTGAAGAGACCATTTTATTTAAATCGATACATTCCTCTTCAAAATCAGTGTCACACACAATTTTCTCTGGGATGACAACCATTTTTTTATTCACCTGACTGTGTTATTTTTTTGATTCAAGACCAGATGAAGAGAATGAAAAGGAAAGAATGAACCTTAATTTCTATATATACGAATTCGAGGAGCCTGATTTGTTTTGGGCCACCATAGTGGATCCGTACATTTTGTGGGTCTAAATGGAAGTATTACAAATATTTTATTTCCAAAAAAATGTCCATCTATAATTTCCCATATATAAACTCAAAATTAGTATATTTTTAAATAAAAAATTTCACAATACTCCATTTGGATATATTAACTAATTTGGATATATACAAGTTGAACTTGGAGTCATTACAAGTTGATTCATAGTTGAATCATCCCAATTGGACTTGGAGTCATTACAATTGGATTCATAGTTGAATCATTCCAATTGGACTTTGAGTCATTACAAGTTGATTCATAGTAGAATCAATCCAATTGGAATGAAACAACACAAGTTGATTCATGGTTGACTCATTCCAGTTATTTCACATTTGTAATTTTTATTATCTATATTTAATTATCCTTTTCAATTATATTGTAATAATCGAAAAATAATTTATATTATTGTTTAAAAAAAGTTTTATATTTGATCAAAAACTTATAGTATTATATGATAGGGAGATAGAGTATTCAATAATTCTTTTTTTATAATTCCCATATATTATAAAATTTATAATTCAGAAAAATAAAATTTTATATTTTAATTCACGTATCAGAAAATTATAAGCATTTTATATCTTTTATTTTCTTTTATTTCTATGTCCATCAAAGTTTTAGGAAAAATGTAGTTTCCCTCTTTAAAATCTCTCCCACAGATGAATATTATAGTAAATTGATTGAACATCATCCAAATAAAATTGTAGAACTAATGAATATTATAGTAAATTGATTGAACATGTAACACCCATACATAACACACATACATCAAAGCATATATATTATACATGAATCCAAGTATTTGGTACTGAAATACCATAAGTTCCTAGTTAACACATTATATACATTAAATGCTCTAAAAAATACAAAGTTCTAAAGTCTACGACATAACATATACAAGATGTCCCAAAAAGCACTGAGAACTAGATCAATACAATGATCTCAAAATAAAACGCCATAGCAAAAGCCATGCCATCTCAAAAGCTACGATCCATAAGGAAAAGTCAAACCACTTTGTCCTTACCCTTCGCCGAACATGTAGTACCTGTGATGTAAACAACAACGTGGGGTGAGATACATCAAATCTCAGTGAGTTCCCTATCTTATAGATTCTCTCGGCTTTACAAGGTTCTACCTTAGCCTAACTCAAGTCGGGGGAAAAGGAACTAGACCTTGAGTTCAAATATCTCTAACTAGAGGAACCATCCTGTAAGACACAAACACCAACTAGTTAAGGAATCTTTCCCTGGTCATCCCACCCAAGGAGATTAAACACGGGTCACGGATCCTTAACATAAATAACTTTCCCCAGCCATCCCTCTCAAAGAGATTAAACACGAGTCACAGTTATCTACTATTGGTACTTTCCCCGGCCATCCCACACAAGGATTTAACACGGGTCACTAATACCAATCACCACGTAACTTTCCCCGGCCATCCCACACAAGGAGATTAAACACGGGTCACGGTTACTCACCTAATAATTACTTTCCTCGGCCATCCCATACCAAGGATTAAACACGGGTCACTAATATTTATTAGGGAAAACACACGCTCAACTCGGAGGAGATCACAAAATCCATCCTCGAGCCTCCCCTCATAACTACTTATCAAGGATAATCTTTAGTACCGATGCATAAGCATTGCCGCACAATTCCCTAAGTCATTCTATTGTACTAAGGTTTCCTCGCTCTACCTATTTCATATTTTACATGCATACATATTCAAACATGCTTAACAATCAGAGCATAGGCAAATAATCATCAATCGCATAATGGGAACACATTATTCAACTTACCACAAATCACACTAATTCACGGTTCCCTCTGATTTATTTAATCGGGCAATAAACAGATATTTCTCACTTCCATTAGCTAGAGGGTGTTCATAGCTTCACAACGATACCAAGAACACTCACAACGGATAAACGAGTCAAAAGTTATGAAAGAAACAAGTTGGAGGATCTGTCATGTTCGCAATGCAAAGAAGTCAGCGAGTGCTCGCTTCCTCATTCGCAGTGTGAAGCTCCTAGCGAATGCCTAGCCAACACTGGTTCACTGCCCCATTCGCAGTGCGAACGTCTGGCGAACCGTGGCAGAACCAAAACAAGCTAAAGTTCGCAGTGCGAATGTCTGGCAAACGTTCTCCCTCCCCTTCGCCGTGCGAATGCCAGCGAGTGTTTGATTTCCCCTTCGCTAGGGGATTCGCAGTGCGAACCTAGGAAAATGCAGAAATTCTGTAGCATGCAGCTGAGTTTCCTTGGGTTCAAAACTACACCAAAACATATCCAAACATCCAACAATCAAATACAGATGATTCTACACTCATATAGCTTATACTACTCAGTTTGTAACACATTTCAACCGTTAAATTTCATCGATTACCAATTTAAGCAATTTCTCATAAAACCTAACTTAAGCTAAAATCATCTCTAACTCTAGAACTTAAGTTTCTATCTAGAACCCACCTTGAATAGATGATGATGGTGAAGATTGGAAGATGATTTGATGAAGATTTGATGATGTTCTTGATCTTTCCACTTCTTGGTTTCCACTTCTCTTTTTCCTTCCTTTCTCCTTCTTTCTCTCCAACTTCTTTCTATCTCTTTCTTTCTTTGGTTCTAATGAGGAAAATGAAGGAAAAGAAATGATATAGTATAATATCATCAATTAGTAACACTACTAAATATCCAATTAGTCTCCAAAGTTCCAATAATTAAATATCTCAGAGTCAGATAATATTAATTGGATTTACTCTAAGTTCAACAGTTACTCTAATTATCTTTCCAGATAATTTCACAGAGTACACCAGGACTCAGTTGATCACAACTAATATTATCCAAACTAATTAAAATACAGGGTATTACATCCTCCCCCCCTTAAATTGAAATTCGCCCACAAATTTAAAACAATTACCTGAAATGATGAGGATAGACCTCCCGTATCTTCGATTCCAATTCCCAAGTTGCATCGCCCGGATGCGTCTCATCCCACTGGACCTTAACAAGAGGAATCTCTTTATTCCTTAACACCTTAGTTTCCCTTCCTGTGATACGACTCGGTTGAGGCTCAAACGTTAAATCTGCTTCTATCTCAATGGTATCGGGTAGAATTGTCTGAAGAGGATCTGGAACAAACTTCCGAAGCTGAGATACATGAAAAACGTCGTGCATCTCTGACAGAGAAGGCGGTAAGGCTAATCTGTAAGCTACTTCACCAATTCTTTCAAAAATTTGATACGGTCCCACGTATCTCTGACTTAACTTCCGCGATTTAAATGGTCCTTTCAACCTCAATCTCGGAGTAACTTTCAAAAACACGTGATCGCCCTCATCAAATTCCAAAGGTCTCCTACGGTTATCTGCATAGCTTTTCTGATGATCATGTGCTTGTTTAACATTTTCACGAATCATTCTAATCTTTTCCGTAGTCTCGTAAATAACCTCGGGTCCCAAAATTCTATCTTCGCCAACCTCCGCCCAACACAATGGTGTCCTACACTTCCTTCCATATAATGCTTCATAAGGTGCCATACCAATACTTGCCTGATAACTGTTATTATAAGAGAACTCAATCAACGGAAAAAGTTCTATCCAATTTCCTCCACTTTCAAGTACAAAATCTCTCAACATATCTTCCATGGTTTGTATTGTCCGTTTCGCCTGACCATCCGTTTGCGGATGATTTGACGTACTCAAACACAACTTCGTTCCCATCGCTTGTTGAAAAGCTATGCAAAATCTCGAAGTAAACTTTGGATCTCTATCCGAAACGATAGTAGTCGGAATACCATACAACCTCACTATTTCCGAAAGGAACAACCTTGCGAGATGACTCACCTTATAATTAGTCTTTACGGCCAAGAAATGAGCAGACTTCGTCAACCGATCTACAATTACCCAAATCGAATCATAACCACTCTGAGTACGGGGTAGTCCAACGGCGAAGTCTATAGAAATATTATCCCACTTCCATACCGAAATTTCCAAAGGTTGCAACAAGCCACCCGGTATTTGGTGTTCGATCTTCACTTGTTGGCACACCGTACATTCCGACACATACACAACAATATCCTTTTTCATCCCGGACCACCAATAGTCCCTCTTTAGATCTTGGTACATCTTTGAAGACCCCGGATGTATAGTAAAAGTACCCTTATGCGCTTCTTCCAAAATCCTCCTTTTTAACTCCGTGTTATCCGGAACACAAATCCTTTGGTTAAACAAAATAATTTCATTGGTAGCTCGCACAAAACCCGGTTGTACTAACACCTCTTGTAACTTCTCATCTAACCCTTGCTCTTTTTGGATTTCTTCCCGAAGAGTAGAATTGATATTCAATTTTCCCATAATCACACCATTAGGGGTCCAAACAAATTGAAGATTTAGATCTCGAATTTTTCCCAACAAGTATACTCTAGCATCATCAATTCGGCATTATGCAACACCTTCCTACTCAATGCATCCGCCACCTTATTCGCTATACCCGGATGATATTTTAGCTCCAAGTCATAATCCTTCAAATACTCTAGCCACCTCCTTTGACACATATTCAATTCCTTCTGATCAAAGAGGTACTTTAAGCTCTTGTGGTCGCTAAACATCTCAAAATGTACACCATACAAATAGTGACGCCACACCTTCAAGGTAAATACAACTGCCGCCAGTTCTAATTCATGCGTTGGATAATTCTCTTCATGGACTTTCAACTGTCGAGAAGCATAAGCCACTACATGTCCATCTTGCATTAACACGCCTCCTAAACCCATCTTCGATGCATCACAATATACCTCATATGACTTGCTAGGATCAGGAATAACCAAAACAGGAGCGGTTCTCAATCTTTCCTTCAAACTCATGAAACTTCTCTCACAAGCCGAATCCCACTCGTACGAACAATCCTTCCGAGTAAGTCTCGTCATTGGTAAAGCCAGTTGAGAAAAACCTTTGATAAACCTTCTGTAATACCCTGCTAATCCCAAGAAACTTCTAACTTCAGAAACATTCTTCGGTCTCTCCCAATTAATCACTGCTTCAACTTTTGAGGGGTCAACCGCACACCTCCCTAGGATATGACATGACCAAGAAAATTAACCTCCGACATCCAAAACTCACACTTACTTAACTTAGCAAAAAGTTGTCTCTTGTAATATGGATAAAATGATTCTTAGGTGTTCTCCGTGCTCTTGAGGGTCACGAGAATAGATAAGAATGTCATCAATGAAAATCACCACAAATTGGTCCAAATAAGGTTGAAATATCCGATTCATATAATCCATAAAAACTGTCGGAGCATTCCTCACACCGAAAGGCATCACCAAAAATTCATAATGACCATAACGGGTTCTAAACACAGTCTTTGGTACATCTGAACTCTTCACCCGAATCTGATGATAACCCGACCGTAAATCAATCTTCGAGAACATACAGGCTCCTTTCAATTGATCTAACAAATCTTCTATCCTTGGTAATGGGTATTTATTCTTGATGGTGACCTTATTCAATTGATGTTAATCGATACACAACCGCATTCCACCATCCTTTTTCTTTACCAATAACACTGGAGCTCCCTAGGGCGAAACACTTGGTCGAACAAAATGCTTAGCCATTAATTCTTCCAATTGACCCTTTAATTCTCTTAATTCGAGTGGTGCCATCCGATACGGAGAAACGGATATTGGAGCCGTTCCCGGTATCAGGTCAATAGAGAATTCCACTTCCCGCTCCGGAGAAAGAGAAGTGATATCCTCGGGGAAAACTTCAGGAAACTCACAAACTACCGGAATACTCAAAACTTGAAGGTTACTACTCTCCTCCTTAGTAAGAATCAAAAGAACGGATTTTTCCTCCTCAAACAAGAAATTTATCATTCCAACCGTACCTTCTAAAATAGTAGTCAACACATCCTTCGGAGTAGCCTCCGCGGATGGAATGATAATTAACTTCTCTTCACAACCGATGAAAACCGAATTAGCAGAAAGCCAATCCATTCCCAAAACGACATCAACTTTCTTAAGCGGTAGACAGATAAGGTCAATCTGGAAAATTCTATCATTCACAGACAAAACACAGTTTTCACACATCAACGGAGTTTCAACAATCTTATCCATGGCAGTAGTAACCACCATGGGTGGAGACAATGGAATAGCTTGTAACCCCAGTCGCTGCATACATTGCATCAATACAAAAGAATGTGTTGCTCCACAATTAAATAACACAAAACAAGGATGTCCATTAATGAGACACGTACCAGCAATCAAAGAGTTATCGCCCTTTGCCTTCCTCGCATCTAAGGTGTATACCCTCCCGGTATTCCGTCTTTACACTTGGTTTCTATTCCGAGGACACATTCTAGCCATATGTCCCAATTCATTACAATGATAACACCGAACACTCCCATCTGCACACTTCCCGAAATGACGTTGGTTGCAAACTCTGCACAAAGAAATAGTATTAGGTCTAGCAACCTGCTTTCCCTTGAAAGCTGGGGATCAAGGACCAAATTGTTGACTCGCTCTTCCACGATCACCTTGACTTACCCTACTTGCAACATTTTCCGCTTGCACTTTCTTCAAGCTATGTTCCGCCACATAACACTGCCTTAACAATTCAGCATAGCTAGTAAATTCTCTCTGAGACACACTATGTGAAATTTCAGCCCTCAAACCAAACAGAAACTGATCGATCTTCCATCTCTCGTCTGGAGCATACATAGCCTGCCTAGAATAAGCAGCCATAACCTCGAACTTTTCTGCATAAGAAGCCACGGTCAAGTTGCCTTGTCTCAACCGTTGAAACTCGAATTCCTTCTGAGACCTTAAGGAACTTGGAAAATACTTCTCCATAAAATGTATCTTAAACTACTCCCATACTTTCGGTACCTCTTGAATTGTCATTAAGGCCGAAGCACTCTCCCACCACTTCATGGCAGGACCCTTCAACAAGTGAGAAGCAAAAACAACCTTATTTTCCTCACTGGATTGAACTATCAAGAAAATCTGCTCCATACCGGATATCCATTCATGAGCCTTTACTGGATCTAACCCTCCCTGAAACTCCGGAGGATTCATACGAATGAAATCCCTAAAGGTTCCCCCTGCAGCTTCGGGAACAACCACTGGAGGATGTAGGCCACTAAACCTTTGTTGTACCATTTGTTGCACAAACTGATTCTGTTGTTGCTGCATCTGTTGCATGAATTGATACAAATGGGCATTCTCCTCGCCACCTGGTGGATTTGTCCCGGCTGGAGTGGTTCTCGGTCTACCTCGGTTGTTTCTGCACCTGTCGGCCATGTTCCTAAATGTCATACAGATAGGATTAAGTTGATCAGGCTCAATACTATAAATATAACATGTAAGACTAATGGCGACACAACACATATGAAACGGAAAGAAAATACTTATACTATTTCATGGCTAGGTCGAGGATACGACCTGCTCTGATACCAACTGTAACACCCATACATAACACACATACATCAAAGCATATATATTATACATGAATCCAAGTATTTGGAACTGAAATACCATAAGTTCCTAGTTAACACATTATATACATTAAATGCCCTAAATACAAAGTTCTAAAGTCTACGGCATAACATATACAAGATGTCCCAAAAAACACTAAGAACTAGATCAATACAATAATCTCAAAATAAAACGCCATAGCGGAAGCCATGCCATCTCAAAAGCTACGATCCGTAAGGAAAAGTCAAACCACTTTGTCCTTACCCTTTGCCGAACCTGTAGTACCTGTGATGTAAACAACAACGTGGGGTGAGATACATCAAATATCAGTAAGTTCCCTATCTTATAGATTCTCTCGGCTTTACAAGGTTCTACCTTAGCCTAACTCAAGTCGGGGGAAAAGGAACTAGACCTTGGGTTCAAGTATCTCTAACTAGAGGAACCATCGCGTAAGATACAAACGCCAACTAGTTAAGGAATCTTTCCCCGGCCATCTCACCCAAGGAGATTAAACACGGGTCACAGATCCTTAACGTAAATAACTTTCCCCGGCCATCCCTCTCAAAGAGATTAAACACGGGTCACGGTTATCTACTATTGGTACTTTCCCTGGCCATCCCACACAAGGATTAAACACGGGTCACTAATACCAATCACCACGTAACTTTCCCAGGCCATCCCACACAAGGAGATTAAGCACGGGTCACGGTTACTCACCTAATAAATACTTTCCTCGACCATCCCATACCAAGGATTAAACACGGGTCACTAATATTTATTAGGGAAAACACACGCTCAACTCGGAGGAGATCACAAAATCCATCCACGAGCTTCCCCTCATAACTACTTATCAAGGATAATCTTTAGTACCGATGCATAAGCATTGTCGCACAATTCCCTAAGTCATTTTATTGTACTAAGGTTTCCTCGCTCTACCTATTTTATATTTTACATGCATACATATTCAAACATGCTTAACAATCAGAGCATAGGCAAATAATCATCAATCACATAATGGGAACACATAATTCAACATACCACAAATCACACTAATTCACGGTTCCCTCTGATTTATTTAATCGGGCAATAACCAGATATTTCTCACTTCCATTAGCTAAAGGATGTTCATAGCTTCACAATGATACCAAGAACACTCACAACGGATAAACGAGTCAAGAGTTATGAAAGAAACAAGTTGGAGGATCTGTCATGTTCGCAATGCGAAGAAGTCAGCGAGTGCTCGCTTCCTCATTCGCAGTGCGAAGCTCCCAGTGAATGCCTAGCCAACACTGGTTCGCTGCCCCATTCGTAGTGCGAACGTCTGGCGAACCGTGGCAGAACCAAAACAAACTAAAGTTCGCAGTGCGAACGTCTGGCGAACGTTCTCCCTCCCCTTCGCCGTGCGAATGCCAGCGAGTGTTTGATTTCCCCTTCGCTAGGGGATTCACAGTGCGAACCTAGGAAAATGCAGAAATTCTGTAGCGTGCAGCTGAGTTCCCTTGGGTTCAAAATTACACCAAAACATATCCAAACATCCAACAATCAAATACAGATGATTCTACACTCATATAGCTTATACTACTCAGTTTGTAACACATTTCAACCGTTAAATTTCATCGATTACCAATTTAAGCAATTTCTCATAAAACCTAACTTAAGCTAAAATCATCTCTAACTCTAGAACTTAAGTTTCTATCTAGAACCCACCTTGAATAGATGATGATGGTGAAGATTGGAAGATGATTTGATGAAGATTTGATGATGTTCTTGATCTTTCCACTTCTTGGTTTCTACTTCTCTTTTTCCTTCCTTTCTCCTTCTTTCTCTTCAACTTCTTTCTATCTATTTCTTTCTTTGGTTCTAATGAGGAAAATGAAGAAAAAGAAATGATATAGTATAATATCATCAATTAGTAACACTACTAATTATCCAATTAGTCTCCAAAGTTCCAATAATTAAATATCTCAGAGTCAGATAATATTAATTGGATTTACTCTAAGTTCAACAGTTATTCTAATTATCTTTGCAGATAATTTCACAGAGTACACCGGGACTCAGTTGATCACAACTAATATTATCCAAAGTAATTAAAATACGGGGTATTACAGAACATCATCCAAATAAAATTGTAGAACCGTGCTTCTTTCTGTTTGGGCACGTCCTTTAATTGAGAAATGGGAAAACCATTTAAATACCCATCAACTACAATTCCAAATCACCACCACCACCACCACCACCGATAATCATGGAGTAATACAATTAACCATTAAAATAATTACTAAATGAAGAAACAACATTACTGAATCAGCTTCCTCAACGACTTAACAAAGAAACATATAGCCTATCTGAGGGATACTAAATCTTAAATCGCAGAGTTGACCCTCCTCGCAGATTCTTCTTTTGTGCATACGAATACCACCCTTTTCCAATGTACTTCTGCATCTTGTTACGGTTGGCAGTGTGTATTTCTCCATAGAATCTTTCTTCGTCTTCTTCATCAATCAGTTAAATGGCTGTTTGGTTGACATACAACCATTTCATCGATACCTCCATTGGGAAATGCTGCGTTGAAATACATCAATTTATAACCACAGCAAGTATGAAAACTAATATATAACCTGATTTCAAACATCACAGTAACAATGTGATCTATATACTATTACAGTTTTTGAGAATTATATAAGCAGGACTGCATTTTTTGAGAATTATAAAAGCATAACTGCTAATACATAATAGTAACACTGAAAACTACCATATAAGCCGATTTCAAACATGACAGTAACACTGAAAAATATATACCATTACATCGTATTGACAACTCTAAAACCTAAAATACTGCTAATACATAATAGTAACTCTGATAAATGTTTTCAATTTTATAAACACATGGTTTTCGCCTAAGCAAAAGTAAGTCGGAGTATATGGAATGTAAGTTCAACAAAAGAAGCAGGGTTTCTAATGTAGAGGTGAAAATAGGAGATCATATTATCCCTCAAGTCACACGATTTAAATATCTTGGGTCCGTAATACAGAGTGATGGAGAAATAGAAGGGGATGTAAATCATCGAATTCAAGCCGGATGGATGAAATGGAGAAAGGCACCAGGTGTTTTATGTGATGCAAAGGTACCACTCAAGGGAAAGGGAAAGCTTTATCGGACTGCGGTAAGACCTACGATTTTGTACAGAATAGAATGTTGGGCGGTTAAGAACCAATACGAGAATAAATTAGGTGTGGCAGAGATGAGGATGTTGCGGTGGATGTGTTGTAAGACTCGACAGGATAAAATTAGAAATGAAATTATTAGAGAGAGTGTTGGAGTAGCGCCTATTGTAGAGAAGATAGTGGAAAATAGACTTAAGTGGTTTGGACATGTAGAGAGAAGACCTGTAGACTCTGTAGTAAGGAGAGTAGACCTGATGATGAGAAAACATACAATTCGAGTAAAAGGAAGACCCAAAAAGACTAAAAGAGAAGTTATCAAGAAGGATCTCGAAATTAATGATTTGGACAGAAGCATGGTCCTGGATAGAACATTATGGCGAAAGTTGATCCATGTAGACGACCCCACCTAGTGGGATAAGGCGTAGTTGTTGTTGTTGTTAAAAAAGGAATATCTAACAAGTTTTGTAAGCCCTAAACATCATAGCAACTTATAAAATATTTTTCTAAAACAGGAATATCGTAACAGATCATTTTAAAAAATAAATTGTGTCTAAACCTTAAACATCATATTTTTCTAAAATAGGAATATCAAAACAGATTTTTTTATCAAATAATTTTACTAAACCTTAAACATCCTAGCAACATCATAGTCTCTTACCAAAACATTTCTCCTTGCATTTGCTCCTTCATGAATCACCTTTTCCCACTTGCAGTCATCATCTAACTCGAATTCAAAGTTGCTGCCACCACCATCTAGAGGCGGATTTGGATCATCTAATAGACAAATTTGGATCATCTAATAGAAAACGGTCACACGCGCGAGTGTGTGCTTAATAACTTCAACCTTCTCCTCCGAACTGAAAAAAAACAACATTAATCGTTGTCATAATTTTGTACCAGATATGTATATATGTATTATTAGAAAATACTACAAAACACAACATCAATCGAAACCCTAAAACCCTTAACTACCTCGAGCTCGTGTCGTCGTCAGATATGTATCCGTAGCAAGGCGGCCTCCGACCACTGTTGATTTCATTCCCATGAACTCGTTCGTTGTTGTTAGCGACAACCATGTTTGTCTTCAACAGAGCGTGTTGTTGTTTTGGTCCAAAACCAGAAGAAGAGAATGAAAAGCAAATAACAAACCCTAATTAGTATATATACCAACTCAATGCATGTTATATCGTTTGGGCCACCATACCGAATCCGTACTTTAAGTGGGTCACGAGGGAAGTTGGTAAATGAACTCTTTATTTTCCTTATATATATATATATATATATATATATATATATATATATATATATATATATATATATATATATATTACAAAGAATATAGGGTTAAACTATAATAAAGAGTTGAAATATTTCATATTGATTGAATTTAAAAAAAAAACAACAATATAATAGTTTAATTTCAACTAGCGGGATACCCGTGCCTTCGCACGGGTAACCGTCGGTGACGCGCATTTGCTTTCATTTAAAATTTGTAAAAAGAAAAATTAATAAAAATCAGTAAATATAAAAAATATAATTTAGGGTTAAATATCTTTTTGGTCCCTATAAATAACTCAATTTATTTTTAGTCACTATTAAAAAAAGGACATATTTTAGTCCCTACAAAAATTTTATGCATGCAGTTTTAGTCCTTGCTAATTCCTAAAATTTTGAAAACTATTTAATTACCCCTAAACTTTTAAATTTTTGAATAATTTTTTTCATACGTGTTCAGATTACTATTAAGTATTTCTTTACCAAATTATATAATTATTTAAAATTAGAAGAATTAAATGTGAATTTTTAAATTTTTTAAAGATAATGATAAAAGTAATGAAAATCTCGACTTTTAAATCAAATTTTGAGTTCCTTTTTTTTCTGAGGAACTTTTTATAACATTGTAAACATATCTGCAAAATAATCATTCAAAAATACATTGTGGTTTAACAGTAGGGACTAAAACTACGTCCATAATTATTTTGTAAGGATCAAAATACGCTTACGTGCATAATTATTTTGTAAAGATCAAAATACGCTATTTTTTTATAGGGACCAAAAATATAATTTGGTAATTTTATACGGACCAAAAACATATTTAACCCTATAATTTATATTTAAAAAAAATAGAATCAATACCCGCAGACATCGGTTGATACTTTGTAAATATTATTTTAATTATATAAATAAATATTATGAACATAAATAAATATATTTTATGTAAGTATTATTAAAAATATCTATTTTATTATTAACATAAATAAAAAATTTAAATTAATAGTAAAATTGTTCCCGTTATTATTTAATATTTAAATCAATAACTCAATATCAATACCATACGCATGAACCATATCAGTACCTGTTTGTTTACCCGGGTACTTGTGTGGCATGTACACTTTTGTTTTTAAAATGCAACAAAAATGTAAATTAGAAAAACAAAATTGTTTTATCAAATATTAATATAGATAAAAATGAATTCATTAAAATACGTACCTAAATTAAATTGTGACACAAATTTATTATTTATTCTATTATTAGTTATAGAACTCTTTTAGTGAATTTATGTATGGCTAAATACAAATTGTAAAATTTTAAATATATTTAATCTTAGTTATTATGCTGCCGATTGAGCTGTCGGTTAGCCGAAGGATGATAGTCATAGTGAATTTCACAAATAAGGAGAGATTATCTGAAATAAAAGAATAATGCAGAGTATTTGTATTGCACCGATGACCGTTTTTGTATCAATTCATCTGTGTAATTCATCTGCCTTTTTCATAGTTTCATCAACCCTATTATAACAACAGTTAACCATAGAAAACTTAATACAGTACACATACATGTTGTGTAAGTTATGATACGAAGGACCAAAAACTTAATAGTGTATACACATATTATGCATCGAGACAACATATGTGTCATCAAACATGTCTTCCCTTTCATGCATGTTTTATAGGGTATAAGACCCAAAAGAATTCAGAAAAAGAACCACATCATCAGGCTTACCTAAGTTTTGTCCCACCGCAGGCACGAAGGACCGTATGACGAGATTGTTGCTCAGCAGTCAAATCCACCAACTCCGGTTTGTTTTCGTTGGCCCTCAACGCGTCTATATGCCACCGTTGGAGCCTATCATCAAACCTCTTCCTTTCCCTAAGCCATGCCTCACAAGCCCTGGAACACATAAAAAATGATTAACATTATATTGCAGAATAACTCAGAACAACTAACATACAAGAGCGTTTTTTTCGTTACCGCAGCTACCGGACAACCGTTTTTCGTTCCCTATTTTTGCAGAAACATTGAGCTCAGAATCCAACCTTGCCATTTTATGGAAAAAGCCCTTTAGGGTTTACATTTGGAAAATTTCCTGTAGCTACTAATTGCATCATTAAATAGTGAATTTATTTTTGCTTTCTAATGTTTTTCCCCAACGTTTCCACTATCGAGACTTTCCAACGTTTCCACTTTCCAATGTTTTTACCCAACGTTTCCAAATAAAACAAATTAGATAATGATAATTAATAAGAACCATAAATTTATTCCCCAAATGTTATCGAATGAAAGATGTTCCTATCACGAACCCCAGACCCTTCGCTTGCCAAATGCTTCAAAACCAGCTCATGACCGCTGGGGAACAATGCCAATACATTAGTAATACCACAACTAATTAATAATATATTATGCTTATTTTCGTTGGATATGTGAAAATGCACAAAATCTGTAATGCCCATATATATTTACATACATCAAAGCATATATCATACATGAATAATACGTTTGGTACTGAAATATACAAGTTCCTAGTAACACAGTATACATATAAATGCCCAAAAAGCCTAATACAACAACTGGAGCATGTTATGCATATAAGATGTTCAAAAGATAAAACTAAGAACTAGATCACTAATGATCTCAAAATCTCCACAATGGAAGCCTTGCCACATAAAAGATACGATCCGTAAGGAAAGTCAAACCACTTTGTCCTTACCCTTCACCGAACCTGTGATGTAAACAACAACGTGGGGTGAGATACATCAACTCTCAGTAAGTTATCTATCTTATATGTCCTCTCGGCTTTACAAGGTTCTAACAAGCCTAACTCAAGTCAAAAGGGAAGGGAAGTGACTTTGAGTACACACACACTATAAGTTTCCATACTATTGAATTCATCAACCCGGAAGTGTATCACTATCGCTAACCCTGTCAAGGCATTCCCTTTCTCCTGCCCTCTTCTACGTCTAAAAGTAGGAACAGGTCATGGACCTTCGTATATTTTTTGGCATACGAAATGGATTCGGGATCATCGGCCCGTACCCGTGATCCTTCACTTCACATGGCCCGTACACCGTCACAAGTCTCTTTACCCGTAGGCTCCATTCGTACTATAACATTGGGAATCAAACCTACCAAGAAATCGTGCATTCATTACAGAGGAGCTCGTTACTCATGAAATGACACATAATAGAATAGTGGTTACAATTTCGTGATTCCACATACAACCATTCGGTAATAGACGCACGCCTCGGCCTCTTATGCACGAGCGTCATCGTCTTAATTGTTATTCCACACTTTCCGACAATTGTTTACGGTAATGTTCCTCACTCTACCTATTTCGTAGTTTAACATGCATACATATTCAAACATGTTAAACAATAAGAACGGAGGCAAAATAGTCATTAATCACATAGTGGAAACACATAATTCAATATACCACCAATTACATCAATTCACGGTTCCCTCCGATTTATTTAATCGGGCAATAAACTGATATTTCTCACTACCATTAGCTAGAATATGTTCCTAGCTTCATAACGATACCAATAATACTCACATCGGATAAACGAGTCAAAAGTTATGAAAGAAACAAGTTGGATGATCTGCTATGTTCGCATTGCGAAGAAGCCAGCGAATGCTCGCTTCCTCGTTTGCAGTGCGAAGCTTCCAGTGAATGCCTAGCCAACACTGGTTCGCTGCCTCATTCGCAGTGCGAACGTCTGGCGAACAGTGGCAGAACCAAAACACACTAAAGTTCGCAGTGCGAACCTCTGGCGAATGTTCGCCTTCACCTTCGTCGTGCGAACATCCAGCGAGTGCGCGATTTCCCCTTTGCTAGGGGATTCGCAGTGCGAATCTGGGGAATATGCAGAAATTCTGCAGCGTACAGCTGCATTCCCTTGGGTCCAAACCCAAACCAAAACACACCCACACATCCAACAATCAAATACAGATGATTCTACACTCATATAGCCTATACTACTCAGTTTGTAACACATTTCAACCGTTAAAGTCAAGATTTTGCAAGATTATTCATTTTCTTAAAATTCTAACCTAGGTTCTAGAATCCAAGAAAATCTAAAACAAAAGTTTCTAGCTATAACCCACCTTGGATAGATGATGATGGTGAAGACGGGAAGATGATTTGATGAAGATTTGGTGATGTTCTTGATGATCTTGTTCTTGGACTTTTTCCTCCTTTTCTCTTCATTTCCTTCTCGTTTCTTTCTCTCCAAAATCCTTTCTATCTTTTTCTTTCTCTTGTTCTAATAAGGAAAAGGGAATGGAAAAAAAATGATATAGTATAATATCATCAATTAGCAACACTACTAATTGTCCAAAAAGTCTCTAAAGTTCAAATACTTTAATATCTCAGAGTCAGATAATATTAATTGGATTTACTCTAAGTTCAACAGTTACCCTAATTATCTCTGCAGATAATTTTTTAGAGTACACTGGGACTCAGTTGCTCACAACTAATATTATCCAGAGTAAAATAATTTACGGGGTATTACATCCCCCCCCCCTTAAATAGAAATTCGCCCACGAATTTAAAACAATTACCTGAAAAGATGAGGATAGACCTCCCGCATCTCCAATTTCAATTCCCAAGTTGCATCGCCCGGATGCGTCTCATCCCACTGGACCTTAACAAGAGGAATCTCTTTATTCCTTAACACTTTAGTTTCTCTTCCGGTGATACGACTCGGTTGAGGCTCAAATGTCAAATCTGCTTCTATCTCAATTGTATCTGGTAAAATTGGCTGAAGAGGATCTGGGACAAATTTCCGAAGCTGAGACACATGAAAAACGTCGTGCATCTCTGACAGAGAAGGTGGTAAAGTTAATCTGTAGGCTACTTCACCAATTCTTTCCAAAATCTGATATGGTCCCACGTATCTCGGACTTAACTTCCGCGACCGAAATGATCCTTTCAACCGCAATCTCGGAGTAACCTTCAAAAACACGTGATTGCCTTCTTCAAATTCTAAAGGTCTTCTTCGATTATCCGCATAACTCTTCTGATGATCCTGTGCTTACTTGACTTTTTCACGGATCATCCTAATCTTCTCCGTAGTTTCATGAATAATCTCGGGTCCCAACATTCTATCTTCACCAACTTCTGCCCAACACAACGGTGTCCTACACTTCCTTCCATACAACGCCTCATAAGGTGCCATACCAATACTTGCATGACAACTGTTATTATAAGAGAACTCAATCAACGACAAAAGTTCTATCCAATTTCCTCCACTTTCAAGTACACAAGCCCTCAACATGTCTTCCATGGTTTGTATTGTCTGTTCCGTTTGACCGTCCGTTTGCGGATGATTCGACGTACTCAAACATAACTTCATTCCCATGGCTTGTTGAAAAGCTCTCCAAAATCTCGAAGTAAACTTTGGATCTCTATCCGAAACGATACTAGTAGGAATACCATGCAATCTCACTATCTCTGAAATGAACAACCTTGCGAGATGACTCGCCTTGTAGGTAGTCTTCACAGCTAAGAAATGTGCGGATTTCGTTAACCGACCCACAATTACCCAAATCGAATCATAACCACCCGGAGTACGGGGTAGTCCAACAGCGAAGTCCATAGAAATACTGTTCCATTTCCATACCAGAATTTCTAAAGGTTGCAACAAGCCACCTGGTCTTTGGTGATCGATCTTCACTTGTTGGCACACCGCACATTCCGACACATACACCGCAATATCTCTTTTCATTCTGGGCCACCAATAGTCCCTCTTTAAATCTTGATACATCTTTGAAGATCCTGTACGTATAGTAAAAGCACCCTTATGTGCTTCTTCCAAAATCCTCCTTTTTAATTCCGTGTTATCCGGAACACAAATCCTTCGGTTAAATACAATAGCTCCATTGGTAGCTCACACAAAACCCAATTGCAATAACACTGCTTGTAACTTCTCGTACAACCCTTGCTCTTGTTGAATTTCCTCTTTAAGAGTAGAGGTGGCATTCAAATTCCCCATAATTACACAATTAGGAGTCCAATTAAATTGAAGATTTAGATCTCTAAACTTTTCCATTAAGGCATATTCTAGCATCATCAAGTCGGCACTATGTAACACTTTCCTGCTTAAAGTATCTGCCACCTTATTCGCTTTACCCAGATGGTACTTTAGTTCCAAATCATAATCCTTCAAATACTCCATCCACCTCCTTTGACGCATGTTCAACTCTTTCTGGTCAAAAAGATACTTTAGACTCTTGTGGTCACTAAACATCTCAAAACGTACACCATACAAATAGTGATGCCACACTTTCAAAGTAAACACAACTGCCGCCAAATCTAAATCATGCATTGGATAATTCTCTTCATGGACTTTCAACTGTCTAGAAGCATAAGCTACCACACGTCCATCTTGCATTAACACACCGCCTAAACCCTTTTTCGATGCATCACAATATACCTCAGACGACTTGCTAGGATCAGGAATAATCAAAACAGGAGCGGTCGTCAAGCTCTTCTTCAAACTCATAAAACTTCTTTCACAAGCCGAATTCCATTCATACGAACAATCCTTCCAAGTCAGTCTCGTCATCGGTAAAGCCAATTGAGAAAAGCCTTTAATAAACCTTCTATAATAACCCGCTAGTCCCAAGAAGCTTCTAACTTCAGACACATTCTTTGGTCTCTCCCAATTTATCACTGCTTCAACTTTTGATGGGTCAACCGCGACACCTCCCTGAGATATGACATGTCCAAGAAAATTCACCTCCGACATCCAAAAATCACACTTGCTTAGCTTGGCAAAAAGTTGCCTCTCTTGTAAGATGGATAAAACGATTCTTAGGTGTTCTCTGTGCTCTTGAGGATCACGAGAATAGATAAGAATATCATCAATGAAAATCACCACAAATTGGTCTAAATAAGGTTAAAATATTCGATTCATATAATCCATGAAAACTGCCGGAGCATTCGACACCGAAAGGCATCACCAAAAATTCATAATGACCATAACGGGTTCTAAACGCAGTCTTTGGTACATCTGAACTCTTCACACGAATCTGATGATAACCCGACCGTAAATCAATCTTCGAGAACACTCATGCTCCTTTCAATTGATCTAACAGATCATCTATCCTTAGCAATGGGTATTTGTTCTTGATGGTGATCTTATTCAACTGACGGTAATCAATACACAACCGCATTCCACCATCCTTTTTCTTTACCAACAACACAGGAGCTCCCCAGGGCGAAACACTGGGTCGAACAAAATGCTTAGTCAACAACTCTTCCAATTGATCCTTTAATTATCTTAATTCACGTGGTGCCATTCGATACGGAGAAACGGATATTGGAGCTATTCTCGGTATCAGGTCAATAGAGAATTCCACTTCCCGCTCCGGGGGAAGAGAAGTGATATCCTCGGGGAAAACTTCAGGAAAGTCACAAACTACCGGAATACTCAAAACTTGACGGTTACTACCCTCCTCCTTAGTAAGAATCAAAAGAACGGATTTTTCCTCCTCAAACAAGAAACTAATAATTCCAACCGTACCTTCTAAAATAGTAGTTAACACATCCTTCGGAGTGGCCTCGGTAGAGGGGATAATGATTAGTTTTTCTTCACACCCGATGAATACCGAATTAGCTAAAAGCCAATCCATTCCCAGAACAACATCCATTTTCTTAAGCGGTAAGCAAATCAAATCAATCTGGAAAATTCTTCCATCCACAGATAAAACACAATTTTCACACATTAAAGGTGTTTCAACCATCTCATCCATGGCAGTAGTAACCACCATGGGTGGAGACAATGGAACCGCTTGCAACCCAAGCCGTTTTACACATTGCATCGATACAAAAGAGTGTGTAGCTCCACAATTAAATAAAACAAAGCAAGGATTTCCATTCACAAAACACGTACCAGCAATCAAGGAGTTATCGCCCTTTACTTTCCTTGCATCCAAGGTATACACTCGCCCGGTATTCTTCTCTTGCATTTGATTTCTATTTTGAGGACAATCTCTCGCCCAATGGCCCGCTTTATGACACCGATGACACTCCACTCCTTCGAGGCGGCATCTACCGTAATGCATCTTTCCACAAATACGGCACACCGGAGGTGTACTAGTCTTAGAACTCCGAACTTTCTTCCCTTTGAAAGATTGTTGCCTTGGTCTAAATTGTTGATTCGATCTCCCACGATCACTTTGATTCACCCTACTTAACTCTTATTCTGCTTGCACCTTCTTTAAGCTATGCTCCGCCACGTAACACTATCGTAACAATTCGACATAGCTAGTAAATTCTCTCTGTGACACACTATGTGAAATTTCAGCCCTCAAACCAAAAAGAAACTGATCAATCTTCCACCTCTCATCAGGAGCATACATAGCCTGCCTAGAATAAGCAGCCATAACCTTGAACTTTTCTGCATAAGAAGCCACAGTCAAGTTACCTTGTCTCAATTGTTAAAACTCGAATTCCTTCTGAGACCTTAGGGAACTTGGGAAATACTTCTCCATAAAAGTTATCTTAAACTGCTCCCATACTTTCGGTACCTCTTGAATCGTCATTAAGGCTGAAGCGCTTTCCCACCATCTCATGGCAGGACCCTTCAACAAGGGAGAAGCGAAGACCACCTTATTTTCCTCACTGCACTGACCTATTAAGAAAATCCGCTCCATACCGGATATCCATTCATGCGCCTTTACCGGATCTAACCCTCCCTGAAACTCTGGAGGATTCGTACCAATGAAATCCCTAAAGGTTCCCCCTGCAGCTTCAGGAACAACCACTGGAGGATGCAGACCACCAGCCATTTGTTGTACCATTTATTGCACAAACTGATTCTGCTGTTGCTGCATCTGTTGCATAAATTGATACAAAGGAGCGTTCCATTCGTCCCCTGGCAGATTTGTCCCCGCTGGAGTAGTTCTCGGTCTACCACGGTTGTTTCTGCGTCCGTCGGCCATGTTCCTAAATGTCATACAGATAGGATTAAGTTGATCAGGCTCAATACCATAAATATAACACGTAAGATCACTGGCGACACAACGCATATGAAACAGAAAGAAATACTTATACTATTTCATGGCTAGGTCGAGGATACGACCTGCTCTAATACCAACTGTACCGCCCATATATATATATATACACATACATCAAATCATATATCATACATGAATAATACATTTGGTACTAAAATATACAAGTTCCTAGTAACACAGTATACATATAAATGCCCAAAAAGCCTAATACAACAACTGGAGCATGTTATGCATATAAGATGTTCAAAAGATAAATCTAAGAACTAGATCACTAATGATCTCAAAATCTCCACAACAGAAGCCTTGCCACACAAAAGATACGATCCGTAAGGAAAGTCAAACCATTTTGTCCTTACCCTTCGCCGAACCTGTGATGTAAACAACAATGTGGGGTGAGATACATCAAATCTCAGTGAGTTATCTATCTTATATGTCCTCTCGGCTTTACAAGGTTCTAACAAGCCTAACTCAAGTCAAAAGGGAAGGGAAGTGACTTTGAGTACACACACACTATAAGTTTCCATACCATTGAATTCATCAACCCAGAAGTGTATCACTATCGCTAACCCTGTCAAGGCATCCCCTTTCTCCCGCCCTCTTCTACGTCTAGAAGTAGGAACGGGTCATGGACCCTCGTATATTTCTTGGCATACGAAATGGATTCGGGATCATCGGCCCGTACCCGTGATCCGTCACTTCACACGGCCCGTACACCGTCACAAGTCTCTTTACCCGCAGGTTCCATTCGTACTATAACATTGGGAATCAAACCTACCAAGAAATCGTGAATTCATTACAGAGGAGCTCGTTACTCATGAAATGACACATAATAGAATAGTGGTTACGATTTCGTGATTCCACATACAACCATTCGGTAATAGACGCACGCCTCGGCCTCTTATGCACGAGCGCCGTCGTCTTAATTGTTATTCCACACTTTCTGACAATTGTTTACGGTAATGTTCCTCACTCTACCTATTTCGTATTTTAACATGCATACATATTCAAACATGTTTAACAATAAGAACAGAGGCAAAATAGTCATTAATCACATAGTGGAAACACATAATTCAATATACCACCAATTACATCAATTCACGGTTCCCTCCAATTTATTTAATCGGGCAATAAATTGATATTTCTCACTACCATTAGCTAGAATATGTTCCTAGCTTCATAACGATACCAAGAATACTCACATCGGATAAACGAGTCAAAAGTTATGAAAGAAACAAGTTGGATGATCTGCTATGTTCGCATTGCGAAGAAGCCAGCGAATGCTCGGTTCCTCATTTGTAGTGCGAAGCTTCCAGCGAATGCCTAGCCAACACTGGTTTACTGCCCCATTCGCAATGCGAACGTCTGGCGAACAGTGGCAGAACCAAAACACACTAAAGTTCGCAGTGCGAACCTCTGGCAAATGTTTGCCTTCACCTTCGTTGTGCGAACATCCAGCGAGTGCGCGATTTCCCCTTTGCTAGGGGATTTGCAATGCGAATCTGGGGAATATGCAGAAATTCTGCAGCATACAGCTGCATTCCCTTGGGTCCAAAACCAAACCAAAACACACCCACACATCCAACAATCAAATACAGATGATTCTACACTCATATAGCCTATACTACTCAGTTTGTAACACATTTCAACCGTTAAAGTCAAGATTTTGCAAGATTATCCATTTTCTTACAATTCTAACCTAGGTTCTAGAATCCAAGAAAATCTAAAACAAAAGTTTCTAGCTATAACCCACCTTGGATAGATGATGATGGTGAAGATGGGAAGATGATTTGATGAAGATTTGGTGATGTTCTTGATGATCTTGTTCTTGATGATCTTGTTCTTGGACTTTTTCCTCTTTTTCTTTTCCTTTCCTTCTCTTTTCTTTCTCTCCAAAATCCTTTCTATCTTTTTCTTTCTCTTGTTCTAATAAGGAAAAAGGGAAAGGAAAAGAAATGATATAGTATAATATCATCAATTAGTAACACTACTAATTGTCCAAAAAGTCTCTAAGGTTCAAATACTTAAATATCTCAGAGTCAGATAATATTAATTTGATTTACTCTAAGTTCAACAGTTACCCTAATTATCTCTGCAGATAATTTCTCAGAGTACACTGGGACTCAGTTGCTCACAACTAATATTATCCAGAGTAAAATAATTTACGGGGTATTACAAAATCAAAATAACAAAAGGTGGTTTAGGGTTTAGGGTTTATGTGAAAATACACAAAATCAAAATAACAAAAGGCCTGGGGCGAGAGGGATTTGAATCCCAGACCCTTCGCTTGCCAAATGCTTCAAAACCAGCTCATGACCGTTGAGGGCAATGCCAATTCATTAGTAATAACACAACTAATTAATAATATATTATGCCTATTTTCGTTGGATATTTGAAAATGCACAAAATCAAAATAACTAAATGTGGTTTAGGGTTTATGTGAAAATGCACAAAATTTAAATAACCAAAGGCTTGGGGGAGGGGGATTCGAACGCCAGACCCTTCGTTTGCTAAATGCTCCAAAACAAATTCATGACCGCTAGGGCGCAATGCCAATTCATTAGTATTACCACAACTAATTAATAATATATTATACTCGTTATTTTCGTAGGATATGATGCACAATGATTAACTTGGATTCATTTATGTGGTCCACTTCAATTAATCAGTAACGGAAGGTTGTGATCAACTTGGGTAAATCATTGATCTCATGCACGCCTGTGATCATTTTGTCTATAATATATATCAACCACTGATTTATAACAGACGGCTAATGGTATACTTTTTGAACGCATTGCACTGCACCAGATTCTAAAGAGAAAAAACAGCATGGATGAAATGTGTGGTTGTGATGTATTCTGGGCAAACTTACCATTTTTCAGCATTGTTCATCAGTATTCATCACTTTAGCAAAAAAAGTTCATCATTTTTCCAACAGGTCAAGAACAAAGTTTCAAAATTTACCATATCAATTAATTTTTCTCCCTGAATCTAAATATTCGATCAAATTTAGCAAAAACGTTACGGCTCGTGAAGATCAAAGCAAATAGTGGACGAAATACATAATGAAAATCGTTCGATCCAGCAAAAATACTAATCCAAACGAAAAACTAATGACACATTCGTGATCAGTGTGAAAAAACGGTTCAAATAGTTTATGAGTTTGCAATTTATTATTAAGATTCAGAATATCACCATTTTTTTGTTTATGTGTTCAAGAGTGTTCTTGAGTAATTTTCCAAAAATTCAAATTTAATGTGTTTTCATGCAACTAATGATTAAAATAAGTTCTTTAAGCATGTATAAACATCATAATAAACAGAAAACACTAGAAAAAGTAGGATTAGACTTATTTTTGGATGAAAACCTCAAGAACTCGCCGACCACTTTGATAATACAATATGATTCGTAGTTGACCCGAGTCATTGACTTTGATATAAGCATTTGATTCATAGTTGAACCATTCCTTTTACTTTGATAATACAATATGATACATAGTTGATCTTAGAATATGATTCATAGTTGAACCAAGTCATTGACTTTGATAATACAATATGATTCAAAGTTGATCTTAGAATATGATTCATAGTTGAACCATTCCATTAACTTTGATAATACAATATTATTAATAGTTGACCCATTCCATAGACTTTGATATAAGACTATGATTCATAATTTAACCAAGTCATTGACTTTGATAATACAATATGATTCATAGTTGATCTTAGAATATGATTTATAGTTGAACCATTCCATTGACTGTGATAATACAATATGATTAATAGTTGAACAATTCCATAGACTTTGATATAAAACTATGATTCATAGTTGAACCAAGTCATTGACTTTGATAATACAATATGATTCATAGTTAATCTTAGAATATGATTCATAGTTAAGCCATTCCATTGACTTTGATAATACAATATGATTCATAGTTGATCTTAGAATATGACTCATAGTCGACACATTCCATAGACTTTGATAATACAATATGATTCATAGTTGAACCATTCCATTGACTTTGATATAAAACTATGATTCATAGTTGAACCAAGTCATTGACTTTATAATACAATATGATTCATAGTTGATCTTAGAATATGATTCATAGTTGAACCATTCCATTGACTTTGATAATACAATATGATTTATAGTTGATCTTAGAATATGATTCATAGTTAACCCATGTCATTGACTTTGATAATACAATATGATTCATAGTTGAACCATTCCATTGTTTTTTATATAAGACTATGATTCATAATTGAACCAAGTCATTGACTTTGATAATACAATATGATTCATAGATGATCTTAGAATATGATTCATAGTTGACCCAAGTCATTGACTTTGATAATACAACATGATTCATAGTTGATCTTAGAATATGATTCATAGTTGACCAAGTCCATTGACTTTGATAATACAATATGATTCAGAGTTGATCTTAGAATATGATTTGTATTTAAACCATTCCATTGACTTTGATCTAAGAATATGATTCAAAGTTGAACCATTCCATTGACTTTGATATAAGACTATGATGCATAGTTGAACCAAGTCATTGACTTTAATAATACAATATGGTTAATAGTCGATCTTAGAATATGATTCATAGTTGAACCATTCCATTGACTTTGATAATACAATATGATTCATAGTTGATCTTAGAATATGATTCATAGTTGACCCATTCCATAGACTTTGATAATACAATGTGATTCATAGTTGAACCATTCCATTGACTTTGATATAAGACTATGATTCATAGATGAACTAAGTCAATGACTTTGATAATACAATATGATTCATAGTTGATCTTAGAATATGATTCATAGTCGAACCATTTCATTGACTTTGATAATACAATATGATTCATAGTTGATCTTAGAATATGATTCATTGTTGACCCAAGTCATTGACTTTGATAATACAATATGATTCATAGTTGAACCATTCCATTGACTTTGATTCATAGTTGAACCAAGTCATTGACTTCGATAATAAAATATGATCCATAGTTGATCTTATAATATGATTCATAGTTGACCTAAGTCATTGACTTTGATAATACAGTATGATTCATAGTTGATCTTAGAATATGATTCATAGTTAACCCATTCCATTGAATTTTATAATACAATATGCTTCATAGTTGATCTCAGAATATGATTTGTAGTTGAACCATTCCATTGACTTTGATCTAAGAATATGATTCATAGTTTAACCATTCCATTGACTTTGATATAAGACTATGATTCATAGTTGAACCAAGTCATTGACTTTGATAATACAATACGGTTCATAGTTGATCTTAGAATATGATTCATAGTTGAACGATTCCATTGACTTTGATAATACAATATGATTCATATTTGATCTTAGAATATGATTCATAGTTGACCCATTCCATAGACTTTGATATAAGACTATGATTCATAGGTGAACTAAGTCATTGACTTTGACAATACAATATGTGAAGGTGTGAAAAACACAAGAAATGGGGGTTTGAATTGGTTTTTCAAAATAAAATCGTTTCTTTATACTAACCCCTTTTTTTTAAGAACTTTCTAACTTATGAGTAAGAAGCTTAGAAAGAGATAACACAATATGTTTATACTAGTTCACTTGAGAATTCCTCAAGTTAATATAGTCCACCCACCAAGGTGATTTTGCCTCTCTCAATCAAGGTCTTAATCCACTAATCATTCAGATTAATACAATGCACAAGCCAAAACTGCTGGTGACTAACAACAACCTTTAAAACTCTCAAGTTCTTGACTTCTCACGAAATCCAACCTTACCGGTCTTTCTCAAGGAACAATCCTCTAAAACAACACGTCTTATACTTCTTAAGAAATCTAACCTTACAGGTGTTTCTTAAGGAATACAAACCTAAGTTTGAATGAATATCCTTTACAGAATAGTGCTTCTAATATAAGCTGAAATGCAAACAAGTTTTGTATCTAAATGACTTAAGAAAGATATTAGTTAGAGAGTATTTTTGCAGTGAGCTTTCGTGTATCTTTCTTCAAGTCTTCAAGTCTTTAAATAGTCGAGTAAAATATGTGCATTGAAAAGTAATCATAGCTATTTAGACTGATGGCGGCTTGATAGAGACGTGGGGACAGATAATACTTTTGTGTCCTGTCTTGTCAAGATATCTTCATTAGTATTGGTTGCATTGTTTCCAAGATATCTTCGTTTGTACCGTTGTACAGTTGTACTCTGTTGCTTAGTCTTCTAATCTTCTTAACTTTAGGGGCTTCTGCGAGCATGAGTAAGAAGGAAAAATGTATCTTGGTTCTTAAGATCTTCAAGTCTTGGAGTCCTCAGAGCTGCGCCTTCGGAGTCTTCAGCACTTGATCTTCAGAACCTTGTTCGCTTAGAATGTTGTCATCATATCTTCAGAGGCTTCTGATGGTATTTAGTTGAAGCATGAATAGAGACTATAGTTGGGTCTTCAGAACCTTTATTTAAAGAGCATAAGTCTTCAGCATCTGAACCTCGTTCATCAGAACCTCAGTCTTCAGAACTTCAGAACTTGTTATCTTTATATATTATATCAGAGTCTTTGCAATCTTCAGATTCTTCTGAAGCAATTTCTGTTATATAGCACATCAAGTGTAACGCGTAGGCGAAGTATTTTCTTTTAACAACATATTCACGCCATTTAACGGAAGCAGAACCTATTTGTTAGATTCTCACAAATAACAACCATTAGACTTATAAAATTGTTCATACAAACATACTTGTTTGATATCATCAAAACTCAGAGGTATTAATGCAGAACCAACTCTTGTTCTCACAATCTCCCCCTTTTTGATGATGACAAAACTATGTATTTTGATGACACAATTTTGTACATAACACAAAGGTAATCGAAATAAGAAGGTTAACAAATACTTATCCTTCACATGAGATACTCCCCCTGAATCTCAGACTGGGTGAAGATTAAATATTCTGACTTGTGAATTTTTCGAGATGGACTCCCCCTGATTCCAAAGGTCAGATACTGAAATCTTCATAGTCTTGATTCAATTAAAACTTGATCCTTCAGAGTTTGACACGAACTCAGGTCGTCATCTCAGAACCTTATATTTATCAAAACTCAAGGACTTGAACTTATCAGAGCCATCAAAAGTTCTGATTTGCTGATTTTTAATTTCTTTATCAATTTTATGATGTTTAATTAGATCAAAATTCCTGAAAAGAAGGACAAAGAAAAAAAAACATCTAACAGAAATAGCAATTTACTGGTTAGACTGTAAACAACTTATTTTTCAGAGATTGACTATAAGAACCAAAAAGTTATGTTACATTCATTACTTCTCCCCCTTTTTGTCATTATAAAAAAGTTTTGTAATCAAAGGGTGAAAAACTAAGTCCTAAATTCTAAAACCATAGAGCCAAATGAAATAAAGAAAAACTTAGGTGCTTCTAGAGGACATCTTGTCCAAAATCTTCTGAAGCAAGTTCTGAACATTTGCATTGACAACCTTTTGTTCTGCAAAATTTTCTCTAAAAATCTGTTGTTCTCCTCTGATTTCTTTAATTGCGTTTTCCAAACGCACCACATCAAGTTCAGGTGAGGAAACGGCTAAGGTGTCTTGCTTAGCTTTTTCTATAGCTTCAGCTTCTTTTGCCAGCCAAGCTTCTTCTTCTGCAAGAAGTCTCGCTTCTTCAGCAGCCTTTTCTTCAACTTCTTTCTGCTTTGCAGCCAAAAGCTTGAATTCCCTTATTTGCTCTTCAGCTTCTGCTCGTTCCTCTGCCAACTGAACTCCAGTAGTTTTAGTGGCGTCTCAAAAGCTTGTAATTCTTGCTAATTCAGAATCTAACCACTTCTGAAAGGTTTTCCAAGAATTCTCTAGCTCTAGAGGCTTAGCACTTGTGCTTGCTTCTGCTCTTAATTTTGCCACCTTCTTTATAGCCTTGTTAGAAACTGACCAATGCATTCTTCAAGGGTTGTTGGAAGGGGTATGTCATAGATGACCAAAGCAAGGTTAGGCTCAGCAGAGTTAGTTTCAGAAGGTTCTGGTTGAGACGAAATAGTCTCAATATGAACAGGTTCAAATGTTGGTTGATTACTAAAGGACGATAACTCAAGGATTTCTGACATTGTGAAAGGTTCAGATGTGACAATTTCTAGAGTATCAGAGAGTAGGCTTGGTTCATTTGGTTGAATGAGTGGAGAGGTTATTGTCGAGGTGTAGGTAGGAATGGCTTCAGATGAAATAGGTGTACTGATTGATGGAATGGGAGGTGGTTGAATAGTGGTAGTTGGAGGAGGAATCGAAAAAGATAGCAGTTTAAACTTTATTTGTAGATTTGAGGTAGGAATGAAGGTAGATGATGATGATACAGTAACAGTCTTAGTAACATTCATTGAAATAGGGGGATTGGTTGCAGACTTACTAGATTCTTCAAGAAGAAGAGAGTGTAGAGTTGAAATCTTAGAAGATGCAGATTTGTCATCCTTCTTCCTTTTCTTAAGCTCAGAATCCTCTTCAGTTTGCTTCCTCTTGCTTCTGGTAGTAACATATGGAGGTTTAGGAGCAACATCTTCAATTATGAAGTTAGACAATTGCAGCAATTGTTCGTATATTATCGCCTCTATGATAGATAGGATAATTTTCCACTGGAATTCGGTTTTTAATCATAGTGTCATGAGAGACGGATAGATGTTTCACTTCAACATTCTTGATCATTTTCATATGCTTGAGATTCATAGTATTGAAAGCTTCTCCTGTGCTCGGAGTCAAGTATTCTGTATATTTGGCTTCTTTAACTAGATAATCCACTAAGCCATTTTCAACAAAGATATCAGAGTGCAATCTTCCAAAAGGAATGTAATTTACAATTTCTTTTCTGGCGAGGCTGTTGTTCTTGTTTTGCGCACCATATCCCTGAGATAGTAGAACAGGATAGATGGTAGACACATTTTATCATTTTTATGCAAGTAGTATAGCATGTACTTTTGATTTGCATTGAAGAAATCTGGAGCACTCTTTGAAGGTCTTGGATTGATACACCCAAGGATAGTCTTGTGCCAGATTCTCAGATTATCACACAAGTCCTTGCTTTTATATTCTGTTTTTCCAGATTGATGGTTTACAAAAATTGCATTGTTGATGATAGAGTCAGATTTTTCGATCTTCCCATACACTCGTTTTCCTTCCAAGAACTTCATTCCTAGCAGATCCGATATTGACTTCTCGGTGATAACAATCCTCTTTTCCATAACGAAGGAGACAACATGAAGATCGTCAGTTTCAGCCTGCCTCCAGAAATCTTTTACTAGGGCTTCATAGGTGGGATCTCTAAGTCTGTCAAAGTAACTTTTCCATCCTTGAGGGTTTAGTTGATCATGAAGGTTAAACCCATTATCACGAAGATTGTCAAAGTCAACATCTAGTTCTTTGAGAACTGTTAGGTCGTCTGCATGAACAACACAGGTAACTGAGGGATTTCGTTGCGTTACATGGTTTTCATCGATCATGGGAAGAGATGATGAAGTTGAAACAACAGTTGCGGTGGTTGCGATGGTTATAGAAGGCGTAACAGATGAAGACGGTGACTTTTTGGAGGGATTCAGTGACTCTTCCATTTTTTCGGAGAAGCGAACGGTTGCTTGCTGAATATCGTTCATCATGATAATGGTTTGAGATTGACGAAGACGAAGATGGTGAATGAGTGTTTGAGAGAGAGAGATAGAGAGAGAGAGAGAGAGAGAGAGAGGCAATTTAGGGCTTTAGGGTTTCTAACGGTGTGGAAATGGAGATGAGGCAGTGTGAGTGGGTGTTTAAAATGTTTTTGAAAATAGAAGGTTAAACACAATATTGCGGATTAATGAATGAATGTAATTATGATTTAAGTCAATTCCAAGAAAATTACTATTCAGTGTGTACATTAAGTAGATGTAATGATTTTGGTATAATCGAAATTACACGTATTGATCCTTTTCTAATTAAGTGACACGTTTTAATGTTCTTAGAGCCTGGACAACCCAAAGGTTTCCATTAGATCAGAGACACTTTTGACCGAAGTAGCTTCCGATGACTGAGATTTACACAGATACTTATTCTGACTAAACACATCTGATTGTGACGCACTCTTATTCTGGACAATAGTCCATTTTCAGATGCTTCAAGATAATTTGAAATCTATCTTTAGCTAAGGGTTTTGTAAAAATATCAGCCCATAGATGGTCTGTATCAATAAATTTTAAGCACAAAATTCCCTTCTGAACATAGTCTTTGATAAAATGATGTTTTATTTTTATGTGTTTAGCCCTAGAATGTAAGATAGGGTTCTTACTTAAACAGATAACAGCAGTATTATCACAGAAGATAGGAAAGTTACTCTCGTGTATTTGATAGTCTTCTAGATGATTCTTCATCCACAGCATCTGCGTACGGCACAAAGAAGCGGATATGTATTCTGCTTCTGCTATTGAGAGAGAAATTGTTGACTGCCTCTTGGTTGACCATGAAATCAGATTCTTCCCTAGAAACTGACAGTTTCCAGATGTGCTTTTTCTTTCCAATCTGTCTCCAGCATAGTCTTCATCACAGTAACCAGATAGAGTGTACTCTGATGTTTTCTCATACATCAAGCCAAGGTTAATAGTTCCTTTCAGATACCTTGGAATTCTTTTAACAACAGTTAAATGAGATTCTCTAGGATCTGATTGAAATTTAGCACACAGATGAACGCTGAATAAAATATCAGGTCTAGAAGCAGTTAAATACAAAAGAGACCCTATCAATCCACGATAGGTCTTCTGACAAACTTTACCACTTACTTCTTCTTTCTCCATAACGCATGTTGGATGCATTGGAGTTTTTGTTATCTTATAATCTATCATGTTGAATTTCTTCAGAAGTTCTTTAGTGTACTTACTTTGATGAATGTTTGTAGCTTCTGGTTTCTGATCAATTTGAATTCCCAGAAAGAACTTCAACTCACCCACAAGACTCATTTCAAATTCTGCTTGCATCAACTTTAAAAACTTCCCGCATAGAGAGGGTTTAGCAGAACCAAAAATAATATCATCAACATAAATCTGAACTATGAGTATATCATTTTTGTACGATTTACAGAAGAGAGTGGTGTCAACCTCGCCTCTGGTGAAGTTATTTTCTAAGAGAAAATTTCTCAATCTGTCGTACCAAGCTCTGGGAGCTTGCTTCAGACCATAGAGAGATTTTTTTTTAAGTTTAAAAACGAAATCTAATTTTTCTGAGTTTTCAAATCCAGGAGGTTATTTGACATAAACTTCTTCTGATATATAACCATTCAAAAATGTACTTTTAACATCCATTTGGTATAAGATGATGTCATGATTTACTGAAAAGGAAATTAACAAGCGTATAGCTTCTAGTCTGGCGACTGGAGCAAAGGTTTCATTGTAATATATCCCTTCTTATTGACTGTAACCTTGTGCAACAAGTCGTGCCTTGTTTCTGATGACCTCACCCTTTTCATTGAGCTTGTTTATGAATACCCATTTAGTCCCAATTACATGGACATCTTTAGGTTTTGGGGCAACATCCCATACACCGTTCTTTGAGAATTGGTTAAGCTCTTCTTCCATTGCCAGAACCTAGACCTTGTCCATAAGAGCTTCATCAACGGTCGTTGGCTCAATTAATGGCACCAATCCCCGAAGCGTTTCTTCAGAGGGTTTGAAAGCTGATATGGTTCTGATTAGAGCGTCCTTGCTACCCAGAATTAGTTCTTCAGGGTGTGAAGTTGAGATTCTCCTCTTCTTTTGTTGTGGAGTATCAGACGATACATCAATGATATCGAAAGTAGGAACTTCTGGAGTTTTAACTTCTGCTTTTTCTTTAGGTTCTGAAAAGCTGATTTCCAAATCTGCAAACTTTTCAACCAACTTTGACTTTTCAGGGTCAAGCTTATCATCGAATCTGACATGAATTGATTCTTCCACAATCCGTGATTCTGTGTTATAAACTCTGTAGTCTCTTGAGTGTTCAGAGTATCCTAACAACAGACACTTCTGTGCTTTGGAATCAAACTTGCCAAGATTCTCTTTAGTGTTTAACATAAAACAAATACATCCAAAAGGGTGAAAATAAGAAATGTTGGGAATTTTATTCTTCCATAGTTCATAAGGAGTTTTACTCAAAATAGGTCTTATGGAGATTATATTTTGAATATAACATGCTGTGTTAACTGCTTCTGCCCAAAAGTACTTAGCCATGTCAGTTTCTTGGATCATGGTGCGAGCCATTTCTTGTAAAGTTCTGTTCTTTCTTTCTACAACTCCATTTTGTTGTGGAGTTCTAGGACAAGAAAAATCATGAGATATCCCATGCGAATCAAAAAGTTTTTCAAAATCTTTGTTTTCAAATTCTCCACCATGATCACTTCTGACCTTGACGATTTTGCAATTCTTTTCGTTTTGCACTTGGATGCAGAAGGAAGCAAACACAGAATGTAACTCATCCTTGTGTCTTAAGAATTTTACCCATGTCCAATGACTGTAATCATCAACGATGACTAGTCCATATTTCTTACCATTGATAGAAGCAGTTTTCACTGGTCCAAATAGATCAATGTAAAGAAGTTACAATGGTCTAGAGGTAGAAACAATATTCTTTGCTTTAAAAGAATTTTTTGAAAACTTGCCTTTCTGACATGCTTCACAAAGAGCACCTGAAGAGTAATTCAGATTTGGCAAACCTCTGACAAGTCCTAGCTTGTTCAGCTGAGAGATTCTTCTCATGCTAACATGACCCAGACGTCTGTGCCAGACCCATTGCTCTTCATTGACATATAGAAGACACTTTACATTCTAATGTTTTAAATCTGATAGTTTAATTTTGTAAGTATTGTTATTCTTCTTACCATTGAACAGAACAGATCCATCCTTCTGACTAACAGCCTTACAAGACGTTTGATTGAAAATAATGTCATAACCATTGTCACTAAGTTGGATAATTGACAACAGATTATGCATTAGACCTTCAACTAAAAGAACTTTATTTATAGAAGGAAGTTTACCATTACCAACAGTTCCGGAGCCAATGATTCTTCCCTTCTGGTTTCCTCTGAAACCGACGACGCCTCCAGGCTTAAGTTTAAAATATTGGAACACATGCCTTTCTCCCGTCATATGTCGCGAGCATCCACTGTCCAGGTACCATGACTGGTGTTTCAGTGGCGCCATTAAGGATATCTACAACATAAATTATCTTATTCTTAGGTACCCATTTTGTGGGTCCTTTCACATTAGTCTTTCCAGAGGTTCTGACACCTTTGGATTTTCGTGCAGCAGGATAATAGTGTGGTATTTGTGCATAATATTTGAGTTTGGAATTTTTCTTCTGTGTCTGTGTTTGTGATATAACAGACTTAGAACCTTCTGGTTCTGGACATTTCAGTTTAGTGTCAGCACGCACAAAAATGTTTAGATAGAGGTATTAGTTTGATATTCTTGGTTTCATCATATGGTTGTGATGGTCCTGAATATCCCAGACCTCTGCTTCCATTTCTGCTAACTCTATAGATCATTGAAGCCATTTTACTTCTATCCATGCTTTTAGCTAGAGCTGTCAAAATGGGTTACTCGGCCCTAAACGGGCCGGCCCTGATGGGCTCGGGCTTTTTAGGGCTGGGTCAAAAAAGCCCATTTCTAATATGGGCTCGAAAATTACTACCCGAGCCCGGCCCTAGATGGGCTTCGGGCTACCCGGCCCTAAATGGGCTTTTTTTAATAAAAAATTAAAAAAAAATGCCATAATATTTATTATAAATTAAATTAAAAATTATATTATTTTAAACATAATACATTTTTATAATATATTTTTAAGTACTATATTATCTTTTATCAATACTATAATGTGTTTTTAAATACAATATATGTCTAAATTGTATAAAATAATACTCGGATATTTAACATAAGGGAAACTAATAGAATACGAGAAAAAAGTGTTGATTATATTAATGTATAATATTTAAAAGAGAAATATTGAATATAATAAATATAAAATTTAGTGAGGCGAGAAAAATCAATGTGTTATTTTGGAGTAAGATAATATAAGTATTAGTATAATTTTTGAAAATTTATAGTGATATGGGCCTAATGGGCTACCCACGGCCCATATGGGCTAGCCCTAATGGGTAGCGGACTTTTTAGGGCTGGGCTAAAAAGGCCCTGAAAAATACGGGCTCTAATTTTAAGGCCCAAGCCCTATGATTCTTCGGGCCTGGTGGGCCGGCCCATGTGGGCTAGCCCATTTTGACGGCTCTACTTTTAGGAATGAAGTACTGAAAAGCTCTATCATATCTGACCACTTCATTAGTGACAGTTATGTCAGACGTGATCTCTTTTTCTAACTTAGATACTTTACTTTTTAAAACACCATTTGATTTTTCTAAGAAAAATAATTTTTCGTATAATTCAGAAATAGTTTGCTTGTTCTTAGTAAGGTCCTCGAAAGGAACCATAAAAGTCTTTTTCAGAGTTTTGTGTTTTCTTAGAAGAAGTTGATACCTTTCTATAAGTTCAGATAATCCTATTTCAAGTTCAGAACGAGATAAGGAAGAAAGTACCTCTCTGTCGTCATCAGAGTCTGATAGTTCTTCTTCTGATAGAACTTCGTTTGTGCTGGTCTTAGCCATGAATGCCACATTGGCATGTTCTCCATAGGAATCTTCTTCTGACTCTGAATCAACCCAAGTTGCCATAAGACCCTTTTTAGCTTTTCTAGGTTTTCCATCTTTCTTGAACTTTGGACAATCATTCTTGATATGTCCAGGCTCCTTGCATTCAAAACATGTAACTTCTCTTCCATAAGCTTTCTTTTGACCATGTATAGACTCAGATCTTCTTCTTGGTCCTCTGAACTTATTCCTTCTGTATTTCCACAATTGGCTTATCTTCTTTGATATGAGAGATAGGTCATCTTCGTCTGAATCTTCTTCAGATTCTTCAGATTCTTCCTCTGCTTGATAAGCCTTTTTCTTTTCAGACGTAACCTTTAGAGCAATAGATTTACCTTTCTTATGAGGTTCATCTTCTTGAAGTTCTATTTCATGACTCCTTAAAGAACTAATTAGTTCCTCAAGACTTATGTTGTTCAGATCCTTTGCTAGTTTCAAGGCTGTTACCATTGGTCTCTATTTGACAGGAAGACTTCTGATAATCTTCTTGACATGATCAACAGTAGAATAACCTTTGTCCAGAACTCTGAGTCCTGCAACAAGCATCTGAAATCTTGAGAACATAGTTTCCACAGATTCATCGTCTTCCATTCTGAAGACTTCATATTTCTGGATTAGTGCAAGAGCCTTTGTCTCTTTGACTTGAGCGTTTCCTTCATGAGTCATTCAGAGAGAGTCAAAAATAGACTTTGCAGTTTCTTTTTTTGTGATCTTTTCATATTCCGTATATGAAATTGCATTTAACATAATCATTCTTGCTATGTGATGATTCTTGTAAGTCTTCTTTTGAGCATCTATTAATGCACTTCTGACAATCTTTTTTCCTTCAGAATCTACATGGTAACTGTAGCCATCAACTACCAGATCCCATAGATCTAAGTCAAAAGCCAGAAAGTAACTTTTAATTCTATCTTTCCAATAGTCAAATTTTTCCCCATCAAAGATAGGAGGTTTTGCACTATAAGAATCTATTTCATTAGCAGTAACATTTGGTTCAGGTGCAGCCATTATTTTTCACACTTGGATCAGTTACTGAACACTGTTAAGTGTTTGATAAAAATTCAACCTTTTTATCACCTCAGAACCGGAGCTCTGAGGCCAATTGCAGGTGTGAAAAACACAAGAAAGGGGGGTTTGAATTGGTTTTTCAAAATAAAATCCTTTCTTTATACTAACCCCGTTTATTTTTATAAGAACTTTCTAACTTATGAGTATGAAGCTTAGAAAGAGATAACACAGTATGTTTATACTAGTTCACTTGAGAATTCCTCAAGTTAATCTAGACCACCCGCCAAGGTGTTTTTGCCTCTCTCAGTCGAGGTCTTAATCCACTAATCAATCAGATTAATACAATGCACAAGCCAAAACTGCTGGTGACTAACAACAACCTCTAAAACTCTCAAGTTCTAGACTTCTCAAGAAATCCAACCTTACCAGTCTTTCTCAAGGAACAATCCTCTAAGAACCCACGTCTTAAAATTCTCAAGAATAGTGCTTCTAATATAAGTTGAAATGTAAACAAGTTTTGTTTCTAAATGACTTAAGAAAGATATTAGTTAGAGAGTATTTTTGCAGTGAGCTTTCGTGTATCTTTCTTCAAGTCTTCAAGTCTTTAAATAGCCGAGTAAAATATGTCCGTTGAAAAGTAATAATAGTTATTTAGACTGATGGCGGCTTGATAGAGACGTGGGGACAGATAATAATTTTGTGTCATGTCTTGTCAAGATATCTTCATTAGAATTGGTTGCACTGTTTCCAAGATATATTCGTTTGTACCATTGTACAGTTGTACTATGTTGCTTAGTCTTCTAATCTTCTTAACTTCAGAGGCTTCGGCGAGCATGAGTAAGAAGGGAAAATGTAGCTTGGTTCTTAAGATCTTTAAGTCTTGGAGTCCTCAGAGCTGCGCCTTCGGAGTCTTCAGCACTTGATCTTCAGAACCTTATTCGCTTAGAATGTTGTCATCATATCTTCAGAGGCTTCTGATGGTATTTAGTTGAAGCATGAGTAGACACTATAGTAGGGTCTTCAGAACCTTTATCTAAAGAGCGTAAGTCTTCAGCATCTAAACCTCGTTCATCAGAACCTCAGTCTTCAGAACTTCAGAACTTGTTATCTTTATATATTATATCAGAGTCTTTACAATCTTCAGATTCTCCTGAAGCAATTTCTGTTATAGAGCACATCAAGTTTAACACATAGGCGAAGTATTTTCTTTTAACAACATATTTACGCCATTTAACGAAAGATGAACGTGTTTGTTAGATTCTCACAAATAACAACCATTAGACTTATAAAATTGTTCATACAAACATACTTGTTTGATATCATCAAAATTCAGAGGTATTAATGCAGAACCAACTCTTGTTCTCACAATATGATTCATAATTTATCTTAGAATATGATTCATAGTTGAACCATTCCATTTAATTTGATAATACAATATGATTCATAGTTGAACCATTCCATAGACTTTGATATAAGACTATGATTCATAGTTGAACCAAGTCATTGACTTTGATAATACATATGATTCATAGTTGATCTTAGAATATGATTCAAAGTTGATCCATTCCATTGACTTTGTTAATACAATATGAATCATAGTTGATCTTAGAATATGATTCATAGTTGACCCAAGTCATTTAATTTGATAATACAATATGATTCAAAGTTGAATAATTCCATTGTCTTTGATATAAGACTATGATTCATAGTTGAATCAAGTCATTGACTTTGATAATAGAATATGATTCATAGTTGATCTGAGAATATGATTCATAGTTGACCCAAGTCATTGACTTTGATAATACAATATGATTCATAGTTTATCTTAGAATATGATTCATAGTTGACCCATTCCATTAACTTTGATAATACAATATGATTCATAGTTGATCTTAGAATATGATTTGTAGTTGAACCATTCCATTGAATTTGATATAAGAATATGATTCATAGTTGAACCATTCCATTGACTTTGATATAAGACTATGATGCATAGTTGAACCAAGTCATTGACTTTTATAATACAATATGATTCATAGTTGATCTTAGAATATGATTTATAGTTTAACCATTCCATTGACTTTCATAATACAATATGATTCATAGTTGACCTTGGAATATAATTCATAGTTGACCCATTCCATAGACATTGATAATACAATGTGATTCATAGTTGAACCATTCCATTGACTTTGATATAAGACTATGATTCATAGATGAACCAAGTCATTGACTTTGATAATACAATATGATTCATAGTTGATCTTAGAATATGATTCATAGTTGAACCATTTCATTGACTTTGATAATAAAATATGAATCATAGTTGATCTTAGAATATGATTCATTCTTGACCCAAGTCATTGACTTTGATAATACAATATGATTCATAGTTGAACCATTCCATTGACTTTGATATAATACTAAGATTCATAGTTGAACCAAGTCATTGACGTTGATAAGAAAATATGATTCATAGTTGATCTAAGAATACGATTCATAGTTTACCCAAGTCATTGACTTTGATAATACAATATGATTCATAGTTGATCTTAGAATATAATTCATAGTTGACCCATTCCAATGAATTTTATAATACAATATGATTCATAGTAGATCTTAGAATATGATCTGTAGTTGAACAATTCCATTGACTTTGATCTAAGAATATGATTCATAGTTTAACCATTCCATTGACTTTGATATAAGGCTATGATTCATAGTTGAACCAAGTCATTAACTTTGATAATACAATATGATTCATAGTTGAACTTAGAATATGATTCATAGTTGAACCATTCCATTGACTTTGATATTGCAATATGATTCATAGTTTATCTTAGAATATTATTCATAGTTGACCCATTCCATAGACTTTGATATAAAACCATGATTCATAGTTGAACCAAGTCATTGACTTTGATAATACAATATTATTCAGAGTTGATCTTAGAATAGTACTCAAAGTTTAACCATTCCATTGACTTTGATAATACAATATGACTCATAGTTAAACCATTCCATAGTCTTTGATATAAGACTATGATTCATAGTTGAACCAACTCATTGACTTTGATAATACAATATGATTTATAGTTGATCTTAGAATATGATTCGTAGTTGAACCATTCCATTGACTTTGATAATACAATAAGATTCATAGTTGATCCAAGTCATTGATTTTGATAATACAATATAATTCGTAATTGAACCATTCCATTGACTTGGATATAAGAATATGATTCATAGTTGATCCAAGTCATTGACTTTGATAATACAATATGATTCATAGTTGATCTTATAATGTGATTCATAGTGGAACCATTCCATTGACTTTGATAATACAATACGATTCATAGTTGATCTTAGAATATGATTCATAGTTGACCTAAGTCATTAACTTTGATAATTGAATATGATTCATTATTGAACCATTCCATTGTGTTTGATATAAGACTATGATTCATATTTGAACGAAGTCATTGACTTTGATAATAAAATACGATTTATACTTGATCTTATAATATCATTCATAGTTGACCCAATTAATTGACTTTGATAATACAATATGATTCATAGTTGATCTTAGAATATGATTCATAGTTGACCCATTCCATTGAATTTGATAATACAATATGATTCATAGTTGATCTTAGAATATGATTTGTAGTTGTACCATTCCATTGACTTTGATCTAAGAATATGATTAATAGTTTAACCATTCCATTGAATTTGATATAAGACTATGATTCATAGTTTAACAAAGTCATTGACTTTGATAATACAATATGATTCATAGTTGATCTTAGAAAATGATTCATAGTTGAACCATTCCATTGACTTTGAAAAAACAATATGATTCATAGATGATCTTAGAATATGATTCATAGTTGACCCATTCCATAGACTTTGATATAAGACTATGATTCATAGTTGAACCAAGTCATTGATTTTGATGATACAATATGATTCATAGTGTATCTTAGAATATGATTCACAGTTGAACCATTCCATTGACTTTGATAATACAATTTGATTCATAGTTGAACCATTCCATAGACTTTGATATAAGACTATGATTCATAGTTGAACCAAGTCATTGACTTTGATAATACATATGATTCATAGTTGATCTTAGAATATGATTCATAGTTGATCCATTCCATTGACTTTGTTAATACAATATGAATCATAGTTGATCTTAGAATATGATTCATAGTTGACCCAAGTCATTGACTTTGATAATATAATATGATTCAAAGTTGAACCATTCCATTGTCTTTGATATAAGACTATGATTCATAGTTGAATGAAGTTGTTGACTTTGATAATACAATATGATTCATAGTTGATCTGAGAATATGATTCATAGTTTACCCAAGTCATTGACTTTGATAATACAATATGATTCATAGTTTATCTTAAAATATGATTCATAGTTGACCCATTCCATTAACTTTGATAATACAATATGATTCATAGTTGATCTTAGAATATGATTTGTATTTGAACCATTACATTGACTTTGATATAAGAATATGATTCATAGTTGAACCATTCCATTGACTTTGATATAAGACTATGATGCATAGTTGAACCAAGTCATTAACTTTGATAATACAATATGATTCATACTTGATCTTAGAATATGATTTATAGTTTAACCATTCCATTGACTTTGATAATACAATATGATTCATAGTTGACCTTGGAATATAATTCATAGTTGACCCATTCCATAGACATTGATAATACAATGTGATTCATAGTTGAACCATTCCATTTACTTTGATATAAGACTATGATTCATAGATGAACCAAGTCATTGACTTTGATAATACAATATGATTCATAGTTGATCTTAGAATATGATTCATAGTTGAACCATTTCATTGACTATGATAATAAAATATGAATCATAGTTGATCTTAGAATATGATTCATTCTTGACCCAAGTCATTGACTTTGATAATACAATATGATTCATAGTTGAACCATTCCATTGACCTTGATATAATACTATGATTCATAGTTGAACCAAGTCATTGACTTTGATAAGAAAATATGATTCATAGTTGATCTAAGAATACGATTCATAGTTTACCCAAGTCATTGACTTTGATAATACAATATGATTCATAGTTGATCTTAGAATATGATTCATAGTTGACCCATTCCATTGAATTTTATAATACAATATGATTCATAGTAGATCTTAGAATATGATATGTAGTTGAACAATTCCGCTGAATTTGATCGAAGAATATGATTCATAGTTTAACCATTCCATTGACTTTGATATAAGACTATGATTCATAGTTGAACCAAGTCATTAACTTTGATAATACAATATGATTCATAGTTGATCTTAGAATATGATTCATAGTTGAACCATTCCATTGACTTTGATATTGCAATATGATTCATAGTTTATCTTAGAATATTATTCATAGTTGACCCATTCCATAGACTTTGATATAAAACCATGATTCATAGTTTAACCAAGTCATTGACTTTGATAATACAATATGATTCAGAGTTGATCTTAGAATATTAATCATAGTTTAACCATTCCATTGACTTTGATAATACAGTATGACTCATAGTTGAACCATTCCATAGTCTTTAATATAAGACTATGATTCATAGTTGAACCAACTCATTGACTTTGATAATACAATATGATTTATAGTTGATCTTAGAATATGATTCGTAGTTGAACCATTCCATTGACTTTGATAATACAATAAGATTCATAGTTGATCCAAGTCATTGATTTTGATAATACAATATAATTCATAATTGAACCATTCCATTGACTTGGATATAAGACTATGATTCATAGTTGATCCAAGTCATTGACTTTGATAATACAATATGATTCATAGTTGATCTTAGAATGTGATTCATAGTTGGACCATTCCATTGACTTTGATAATACAATACGATTCATAGTTGATCTTAGAATATGATTCATAGTTGACCCAAGTCATTAAATTTGATAATTGAATATGATTCATTATTGAACCATTCCATTATGTTTGATATAAGACTATGATTCATATTTGAACCAAGTCATTGACTTTGATAATAAAATATGATTTATACTTGATCTTATAATTTGATTCATAGTTGACCCAATTCATTGACTTTGATAATACAATATGATTCATAGTTGATCTTAGAATATGATTCATAGTTGACCCATTCCATTGAATTTGATAATACAATATGATTCATAGTTGATCTTAGAATATGATTTGTATTTGAACCATTACATTGACTTTGATATAAGAATATGATTCATAGTTGAACCATTCCATTGACTTTGATATTGCAATATGATTCATAGTTGACCCATTCCATTGACTTTGATATAAGACTATGATTCATAGTTGAACCAAGTCATTGACTCTGATAATACAATATGATTCATATTTGATCTTAGAATATGATTCATAGGTGAACCATTCCACTGACTTTGATATAAGACTATGATTCATAGTTGAACCAAGTCATTGACTTTGATAATACCATATGATTCATATTTGATCTTAGAATATGATTCATAGTTGACCCAAGTCATTGACTTTGATAATCCAATATGATTCATAGTTGATCTTAGAATATGATTCATAGTTGACCCATTCCATTGAATTTGATAATACAATATGATTCATAGTAGATCTTAGAATAGATCTGTAGTTGAACAATTCCATTGACTATGATCTAATAATATGATTCATAGTTTAACTATTCCATTGACTTTGATATAAGACTATGATTCATAGTTGAACCAAGTCATTAAATTTGATAATACAATATGATTCATAGTTGATCTTAGAATATGATTCATAGTTGAACCATTCCATTGACTTTGATATTACAATATGATTCATAGTTAATCTTAGAATATGATTCATAGTTGACCCATTCCATAGACTTTGATATAAGACCATGATTCATCGTTGAACCAAGTCATTGAATTTGATAATACAAAATGATTCATAGTTGGTCTTAGAATATGATTCATAGTTTAACCATTCCATTGACTTTGATAATACAATATGATTCACAGTTGAACCATTCCATATACTTTGATATAAGACTATGATTCATAGTTGAACCAACTCATTGACTTTGATAATACAATATGATTCATAGTTGATCTTGGAATATGATTCATAGTTGACCCATTCCATTGACTTTGATAATACAATATGATTTATAGTTTACCCAAATCATTGACTTTGATAATACAATATGATTCCTAGTTGAACCATTCCATTGTCTTTGATATAAAACTATGATTCATAGTTGAACCAAGTCATTGACTTTGATAATACAATATGATTCATAGTTGATATTAGAATATGATTCATAGTTGACCCAAGTCATTGACTTTGATAATACAATATGATTCATAGTTGATCTTAGAATATGATTCATAGTTGACCCATTCCATTGAATTTGATAATACAATATGATTCATAGTAGATCTTAGAATATGATCTGTAGTTGAACAATTCCATTAACTTTGATCTAAGAATATGATTCATAGTTTAACCATTCCATTGACTTTGATATAAGACTATGATTCATAGTTGAACCAAGTCATTAACTTTGATAATACAATATGATTCATAGTTGATCTTAGAATATGATTTATAGTTGAACCATTCCATTGACTTTGATATTGCAATATGATTCATAGTTTATCTTAGAATATTATTCATAGTTGACCCATTCCATAGACTTTGATATAAAACCATGATTCATAGTTTAACCAAGTCGTTGACTTTGATAATACAATATAATTTAGAGTTGATCTTAGAATATTACTCATAGTTTAACCATTCCATTGACTTTGATAATACAATATGACTCATAGTTGAACCATTCCATAGTCTTGAATATAAGACTATGATTCATAGTTGAACCAACTCATTGACTTTGATAATACAATATGATTTATAGTTGATCTTAGAATATGATTCGTAGTTGAACCATTTAATTGACTTTGATAATACAATAAGATTCATAGTTGATCCAAGTCATTGATTTTGATAATACAATATAATTCATGATTGAACCATTCCATTGACTTGGATATAAGACTATGATTCATAGTTGATCCAAGTCATTGACTTTGATAATACAATATGATTCATAGTTGATCTTAGAATGTGATTCATAGTTGACCCATTCCATTGAATTTGATAATACAATATGATTCATAGTTGATCTTAGAATATGATTTGTATTTGAACCATTACATTGACTTTGATATAAGAATATGATTCATAGTTGAACCATTCCATTGACTTTGATATTGCAATATGATTCATAGTTGACCCATTCCATTGACTTTGATATAAGACTATGATTCATAGTTGAACCAAGTCATTGACTCTGATAATACAACATGATTCATATTTGATCTTAGAATATGATTCATAGGTGAACCATTCCACTGACTTTGATATAAGACTATGATTCATAGTTGAACCAAGTCATTGACTTTGATAATACCATATGATTCATATTTGATCTTAGAATATGATTCATAGTTGACCCAAGTCATTGACTTTGATAATCCAATATGATTCATAGTTGATCTTAGAATATGATTCATAGTTGACCCATTCCATTGAATTTGATAATACAATATGATTCATAGTAGATCTTAGAATAGATCTGTAGTTGAACAATTCCATTGACTATGATCTAATAAAATGATTCATAGTTTAACTATTCCATTGACTTAGATATAAGACTATGATTCATAGTTGAACCAAGTCATTAAATTTGATAATACAATATGATTCATAGTTGATCTTAGAATATGATTCATAGTTGAACCATTCCATTGACTTTGATATTACAATATGATTCATAGTTAATCTTAGAATATGATTCATAGTTGACCCATTCCATAGACTTTGATATAAGACCATGATTCATCGTTGAACCAAGTCATTGAATTTGATAATACAAAATGATTCATAGTTGGTCTTAGAATATGATTCATAGTTTAACCATTCCATTGACTTTGATAATACAATATGATTCACAGTTGAACCATTCCATATACTTTGATATAAGACTATGATTCATAGTTGAACCAACTCATTGACTTTGATAATACAATATGATTCATAGTTGATCTTGGAATATGATTCATAGTTGACCCATTCCATTGACTTTGATAATACAATATGATTTATAGTTTACCCAAATCATTGACTTTCATAATACAATATGATTCCTAGTTGAACCATTCCATTGTCTTTGATATAAGACTATGATTCATAGTTGAACCAAGTCATTGACTTTGATAATACAATATGATTCATAGTTGATATTAGAATATGATTCATAGTTGACCCAAGTCATTAACTTTGATAATACAATATGATTCATAGTTGATCTTAGAATATGATTCATAGTTGACCCATTCCATTGAATTTGATAATACAATATGATTCATAGTAGATCTTAGAATATGATCTGTAGTTGAACAATTCCATTAACTTTGATCTAAGAATATGATTCATAGTTTAACCATTCCATTGACTTTGATATAACACTATGATTCATAGTTGAACCAAGTCATTAACTTTGATAATACAATATGATTCATAGTTGATCTTAGAATATGATTTATAGTTGAACCATTCCATTGACTTTGATATTGCAATATGATTCATAGTTTATCTTAGAATATTATTCATAGTTGACCCATTCCATAGACTTTGATATAAAACCATGATTAATAGTTTAACCAAGTCGTTGACTTTGATAATACAATATAATTTAGAGTTGATCTTAGAATATTACTCATAGTTTAACCATTCCATTGACTTTGATAATACAATATGACTCATAGTTGAACCATTCCATAGTCTTTGATATAAGACTATGATTCATAGTTGAACCAACTCATTGACTTTGATAATACAATATGATTTATAGTTGATCTTAGAATATGATTCGTAGTTGAACCATTTAATTGACTTTGATAATACAATAAGATTCATAGTTGATCCAAGTCATTGATTTTGATAATACAATATAATTCATGATTGAACCATTCCATTGACTTGGATATAAGACTATGATTCATAGTTGATCCAAGTCATTGACTTTGATAATACAATATGATTCATAGTTGATCTTAGAATGTGATTCATAGTTGAACCATTCCATTGACTTTGATAATACAATACGATTCTTAGTTGATCTTAGAATATGATTCATAGTTGACCCAAGTCATTAACTTTGATAATTGAATATGATTCATTATTGAACCATTCCATTGTGTTTGATATAAGACTATGATTCATATTTAAACCAAGTCATTGACTTTGATAATAAAATATGATTTATACTTGATCTTATAATATGATTCATAGTTGACCCAATTCATTGACTTTGATAATACAATATGATTCATAGTTGATCTTAGAATATGATTCATAGTTGACCCATTCCATTGAATTTGATAATACAATATGATTCATAGTTGATCTTAGAATATGATTTGTAGTTGTACCATTCCATTGAATTTGATCTAAGAATATGATTAATAGTTTAACCATTCCATTGAATTTGATATAAGATTATGATTCATAGTTTAACAAAGTCATTGACTTTGATAATACAATATTATTCATAGTTGATCTTAGAATATGATTCATAGTTGAACCATTCCATTGACTTTGATAATACAATTTGATTCATAGTTGACCCATTCCATAGACTTTGATATAAGACTACGATTCATAGTTGAACCAAGTCATTGACTCTGATAATACAATATGATTCATATTTGATCTTAGAATATGATTCATAGTTGAACCATTCCATTGACTTTGATATTGCAATATGATTCATAGTTTATCTTAGACTATTATTCATAGTTGACCCATTCCATAGACTTTGATATAAAACCATGATTCATAGTTGAACCAAGTCATTGACTTTGATAATACAATATAATTCAGAGTTGATCTTAGAATATTACTCAAAGTTTAACCATTCCATTGACTTTGATAATACAATATGACTCATAGTTGAACCATTCCATAGTCTTTGATATAAGACTATGATTCATAGTTGAACCAACTCATTGACTTTGATAATACAATATGATTTATAGTTGATCTTAGAATATGATTCGTAGTTGAACCATTCCATTGACTTTGATAATACAATAAGAGTCATAGTTGATCCAAGTCATTGATTTTGATAATACAATATAATTCATAATTGAACCATTCCATTGACTTGGATATAAGACTATGATTCATAGTTGACCCAAGTCATTGACTTTGATAATACAATATGATTCATAGTTGATCTTAGAATGTGATTCATAGTGGAACCATTCCATTGACTTTGATAATACAATACGATTCATAGTTGATCTTAGAATATGATTCATAGTTGACCTAAGTCATTAACTTTGGTAATTGATTATGATTCATTATTGAACCATTCCATTGTGTTTGATATAAGACTATGATTCATATTTCAACGAAGTCATTGACTTTGATAATAAAATACGATTTATACTTGATCTTATAATATGATTCATAGTTGACCCAATTCATTGACTTTGATAATACAATATGATTCATAGTTGATCTTAGAATATGATTCATAGTTGACCAATTCCATTGAATTTGATAATACAATATGATTCATAGTTGATCTTAGAATATGATTTGTAGTTGTACCATTCCATTGACTTTGATCTAAGAATATGATTAATAGCTTAACCATTCCATTGAATTTGATATAAGACTATGATTTATAGTTTAACAAAGTCATTGACTTTGATAATACAATATGATTCATAGTTGATCTTAGAATCTGATTCATAGTTGAACCATTCCATTGACTTTGATAATACAATATGATTCATAGATGATCTTAGAATATGATTCATAGTTGACCCATTCCATAGACTTTGATATAAGTCTATGATTCATAGTTGAACCAAGTCATTGATTTTGAGGATACAATATGATTCATAGTGTATCTTAGAATATGATTCATAGTTGAACCATTCCATTGACTTTGATAATTCAATTTGATTCATAGTTGAACCATTCCATAGACTTTGATATAAGACTATGATTCATAGTTGAACCAAGTTATTGACTTTGATAATACATATGATTCATAGTTGATCTTAGAATATGATTTATAGTTGATCCATTCCATTGACTTTGTTAATACAATATGAATCATAGGTGATCTTAGAATATGATTCATAGTTGACCCAAGTCATTGACTTTGATAATATAATATGATTCAAAGTTGAACCATTCCATTGTCTTTGATATAAGACTATGATTCATAGTTGAATGAAGTCATTGACTTTGATAATACAATATGATTCATAGTTGATCTGAGAATATGATTCATAGTTTACCCAAGTCATTGACTTTGATAATACAATATGATTCATAGTTTATCTTAGAATATGATTCATAGTTGACCCATTCCATTAACTTTGATAATACAATATGATTCATAGTTGATCTTAGAATATGATTTGTAGTTGAACCATTACATTGACTTTGATATAAGAATATGATTCATAGTTGAACCATTCCATTGACTTTGATATAAGACTATGATGCATAGTTGAACCAAGTCATTTACTTTGATAATACAATATGATTCATAGTTGATCTTAGAATATGATTTATAGTTTAACCATTCCATTGACTTTGATAATACAATATGATTCATAGTTGACCTTGGAATATAATTCATAGTTGACCCATTCCATAGACATTGATAATACAATGTGATTCATAGTTGAACCATTCCATTTACTTTGATATAAGACTATGATTCATAGATGAACCAAGTCATTGACTTTGATAATACAATATGATTCATAGTTGATCTTAGAATATGATTCATAGTTGAACCATTTCATTGACTTTGATAATAAAATATGAATCATAGTTGATCTTAGAATATGATTCATTCTTAACCCAAGTCATTGACTTTGATAATACAATATGATTCATAGTTGAACCATTCCATTGACTTTGATATAATATTATGATTCATAGTTGAACCAAGTCATTGACTTTGGTAAGAAAATATGATTCATAGTTGATCTAAGAATACAATTCATAGTTTACCCAAGTCATTGACTTTGATAATACAATATGATTCATAGTTGATCTTAGAATATGATTCATAGTTGACCCATTCCATTGAATTTTATAATACAATATGATTCATAGTAGATCTTAGAATATGATATGTAGTTGAACAATTCCACTGAATTTGATCTAAGAATATGATTCATAGTTTAACCATTCCATTGACTTTGATATAAGACTATGATTCATAGTTTAACAAAGTCATTGACTTTGATAATACAATATGATTCATAGTTGATCTTAGAGTATGATTCATAGTTGAACCATTCCATTGACTTTGATAATACAATATGATTCATAGTTGACCCATTCCATAGACTTTGATATAAGACTATGATTCATAGTTGAACCAAGTCATTGACTCTGATAATACAATATGATTCATATTTGATCTTAGAATATGATTCATAGGTGAACCATTCCACTGACTTTGATATAAGACTATGATTCATAGTTGAACCAAGTCATTGACTTTGATAATACAATATGATTCATAGTTGATCTTAGAATATGATTCATAGTTGACCCAAGTCATTGACTTTGATAATCCAATATGATTCATAGTTGATCTTAGAATATGATTCATAGTAGATCTTAGAATATGATCTGTAGTTGAACAATTCCATTGACTTTGATCTAAGAATATGATTCATAGTTTAACTATTCCATTGACTTTGATATAAGACTATGATTCATAGTTGAACCAAGTCATTAAATTTGATAATACAATATGATTCATAGTTGATCTTAGAATATGATTCATAGTTGAACCATTCCATTGACTTTGATATTACAATATGATTCATAGTTAATCTTAGAATATGATTCATAGTTTACCCATTCCATAGACTTTGATATAAGACTATGATTCATCGTTGAACCAAGTCATTGAATTTGATAATACAATATGATTCATAGTTGATCTTAGAATATGATTCATAGTTTAACCATTCCATTGACTTTGATAATACAATATGATTCACAGTTGAACCATTCCATATACTTTGATATAAGACTATGATTCATAGTTGAACCAACTCATTGACTTTGATAATACAATATGATTCATAGTTGATCTTGGAATATGATTCATAGTTGACCCATTCCATTGACTTTGATAATACAATATGATTTATAGTTTACCCAAATCATTGACTTTGATAATACAATATGATTCCTAGTTGAACCATTCCATTGTCTTTGATATAAGACTATGATTCATAGTTGAACCAAGTCATTGACTTTGATAATACAATATGATTCATAGTTGATATTAGAATATGATTCATAGTTGACCCAAGTCATTGACTTTGATAATACAATATGATTCATAGTTGATCTTAGAATATGATTCATAGTTGACCCATTCCATTGAATTTGATAATACAATATGCTTCATAGTTGATCTCAGAATATGATTTGTAGTTGAACCATTCCATTGACTTTGATCTAAGAATATGATTCATAGTTTAACCATTCCATTGACTTTGATATAAGACTATGATTCATAGTTGAACCAAGTCATTAACTTTGATAATACAATATGATTCATAGTTGATCTTTGTATATGATTCATAGTTGAACCATTCCATTGACTTTGATATTGCAATTTTATTCATAATGTAAGATCCGTACTTTTTAATGTGTAGAATAATTTCATTTGTGAAAATTCGGAAAATTTTAAGTTGTTGAAAATTTTAAGTTATTTTTTTTGGATATACTCATATATAATCGGTCTATCATTTTATCGGGACTTAATTTCGAAGAAAATATTTTTTTTGACATTTTTTTTACTCTAACTGAATTTATTGGGATAATTAGTTTTTTAAAATTTTTTTTTATTATTATTATGATGAAATAGAAGATTATTTTAATTATTTAAAAAAAAAAAAAGTAGCGGACGCCACTCTGTTTTCTCTATATTATTTTTTTTCCTGTTATTTTTATGGAAAGATTATATTTGTTTTCGTAAAAATATTTACTCCATTTAAAATAAATTCTGGTCTCTCCCAAAAACGGTAGTTTTATCCGCTTAAAATTTTAAAATAGTCGCGGTTCGTAACGAAATTTTATCAATAAAATCACAAAATTATTTTCGATAGAGTAATAAAAAAAAAAGAAAAATGTTTTATTATCAGCCAAAATTATTGTGGACATTTTTATCAATGTCACATAACACCGGTAGTGCACTTAATACATATTAGTATATATGTAAAACATTATTAGAAGATAAATATGGTAAGATCGTAGGATTTATAGAACATCATTAGAGGATTTTTAGGATAAGATTTTATTCTGATATGAGATAATAAGAAGTGATGGGTATTAATTAAGAGCAGGCGGCTGTAATAAAATATTACCGTAATAGTATCACGTGTGTTTATCTAAGATGTTACTAATTGGCTATTCAAGGACATCTCCTCTCACGTAGAAATTCACTCCTTCACTTACTAAGAATACATGGTCACTTGTTATTAGAAAAAAATTAATTCTGAGCACCGTTTTAATTCTCACTCCACTTCCTCTCAATATTCCTTCACTCTCTAAAATAAATAATTCTCAAAATCCATTCTCCATACCCAACAGTAAGATCTTCTCACCCTTAAATTATTTATACATATTATATATAACTGGATATAATTTTGTTTTAAAGGTTTCAAACAATAACCTGTTATGCATTTTAATGGGTAGTAACTATGTTGAATTTATAACTATATATGTTTACTTTATACACTCTAAAAAGACTATATGTTAGAGTCAGTTACGTATGGTTTTTCTAAAATAATAATGATAAGGGTTACAAAATAATAGCTATTATAACTTGTTAATTTATTTTTATTTAGTATGGTTATTTGTTAAAATTATCCACTAAATATTATGGTTTTATTATGTGTAATGAGTTTTCTTTTGAATTAAAATAAATTAATGCGAAAAATAAGAAGAACATAGTATCTAATTTTTATCACAAATCTATATAATGTTTGTAGAACTTTCAGTAACTATTGGAAAATAATGGTAATTTTACCTAAAATGAAACATAGTTCTTATTTATTTATTTTTAGTTGAAAAAAAAAAAAAGAAGGAAATTTTTTACGAATAGCATGTCGTAAGTGATATTTCTTATTTTGGACTCTAAGAATCATATAGGGTCTAAACTAATTTTTTTGTTCTATCTAATACTTAGTTAATTTATTTATTTAGAGTAATAATAATTGTACTAAATTTTGTTCGGTATAGCACTACTACCAGTGTCGACTTTAAAAAAAAAAAATTCAAATATTTAAAGTATTAATTCCTTTTGTTTATTTTAATATTTTTCAAGTTTACTTTATTATAACTTTTAAATAGAATTAATTAAAATAATAACCCGGATGATTACAAAATTTACTACGGACGAGCTCATTCTAATTTAGTTCATTTTGGATAAAGGTGCACGTACGACCGACCGACTTCAACAAAATTTCTTTTACCACGACTATTGTGAGAGTAAGGGCATCTTTCTATTTTTATATACTTTTCTCACTAATAAAAATATATTTGGTACCTGCTCTGTTTTTGCTCATGTGTTATTTTGAAGGTGCCTAATTGTGAAGGTGAATACCTGTTATATAACTGTCTGAAGATTTGATGCATGAGATGATTTATTACACATGGTGATGTTACACATGTGTTAAATTGTGTATTTGGGAAATTGTATACTCATTTACTTCATGGTTACGTGGCTACCGGAGAGGAGTCACGAGGTGCACACCGGAGAGGTGGCACGGGGTGTGTGTCTGAGATGGAACCACCTTATCCCGAAGTGGATCATTGAGTCTGATTGATGGGTCTGCGATACTTATCACCTTAGTGGTGCTGAATTTTGAAGCGATACCACGACCCTTTGCGGAGGGATTGATATTCCGGAATCATTTGCATCGACATATAGGCATTGCATCAGGAATGAGTTTTAATTATGATATATGTGCCATATTTGTAAATGATTATATACATGTGTTAGAATGGGATCTCTAGCCATGTATAATGTATTCTCTGCTTATGCTTGATGCTCCGCTATTGTATATTTGTTATTTTCGGATTGATGACCCTTTCAGTGGATGTGTGGGCGATTACGCCACAGATTATGACACACCGGAGGCGCGAGGAGCTACCCCCGTCGAAGACGACGGACTTCACCTTTCCAGATGAGTGGACCGAGACGACCTGGGGGTTTGACCCGGCCCTAGGACAAGTCTCTTACACCGGGAACATATTAGAGACCACCACTGTAGCTGGTAGGGATCCGAAGACTACCTACTCTCGCCGATCTATGACTTTCCAGATTCCAACCTCCATAATCATCTCTAGTTTCCTTTCAGGGGTGATTGACCGCTTTGGGTTGTTGACTTCTCCTTCAACCCGACCTGATCCCTCATACACTTCAGCTGAGGGGAGTGTACCATTCTTTCATGATGTATCCCTGCCATCCCTAGGCTTAGATACGTCATTAGGACTACACTCAACGTTCACTCGTGACATCTATCCCGTAGACGAGCTCCCTCCCATTGATCCAGCCTGCGTGTCGTCATTGGAACCAATCATAGTTGAGATAGAGGATGACGACACTAAGGATCCCTCTGAGCACGACTTTGAGAGTGGAGATGATGAGGGTGGCTCTGATCACACCCTAGTGAGCGCTTGTAGTGGCTTATGCGGAGTAGGGGCGGGTGGTTATTGTGGTTGTGGATAGTTTTAGTTCGAGAGTGGAGTGCGTGGTTAGTATTAGTATGTTAGTGCTAGATGATATGTGCCGTATTACTTCACTATGCAGAGTTCGAACTTTTCTCCTTGGGGTAGCTCTCCTGTGTGAGTGTCTGCCGAGGACTATTTTATTTTGTCGCTTTTTGGATTGTATTATAACTTATCTACGTTTCATATCGTGAGACGCTTCGTCGTTATATGTATAGTATGTTTTTGTTCGAGATCTGATTCTTTTGTTTTCTTTAGAAGCCTAGGTCGAGTTCTTAAACTTATTGATATACAAAATTCGTCAAAAAAATAAATAAATAAAAACGCTATTTTTACAAAGAAACCTTTATGAAAAATAATACCTTTTAAAAATACACTCTTATGTTAAACAAAAATCGGGATGTTACACATAGTTTATCTTAGAATATTATTCATAGTTGACCCATTCCATAGACTTTGATATAAAACCATGATTCATAGTTTAACCAAGTCATTGACTTTGACAATACAATATGATTCAGAGTTGATCTTAGAATATTAATCATAGTTTAACCATTCCATTGACTTTGATAATACAATATGACTCATAGTTGAACCATTCCATAGTCTTCGATATAAGACTATGATTCATAGTTGAACCAACTCATTGACTTTGATAATACAATATGATTTATAGTTGATCTTAGAATATGATTCGTAGTTGAACCATTCCATTGACTTTGATAATACAATAAGATTCATAGTTGATCCAAGTCATTGATTTTGATAAAACAATATAATTCATAATTGAACCATTCCATTGACTTGGATATAAGACTATGATTCATAGTTGATCCAAGTCATTGACTTTGATAATACAATATGATTCATAGTTGATCTTAGAATGTGATTCATAGTTGAACCATTCCATTGACTTTGATAATACAATACGATTCATAGTTGATCTTAGAATATGATTCATAGTTGACCCAAGTCATTAACTTTGATAATTGAATATGATTCATTATTGAACCATTCCATTGTGTTTGATATAAGACTATGATTCATATTTGAACCAAGTCATTGACTTTGATAATAAAATATGATTTATACTTGATCTTATAATATGATTCATAGTTGACCCAATTCATTGACTTTGATAATACAATATGATTCATAGTTGATCTTAGAATATGATTCATAGTTGACCCATTCCATTGAATTTGATAATACAATATGATTCATAGTTGATCTTAGAATATGATTTGTAGTTGTACCATTCCATTGACTTTGATCTAAGAATATGATTAATAGTTTAACCATTCCATTGAATTTGATATAAGACTATGATTCATAGTTTAACAAAGTCATTGACTTTGATAATACAATATGATTCATAGTTGATCTTAGAGTATGATTCATAGTTGAACCATTCCATTGACTTTGATAATACAATATGATTCATAGTTGACCCATTCCATAGACTTTGATATAAGACTATGATTCATAGTTGAACCAAGTCATTGACTCTGATAATACAATATGATTCATATTTGATCTTAGAATATGATTTATAGCTGAACCATTCCACTGAGTTTGATGTAAGACTATGATTCATAGTTGAACCAAGTCATTGACTTTGATAATACAATATGATTCATAGTTGATCTTAGAATATGATTCATAGTTGACCCAAGTCATTGACTTTGATAATCCAATATGATTCATAGTTGATCTTAGAATATGATTCATAGTTGACCCATTCCGTTGAATTTGATAATACAATATGATTCAAAGTAGATCTTAGAATATGATCTGTAGTTGAACAATTCCATTGACTTTGATCTAAGAATATGATTCATAGTTTAACTATTCCATTGACTTTGATATAAGCCTATGATTCATAGTTGAACCAAGTCATTAAATTTGATAATACAATATGATTCATAGTTGATCTTAGAATATGATTCATAGTTGAACCATTCCATTGACTTTGATATTACAATATGATTCATAGTAAATCTTAGAATATGATTCATAGTTGACCCATTCCATAGACTTTGATATAAGACCATGATTCATCGTTGAACCAAGTCATTGAATTTGATAATACAATATGATTCATAGTTGATCTTAGAATATGATTCATAGTTTAACCATTCCATTGACTTTGATAATACAATATGATTCACAGTTGAACCATTCCATATACTTTGATATAAGACTATGATTCATAGTTGAACCAACTCATTGACTTTTATAATACAATATGATTCATAGTTGATCTTGGAATATGATTCATAGTTGACCCATTCCATTGACTTTGATAATACAATATGATTTATAGTTTACCCAAATCATTGACTTTGATAATACAATATGATTCCTAGTTGAACCATTCCATTGTCTTTGATATAAGACTATGATTCATAGTTGAACCAAGTCATTGACTTTGATAATACAATATGATTCATAGTTGATATTAGAATATGATTCATAGTTGACCCAAGTCATTGACTTTGATAATACAATATGATTCATAGTTGATCTTAGAATATGATTCATAGTTGACCCATTCCTTTGAATTTGATAATACAATATGATTCATAGTAGATCTTAGAATATGATCTGTAGTTGAACAATTCCATTAACTTTGATCTAAGAATATGATTCATAGTTTAACCATTCCATTGACTTTGATATAAGACTATGATTCATAGTTGAACCAAGTCATTAACTTTGATAATACAATATGATTCATAGTTGATCTTAGAATATGATTCATAATTGAACCATTCCATTGACTTTGATATTGCAATATGATTCATAGTTTATCTTAGAATATTATTCATAGTTGACCCATTCCATAGACTTTGATATAAAACCATGATTCATAGTTTAACCAAGTCATTGACTTTGATAATACAATATAATTCAGAGTTGATCTTAGAATATTACTCATAGTTTAACCATTCCATTGACTTTGATAATACAATATGACTCATAGTTGAAACATTCCATAGTCTTTGATATAAGACTATGATTCATAGTTGAACCAACTCATTGACTTTGATAATACAATATGATTTATAGTTGATCTTAGAATATGATTCGTAGTTGAACCATTTAATTGACTTTGATAATACAATAAGATTTATAGTTGATCCAAGTCATTGATTTTGATAATACAATATAATTCATAATTGAACCATTCCATTGACTTGGATATAAGACTATGATTCATAGTTGATCCAAGTCATTGACTTTGATAATACAATATGATTCATAGTTGATCTTAGAATGTGATTCATAGTTGAACCATTCCATTGACTTTGATAATACAATACGATTCATAGTTGATCTTAGAATATGATTCATAGTTGACCCAAGTCATTAACTTTGATAATTGAATATGATTCATTATTGAACCATTCCATTGTGTTTGATATAAGACTATGATTCATATTTGAACCAAGTCATTGACTTTGATAATAAAATATGATTTATACTTGATCTTATAATATGATTCATAGTTGACCCAATTCATTGACTTTTATAATACAATATGATTCATAGTTGATCTTAGAATATGATTCATAGTTGACCCATTCCATTGAATTTGATAATACTATATGATTCATAGTTGATCTTAGAATATGATTTATAGTTGTACCATTCCATTGAATTTGATCTAAGAATATGATTAATAGTTTAACCATTCCATTGAATTTGATATAAGATTATGATTTATAGTTTAACAAAGTCATTGACTTTGATAATACAATATGATTCATAGTTGATCTTAGAATATGATTCATAGTTGAACCATTCCATTGACTTTGATAATACAATTTGATTCATAGTTGACCCATTCCATAGACTTTGATATAAGACTATGATTCATAGTTGAACCAAGTCATTGACTCTGATAATACAATATGATTCATATTTGATCTTAGAATATGATTCATAGTTGAACCATTCCATTGACTTTGATATTGCAATATGATTCATAGTTTATCTTAGAATATTATTCATAGTTGACCCATTCCATAGACTTTGATATAAAACCATGATTCATAGTTGAACCAAGTCATTGACTTTGATAATACAATATAATTCAGAGTTGATCTTAGAATATTACTCAAAGTTTAACCATTCCATTGACTTTGATAATACAATATGACTCATAGTTGAACCATTCCATAGTCTTTGATATAAGACTATGATTCATAGTTGAACCAACTCATTGACTTTGATAATACAATATGATTTATAGTTGATCTTTGAATATGATTCGTAGTTGAACCATTCCATTGACTTTGATAATACAATAAGATTCATAGTTGATCCAAGTCATTGATTTTGATAATACAATATAATTCATAATTGAACCATTCCATTGACTTGGATATAAGACTATGATTCATAGTTGATCCAAGTCATTGACTTTGATAATACAATATGATTCATAGTTGATCTTAGAATGTGATTCATAGTGGAACCATTCCATTGACTTTGATAATACAATACGATTCAAAGTTGATCTTAGAATATGATTCATAGTTAACCTAAGTCATTAACTTTGATAATTGAATATGATTCATTATTGAACCATTCCATTGTGTTTGATATAAGACTATGATTCATATTTGAACGAAGTCATTGACCTTGATAATAAAATACGATTTATACTTGATCTTATAATATGATTCATAGTTAACCCAATTAATTGACTTTGATAATACAATATGATTCATAGTTGATCTTAGAATATGATTCATAGTTGACCCATTCCATTGAATTTTATAATACAATATGATTCATAGTTGATCTTAAAATATGATTTGTAGTTGTACCATTCCATTGACTTTGATCTAAGAATATGATTAATAGTTTAACCATTCCATTGAATTTGATATAAGACTATGATTCATAGTTTAACAAAGTCATTGACTTTGATAATACAATATGATTCATAGTTGATCTTAGAATATGATTCATAGTTGAACCATTCCATTGACTTTGATAATACAATATGATTCATAGATGATCTTATAATATGATTCATAGTTGACCCATTCCATAGACTTTGATATAAGACTATGATTCATAGTTGAACCAAGTCATTGATTTTGATGATACAATATGATTCATAGTGTATCTTAGAATATGATTCATAGTTGAACCATTCCATTGACTTTGATATTACAATTTGATTCATAGTTGAACCATTCCATAGACTTTGATATAAGACTATGATTCATAGTTGAACCAAGTCATTGACTTTGATAATACATATGATTCATAGTTGATCTTAGAATATGATTCATAGTTGATCCATTCCATTGACTTTGTTAACACAATATGAATCATAGTTGATCTTAGAATATGATTCATAGTTGACCCAAGTCATTGACTTTGATAATATAATATGATTCAAAGTTGAACCATTCCATTGTCTTTGATATAAGACTATGATTCATAGTTGAATGAAGTCATTGACTTTGATAATACAATATGATTCATAGTTGATATGAGAATATGATTCATAGTTTACCCAAGTCATTGACTTTGATAATACAATATGATTCATAGTTTATCTTAGAATATGATTCATAGTTGACCCATTCCATTAACTTTGATAATACAATATGATTCATAGTTGATCTTAGAATATGATTTGTAGTTGAACCATTACATTGACTTTGTATAAGAATATGATTCATAGTTGAACCATTCCATTGACTTTGATATAAGACTATGATGCATAGTTGAACCAAGTCATTAACTTTGATAATACAATATGATTCATAGTTGATCTTAGAATATGATTTATAGTTTAACCATTCCATTGACTTTGATAATACAATATGATTCATAGTTGACCTTGGAATATGATTCATAGTTGACCCATTCCATAGACATTGATAATACAATGTGATTCATAGTTGAACCATTCCATTGACTTTGATATAAGACTATGATTCATAGATGAACCAAGTCATTGACTTTGATAATAAAATATGATTCATAGTTGATCTTAGAATATGATTCATAGTTGAACCATTTCATTGACTTTGATAATAAAATATGAATCATAGTTGATCTTAGAATATGATTCATTCTTGACCCAAGTCATTGACTTTGATAATACAATATGATTCATAGTTGAACCATTCCATTGACTTTGATATAATACAATGATTCATAGTTGAACCAAGTCATTGACTTTGATAAGAAAATATGATTCAGAGTTGATCTAAGAATACGTTCATAGTTTACCCAAGTCATTGACTTTGATAATACAATATGATTCATAGTTGATCTTAGAATATGATTCATAGTTGACCCATTCCATTGAATTTTATAATACAATATGATTCATAGTAGATCTTAGAATATGATATGTAGTTGAACAATTCCACTGAATTTGATCTAAGAATATGATTCATAGTTTAACCATTCCATTGACTTTGATATAAGACTATGATTCATAGTTGAACCAAGTCATTAACTTTGATAATACAATATGATTCATAGTTGATCTTAGAATATGATTCATAGTTGAACCATTCCATTGACTTTGATATTGCAATATGATTCATAGTTTATCTTAGAATATTATTCATAGTTGACCCATTCCATACACTTTGATATAAAACCATGATTCATAGTTTAACCAAGTCATTGACTTTGATAATACTATATGATTCAGAGTTGATCTTAGAATATTAATCATAGTTTAACCATTCCATTGACTTTGAGAATACAATATGACTCATAGTTGAACCATTCCATAGTCTTTAATATAAGACTATGATTCATAGTTGAACCAACTCATTGACTTTGATAATACAATATGATTTATAGTTGATCTTAGAATATGATTCGTAGTTGAACCATTCCATTGGCTTTGATAATACAAGAAGATTCATAGTTGATCCAAGTCATTGATTTTGATAATACAATATAATTCATAATTGAACCATTCCATTGACTTGGATATAAGACTATGATTCATAGTTGATCCAAGTCATTGACTTTGATAATACAATATGATTCATAGTTGATCTTAGAATGTGATTCATAGTTGAACCATTCCATTGACTTTGATAATACAATACGATTCATAGTTGATCTTAGAATATGATTCATAGTTGACCCAAGTCATTAACTTTGATAATTGAATATGATTCATTATTGAACCATTCCATTGTGTTTGATATAAGACTATGATTCATATTTGAACCATGTCATTGACTTTGATAATAAAATATGATTTATACTTGTTCTTATAATATGATTCATAGTTGACCCAATTCATTGACTTTGATAATACAATATGATTCATAGTTGATCTTAGAATATGATTCATAGTTGACCCATTCCATTGAATTTGATAATACAATATGATTCATAGTTGATCATAGAATATGATTTGTAGTTGTACCATTCCATTGACTTTGATCTAAGAATATGATTAATAGTTTAACCATTCCATTGAATTTGATATAAGACTATGATTCATAGTTTAACAAAGTCATTGACTTTGATAATACAATATAATTCATAGTTGATCTTAGAGTATGATTCATAGTTGAACCATTCCATTGACTTTGATAATACAATATGATTCATAGTTGACCCATTCCATAGAATTTGATATAAGACTATGATTCATAGTTGAACCAAGTCATTGACTCTGATAATACAATATGATTCATATTTGATCTTAGAATATGATTCATAGGTGAACCATTCCACTGACTTTGATATAAGACTATGATTCATAGTTGAACCAAGTCATTGACTTTGATAATACAATATGATTCATAGTTGATCTTAGAATATGATTCATAGTTGACCCAAGTCATTGACTTTGATAATCCAATATGATTCATAGTTGATCTTAGAATATGATTCATAGTTGACCCATTCCATTGAATTTGATAATACAATATGATTCATAGTAGATCTTAGAATATGATCTGTAGTTGAACAATTCCATTGACTTTGATCTAAGAATATGATTCATAGTTTAACTATTCCATTGACTTTGATATAAGACTATGATTCATAGTTGAACCAAGTCATTAAATTTGATAATACAATATGATTCATAGTTGATCTTAGAATATGATTCATAGTTGAACCATTCCATTGACTTTGATATTACAATATGATTCATAGTTAAACTTAGAATATGATTCATAGTTGACCCATTCCATAGACTTTGATATAAGACCATGATTCATCGTTGAACCAAGTCATTGAATTTGATAATACAATATGATTCATAGTTGATCTTAGAATATGATTCATAGTTTAACCATTCCGTTGACTTTGATAATACAATATGATTCACAGTTGAACAATTCCATATACTTTGATTCTAAGACTATGATTCATAGTTGAACCAACTCATTGGCTTTGATAATACAATATGATTCATAGTTGATCTTGGAATATGATTCATAGTTGACCCATTCCATTGACTTTGATAATACAATATGATTTATAGTTTACCCAAATCATTGACTTTGATAATACAATATGATTCCTAGTTGAACCATTCCATTGTCTTTGATATAAGACTATGATTCATAGTTGAACCAAGTCATTGGCTTTGATAATACTATATGATTCATAGTTGATGTTAGAATATGATTCATAGTTGACCCAAGTCATTGACTTTGATAATACAATATGATTCATAGTTGATCTTAGAATATGATTCATCGTTGACCCATTCCATTGAATTTGAAAATATAATATGATTCATAGTAGATCTTTGAATATGATCTGTAGTTGAACAATTCCATTAACTTTGATCTAAGAATATGATTCATAGTTTAACCATTCCATTGCCTTTGATATAAGACTATGATTCATAGTTGAACCAAGTCATTAACTTTGATAATAAAATATGATTCATAGTTGATCTTAGAATATGATTCATAGTTGAACCATTCCATTGACTTTGATATTGCAATATGATTTATAGTTTATCTTAGAATATTATTCATAGTTGACCCATTCCATAGACTTTGATATAAAACCATGATTCATAGTTTAACCAACTCATTGACTTTGATAATACAATATAATTTAGAGTTGATATTAGAATATTACTCATAGTTTAACCATTCCATTGACTTTGATAATACAATATGACTCATAGTTGAACCATTCCATAGTCTTTGATATAAGACTATGATTCATAGTTGAACCAACTCATTGACTTTGATAACACAATACGATTTATAGTTGATCTTAGAATATGATTCGTAGTTGAACCATTTAATTGACTTTGATAATACAATAAGATTCATAGTTGATCCAAGTCATTGATTTTGATAATACAATTTAATTCATAATTGAACCATTCCATTGACTTGGAAATAAGACTATGATTCATTGTTGATCCAAGTCATTGACTTTGATAATACAATATGATTCATAGTTGATCTTAGAATTTGATTAATAGTTTAACCATTCCATTGACTTTGATAATACAATACGATTCATAGTTGATCTTAGAATATGATTCATAGTTGACCCAAGTCATTAACTTTGATAATTGAATACGATTCATTATTGAACCATTCCATTGTGTTTGATATAAGACTATGATTCATATTTGAACCAAGTCATTGACTTTGATAATAAAATATGATTTATACTTGATCTTATAATATGATTCATAGTTGACCCAATTCATTGACTTTGATAATACAATATGATTCATAGTTGATCTTAGAATAAGATTCATAGTTGACCCATTCCATTGAATTTGATAATACAATATGATTCATAGTTGATCTTAGAATATGATTTGTAGTTGTACCATTCCATTGAATTTGATCTAACAATATTATTAATAGTTTAACCATTCCATTGAATTTGATATAAGATTATGATTCATAGTTTAACAAAGTCATTGACTTTGATAATACAATATGATTCATAGTTGATCTTAGAATATGATTCATATTTGAACCATTCCATTGACTTTGATAATACAATTTGATTCATAGTTGACCCATTCCATAGACTTTGATATAAGACTACGATTCATAGTTGAACCAAGTCATTGACTCTGATAATACAATATGATTCATATTTGATCTTAGAAAATGATTCATTGTTTAACCATTCCACTGACTTTGATATAAGACTATGATTTATAGTTGAACCAACTCATTAACTTTGATAATACAATATGATTCATAGTTGATCTTAGAATATGATTCATAGTTAACCCAAGTCATTGACTTTGATAATACAATATGATTCATAGTTGATCTTAGAATATGATTCGTAGTTGACCCATTCCATTGAATTTGATAATACAATATGATTCATAGTAGATCTTAGAATATGATCTGTAGTTGAACAATTCCATTGACTTTGATCTAATAATATGATTCATAGTTTAACTATTCCATTGACTTTGATATAAGACTATGATTCATAGTTGAACCAAGTCATTAAATTTGATAATACAATATGATTCATAGTTGATCTTAGAATATGATTCATAGTTGAACCATTCCATTGAACTTGATATTACAATATGATTCATAGTTAATCTTAGAATATGATTCATAGTTGACCCAATCCATAGACTTTGATATAAAACCATGATTCATCGTTGAACCAAGTCATTGAATTTGATAATACAATATGATTCATAGTTGATCTTAGAATATGATTCATAGTTTAACCATTCCATTGACTTTGATAATACAATATGATTCACAGTTGAACCATTCCATATACTTTGATATAAGACTATGATTCATAGTTGAACCAACTCATTGACTTTGATAATACAATATGATTCATAGTTGATCTTGGAATATGATTCATAGTTGACCCATTCCATTGACTTTGATAATACAATATGATTTATAGTTTACCCAAATCATTGACTTTGATAATACAATATGATTCCTAGTTGAACCATTCCATTGTCTTTGATATGAGACTATGATTCATAGTTGAACCATGTCATTGACTTTGATAATACAATATGATTCATAGTTGATATTAGAATATGATTCATAGTTGTCCCAAGTCATTGACTTTGATAATACAATATGATTCATAGTTGGTCTTAGAATATGATTCATAGTTGACCCATTCCATTGAATTTGATAATACAATATGATTTATAGTGGATCTTAGAATATGATCTGTAGTTGAACAATTCCATTAACTTTGATCTAAGAATATATTTCATAGTTTAACCATTCCATTGACTTTGATATAAGACTATGATTCATAGTTGAACCAAGTCATTAACTTTTATAATACAATATGATTCATAGTTGATCTTAGAATATGATTCATAGGTGAACCATTCCATTGACTTTGATAATACAATATGATTCATAGTTGATCTTAGAATATGATTCATAGTTGACCCATTCCATAGACTTTGATATAAGACCTTAATTCATAGATAAACCAAGTCATTGATTTTGATAATCCAATATGATTCATAGTTGATCTTAGAATATGATTCATAGTTTAACCGTTCCATTGACTTTGATAATACAATATGATTCACAGTTGAACCATTCCATAGACTTTGATATAAGACTATGATTCATAGTTGAACCAAGTCATTGACTTTGATAATACAATATGATTCATAGTTGATCTTAGAATATGATTCATAGTTGACCCAAGTCATTGACTTTGATAATACAATATGATTCATAGTTGATCTTAGAATATGATTCATAATTGACCAATTCCATTGAATTTGATAATACAATATGATTCATAGTAGATCTTAGAATATGATCTGTAGTTGAACAATTCCATTGACTTTGATCTAAGAATATGATTCATAGTTTAATCATTCCATTGACTTTGATATAAGACTATGATTCATAATTGAACCAAGTCATTAACTTTGATAATACAATATGATTCATAGTTGATCTTAGAATATGATTCATAGTTGAACCATTCCATTGACTTTGATATTACAATATGGTTCATAGTTGATCTCAGAATATGATTCATAGTTGACCCATTCTATAGACTTTGATATAAGACAATGATTCATAGTTGAACCAAGTCATTGAATTTGATATACAATATGATTCATAGTTGATCTTAGAATATGATTCACAGTTTAACCATTCCATTGACTTTGATAATACAATAGGATTCACAGTTGAGCCATTCCATAGACTTTGATATAAGACTATGATTCATAGTTCAACCAACTCATTGACTTTGATAATACAATATGATTCATAGTTGATCTTGGAATATGATTCATAGTTTGCCCTTTCCATTGACTTTGATAATACAATATGATTCAGAGTTTATCTTAGAATATGACTCATAGTTTAACCATTCCATTGACTTTGATAATAAAATATGACTCATAGTTGAACCATTCCATAGTCTTCGATATAAGACTATGATTCATAGTTGAACCAAGTAATTGACTTTGATAATACAATAAGATTCATAGTTGATCTTAGAATATGATTCATAGTTTACCCAAGTCAAGAAATTTGATAATACAATATGATTCATAGTTGATGTTAGAATATGATTCATAGTTGATCCAAGTCATTGATTTTGATAATACAATATGATTCATAATTGAACCATTCCATTGACTTTGATATAAGACTATGATTCATAGTTGATCCAAGTCATTGACTTTGATAATACAATATGATTCATAGTTGATTTTAGAATGATTCATAGTTGAACCATCCATTGACTTTGATAATACAATATGATTCATAGTTGATCTTAGAATATGATTCATAGTTGACCCAAGTCATTGAGTTTGATAATAGAATATGATTCATTATTGAACCATTTAATTGTGTTTGATATAAGACTATGATTCATAGTTGAACCAAGTCATTGACTTTGATACTAAAATATGATTCATACTTGATCTTATAATATGATTCATAGTTGACCCAATTGATTGACTTTGATAATACAATATGATTCATAGTTGATCGTAGAATATAATTCATAGTTGACCCATTCCATTGAATTTGATAATACAATATGATTCATAGTTAATCTTAGAATATGATTTGTAGTTGTACAATTCCATTGACTTTGATCTAAGAATATGATTCATAGTTTAACAATTCCATTGAATTTGATATAAGACTATGATTCATAGTTGAACAAAGTCATTGGCTTTGATAATACAATATGATTCATAGTTGATCTTAGAATATGATTCATAGTTGAACCATTCCATTGACTTTGATAATACAATATGATTCATAGATGATCTTAGAATATAATTCATAGTTGACCCATTCCATAGACTTTGATATAAGACTATGATTCATAGGGTAACCAAGTAATTGACTTTGATAATACAATATGATTCATAGTGTATCTTAGAATATGATTCATAGTTGAACCATTCCATTGACTTTGATAATACAATATGATTTATAGTTGACCCAAATCATTGACTTTGATAATACAATAGTATTCATAGTTGAACCATTCCATCATATAAGACTATGATTCATATTTTAGCCAAGTCATTGACTTTGATAATACTGTATGATTCATAGATGATCTTACAATATGATTCATAGTTGACCCAAGTCATTGACTTTGATAATACAATATAATTCATAGTTTATCTTAGAATTTGATTCATAGTTAACCCATTCCATTGACTTTGATAACACAATATGATTCATAGTTGATTTTAGAATATGATTTGTAGTTGAACCATTCCGTTGACTTTGATCTAAGAATAAGATTCATAGTTAAACCATTCCATTGAGTTTTATATAAGACTATGATGCATAGTTGAACCAATTCATTGACTTTGATAATACAATATGATTAATATTTAATCTTAGAATATGATTTATAGTTGAACCATTCCATTGACTTTGATAATACAATATGATTCATAGTTGACCTTAGAATATAATTCTTGGTTGACCCTTTCCATAGACTTTGATAATATAATGTGATTCATAGTTGACCCACTCCATAGACTTTCATATAAAACCATGATTCATAGTTGAACCAAGTCATTAACTTTGATAATACAATATGATTCATAGTTTATCTTAGAATATGATTCATAGTTCAACCATTTCATTGACTTTGATAATAAAATATGATTCATAGTTAATCTTCGAATATGATTCATTATTGACCCAAGTCATTGACTTTGATAATACAATATGATTCATAGTTGAAACATTCCATGAACTTTGATTTATGACTATGATTCATAGTTGAACCAAGTCATTGACTTTGATATGAAAATATGATTAATAGTTGATCTTAGAATATGATTCATAGTTGACCCAAGTCATTCACTTTGATAATACAATTTGATTCATAGTTGATCTTAGAATATGATTCATAGTCGACCCATTCCATTGAATTTGATAATACAATAAGATTCATAGTAGATCTTAGAATATGATCTGTAGTTGAACAATTACATTGACTTTGATCTAAGAATATGATTCATAGTTTAACCATTCCATTGACTTTGATATAAGACTATGATTCATAGTTGAACCAAGTCATTAACTTTGATAATACCATATGATTCATAGTTGATCTTAGAATATGATTCATAGTTGAACCACTCCATTGACTTTGATATTACAATATGATTCATAGTTGATCTTAGAATATGATTCATAGTTGACCCATTCCATAGACTTTGATATAAAACCATGATTCATAGTTGAACCAAGTCATTGATTTTGATAATATAATATGATTCATAGTTGATCTTAGAATATGATTCATAGTTTAACCATTCCATTGACTTTGATAATACAATATGATTCACAGTTGAACCATTCCATAGACTTTGATATAAGACTATGATTCATAGTTGAACCAACTCGTTGACTTTGATAATACAATATGATTCATAGTTGATATTGGAATATGATTCATAGTTGACCTTTTCCATTGACTTTGATAATACAATATGATTCATAGTTGATCTTAGAATATGATTCATAGTTGACCCAATTCATTGACTATGATAATACAATATCATTCATAGTTGAACCATTCCATTATCTTTGATATAACACTATGATTCATAGTTGAACCAAGTCATTGACTTTGATAATATAATATGATTCATAGTTGATCTTAGAATATGATTCATAGAGTACCCAAGTCATTGACTTTGATAATGCAATATGATTCATAGTTTATCTTAGAATATGAGTCATAGTTGACCCATTCCATTGACTTTGATAATACAATATTATTCATAATTGATCTTAGAATATGATTTGTAGTTGAACCATTCCATTGGCGTTGATCTAAGAATAAGATTCTTAGTTCAACCATTCCATTGACTTTGACATAAGACTATGATGCATAGTTGAACCATGTCATTGACTTTGATAATACAATATGATTCATATTTGATCTTAGAATATGATTTATAGTTGAACCATTCCATTGACTTTGATAATACAATATGATTCATAGTTGACCCATTCCATAGACTTTGATAATATAATGCGATTCATAGCTGAACTATTCCATTGACTTTGTTATAAGACTATGATTCATAAATGAACCAAGTCATTGACTTTGATTATACAATATGATTCATAGTTGATCTTAGAATATGATTCATAGTTGAACCATTTCATTGACTTTGATAATAAAATATGATTCATAGTCGATCTTAGAATATGATTCATTATTGAACCAAGTCATTGACTTTGATAATACAATATGATTCATAGTTGAACCATTCCATTGACTTTGATTTAAGGCTATGATTCATAGTTGAACCAAGTCATTGACTTTGATAAGAAAATATTATTCATAGTTGATCTTAGAATATGTTTTATAGTTGACCCAAGTCATTTACTTTGATAATACAATATGATTTATAGTTCATCTTAGAATATGATTCATAGTTGACCCATTCCATTGAATTTGATAATACAATATGATTCATAGTAGAGCTTAGAATATTATATGTAGTTGAACAATTCCATTGACTTTGATCTAAGAATATGATTCATAGTTTAACCATTCCATTGACTTTGATATAAGACTATGATTCATAGTTGAACTAAGTCATTAACTTTGATAATACAATATTGATTGTGAAGGTTGGATCAGATCTTGTAGAATCAGGCTGCCAAGTGCGTCAGGGATGCTGGTCGTATGGAGAGGAGGAGGGGGTGTACCTGCAAGGCACTCCGACGCTCAAGTGAGAAAGGGTCAGAGAAAAGGGGCAAGTACAAAGTATGAATTCTTAGGGTGAATATTGGATACCTGACCCTCTCAAGCGAGAGGGTTTATATAGAGCCCCCAGCGCGTGGCTAACGTTCCTATTTTCAGGGTAAAATAACTGTTTCCCCCAAAGAATAAGTAACTGCCCAAACTAGCTGTTATGCCGGGCAGGGTGCTCGAAACTAGCCGTTATGTCGGGCATAACGCAGTTCCGGGCACCTGTCCTTTGATGTTTGGGCAGCGAGGAAGCCGTGCGTAACGGGCGTAACGTCGGGGAGGAACCTTGCATCCCTTGCTCGGTAGGAGTGACAGAAAGGTCATTTTTGTCCCTCTATGGATTGGACTTAGGCAATTTGGGCCACTCTGGAGCAGAGGCGGATTGGGCCAATTCTAACCATTGGTCCAGTCCAGAACAGGAGCCCTCCAAGTCGTTGCTCCCGAGCATGGGAGTGATGACTTAAGGACAGCTCGTTGCTCCGGGGAGCTAGCATAGAGTCGTCGCTTGTAGACGAGGAAGGTTGTCTCAAAGTGCTCGTGACCCCAGGTGTTCGTGAGATTCGTCGTCGTGACCATGTTGCCTGGTGTATGGGGAGACTAATGGTTAGACAGAATTTGAAGCATTGGGGAGCCACGTGTACCTAGAGCTCCGTGTAGTAGTTAATAGGCAATGATGGCTAGCGGATAGTCATAATGGTCTACGGGCGCGTGGCTGCACGTGCCCCTTTGTATAAAAAGGGGGGAAACCGTTTCATTTGAAACTTTTTCCTTTCTGATTCCTCTTCGTCTCTTTCATTTCTTGCCCGTCACCATCTTCAGGCTTTCCGACCACCGTCACCAGCTTCGAGCAGCTTCTACCTTCTTCCAAAATCATGTAAGTTTTCTGATCTGTAGCTTGTTTTACTCCCTTTTGTTATTAGTGGTAGATTGTATGCGGTTAGGGTTAGCTTTAGATGACAAAATGGATGGATTTCTGGCGAGTGTTGGTGGTGGATGGTGGTTGCGCCATTTTACTGCCTCCCACACTTCGCCGGAATATGTAGTATGTTCAGCGAGGAGGGTGGTCCACGGTGTGGTTGTAGTAGTTGTGCATGCGTGACCACCATGTTTGTTCATCTTCTGATAGAGCGATGAGTTTCCGGTAGAACGTTTCCAGATTCCGGTGAAGCTTCGCAGTTTCCGGCGGAGCTTCAACGTAAACTGGGCGAGAGCGCGGGGAAGTTCCTCGTTTTGGGATGACAGCCTCGAGCGTCTCCTTGCGGGGAGGTTTGAGCTTTCCCTTTGATGTTAGGGCTTAGGGCGTGGACGTTGTCCTCAGCCCTTTGCGTGCCCTTTCACTTGGCTTAGCAGTGGAAGGGTGGATTTGATTTACTGTCGAACTCATTGTCTTCTCTGCTTTTCAGGTGATCTTAATGGCGACGGGGCCAGACAGAGAAGTTATTCTAGACACGTCCGAGGAGGAAACTGGCTCCGAGCATAGGAGCAGCTCGATGGCTTCGAGCTCAGCGATATCGAGTTCCTCGAGCAAAGTTGGGGATGAGGAAGAGCAGGACGTCATGGAGGAAGACGTCGACTGGTCCTCCGAGGAAGAGTGGGAGGTCGCCGAACCTTCCGAGCACATTTCTACATTCGCAAAGTCTTTGGCGGGCGTCTTTACGGAGGTAGGACCGGAAGGGGAATGGAAGGTGCATTTCCCTACTTTGAACGAGCGGGTCTGCACTGACTTCGGGGACCGCTTCACAATGTATGAGTATGCCTTCAAAGAGCTGGGATTGAGGCTGCCTTTTACTTATTTTCAGCGGTCGGTGTTCGAGCATCTGAAGTTAACCCCTACACAACTGCACCCTAATTCGCTGGCCTTCACCCGGGCTTTCGAATTGGTGTGCGAGCATCTTTCGTTAGGGGCCACTCTCCCTCTGTTCTTCGCTGTTTTCCATCTACAAAGGCAGCTGGCGGGGAAGAAGTATGGTTGGGTTTCGTTGAAGCAGCCTCGTAAGCTTTTCAAGCCGTTCTCTGAGTCAATCCGAACATTCAAGGAACGGTACTTCGTCGTTGAGCCCGTGTCCGAGGTCGCCCATGACAGTACATATGTCTGGGAGATCGAGGTTGACGAGGATGGAAACGAGCTTCTCACCGAGGAAGGGAAGTATATTGGGTGGAGACTTTACAAGTTCCCCATTCACTGGTCGCTGGACCACTTCACCAAGGAGCCCAGTGATTATGTCTTTTAACCGGGCGAGCCGCTCGGGCAGGATGCTGCGGCGTATGAGAAGCTGGTGAACTGGGTCAACTCCTTCCGGCTTGCTGAGTGATGGACGAGCAAGGGCATCCCGATCTTCGAGGAGGACGGGATCCAGAGAGTCGAACGCCGTTTTATTAATGTTAAGGCACTGCTGGAGTGCAAGACTCCTGCGGATGCTGAGAAACTGCTCGGTAGTCTTTAGTTATTTAGACTTTGTTTGTGTTATTTCTTTTCTTCGTATCTAACATGCTCGTGTTTTGTTTGTGCGTGTGAGATGCCTTAGGCTCATGACAGAGTTGTGAGGAATGCTCTTGCAAGGAATAAAGCTGAAACAGCTCCCCCAAAATCTCGGTTCGCCGGTGCTCGCGCTCCTCCTCCATCTCAGTATGCTGCGGGGACCTCCACTTCTCCTTTTCCTGTTTCCGGGGATCTCCCCTGCCTCTGGCCAGGCGACCCAAGCGGCCAAGGATCACTGACGTCGTGGACCTTACTTGAGTGGCGGAGAAAGGGAAGTTTGAGCTTCCTCCCTGCATCCTCGACAGGAGGTTTTTTAGGGCAACTCTCTAGTTGTTCCCCGGGCGGAATCTCTTCACTTGGAAGGCATGGATCGCCCGAGCAAGAGGGCGCTGGTGGCCCAGGACGCTTCTGCCTTGGTCAGGATGCTAGAGATGGTGGCTGTGTATGCCGAAGGGGACTCTGCGACTGAATCCGAACTCAATGCTGCCCGTGCTTCCGTGGCATCCCTCAAGGAAGAAGTCAAGGGTGTCGGCGAGGCTCGGAAGAAGGCGGAAGAGGAAGCTGCCAGGCTAAAAGAGGAGAATTCTAAGTTTTCGGCGGAGAAGAAAGTTGTTGAGGAGCTGATCAGGGAGCTGAGGGCGGCGAATGCCCCGGGTGCTGGCGAGCCAGACGATGTGAAAAGTTTGAAGACTGGGTCCGAGCTGGTTACTCGTATACTGCTGGCCGAAGACGATGGCATCGCCGTTGCGGAGGAGTCCTTTAGAAATGCTATGGCTCAGCTGTGCGTGGTGAACCCTGGGCTTGAAATCTCTGCCGAGGGCACTCACTATCTTGCGCATGTTGATGGTGGTCGCATTGTCTTGCCTGAAGGTCTCCTTGTGTTACCCCCGAGGACCAGCCCGCAGAGGAGCAGGGACCCGAGCCAGAGTCAACCGAGCACGCTGATGAATGAGGAATTTGTTATTTTGTTGACGTCGTTGTAATTCGTCCGGCTTGCGTGCGTTGTAATTTATTTTTGGGGGGCATGGCCCCTGTTTTGTGTAACAATGTACAATTATGGTCTTTGCGGCCACTTGTTAAATTATCGCATATTTAGTTCTGTTGTTTGCATGACTATACTTGCTTTTATTTTCGCTAAGTGTTGTATGCATGCTCGTTGTGAATGTATGTCCACCCGTGATAGGGGGTATTTGACTTGTGTGAATATCTTTTGGGGAGATTGCTCGTAATAGATGTGTTCGGCAGTGTGGGGAACTGGTCGAACTGTTGGGGAATGTCCTGGCGGGGAGCGGAGCTCAGGTCGCATTTGAGGCCTGAGTTCGCGGCGTGAACGTCCCATCGCGAGCTGGGGTTCTGCCAATCGTGGTACTTTGACGACGGCGATGCTCGATTGAGGACCGTTGTCGAGCACTTACCGGGCTCGTTACTGAGCGGGGTTATGCTTTAGTCGTATGCGACGCTTGTACCTAGACGCGCATAGTGGTCGGTAGCTGACTTTCGTCGTTGCGACGAGTCGAACCGAGGATTTAGCTGTAGTATTGTTTTAGCTTTTCAGCGTTCCATGGTCGAGCAAGTTCTTCCCCATTGAGATGTTCTAGGTAGTAGGCCCAATTTTCTGTTTTTGCCCGGACGCGATAGGGTCCCTCCCAATTGGCTGCTAGTTTGCCTTCGCGAGAGTCTTTGTGGTTTCTTCTTAGGACAAGGCTTCCCACATCGAATTCTCGTCGTATCACTTTGGCGTTGTGCCTGATGGTGATCTTTTGTTTCAGTGAGGCTTCGCGGAGAGCTGCCCCGGGTCTGATTTCCTCGACGAGGTCGAGCTCTTCCCTTAAAGATTCGTCGTTCATCTCCTCGTCTAGGGGCAACTCTGTCCGCCTAGATGGCACGTGAACTTCGACTGGAATTATAGCCTTGGTTCCGTATGCCAAACGGAAAGGTGTTTCCCCGGTCATCGAATGGGGAGTTGTACGGTACGCCCAGAGCACGCTGTGTAGCTCCTTAACCCATGCCTTCTTTATTTCGTCTAGCCTTCGCTTGAGGCCTCGAAGGATGACTCGGTTAGCTACCTTAGCCTACCCGTTTGTTTGGGGGTGTTCGACGGATGTGAAGTGTTGCTTCGTGCCCAGTTGGGCGACGAAGTCCTAAAACTTCCTGTCTGTGAACTGCGTCTGCGCAAATGACGACTTCTTGTGCGCCCAGGTTCTCGGCAAGGCGTAGCCCAGCGAGGAAGGCTTCATATTCCGCCTGGTTATTGGAGGTTGGGAAAGACAGCGTGAGTGATACCTCGACGATAATTCCTTCGTCGCTCTCCATTATGATGCCCGTGCCGCTTCCTGTCGAGCTTGAGGCACCGTCGACAAAGATGGTCCACTTGCACGCTTCGCTAGCGGGGGAGTCTGCGAATGTCATCTCCGCGACGAAGTCGGCCAGAGCTTGGGCCTTGAGCGCTTTTCTGCCTTCGTATTGGATGTCAAATTCGGACAGCTCCAACGACCATTTGAGCATTCGGCCGGCCATATCTGGTCGTCCGAGCAGCTGCTTTATGGGCTGATCTGTTCGAACCACGACCGTGTGAGCCAGAAAGTAGTGTTTTAATCTTCTGGCTGCGTTGATGAGGGTCAATGCCACTTTCTCTACCTACTGGTATCTTAACTCTGGTCCTTGTAACGCTTTGCTTGTGAAGTAAATGGGTTTCTGCCCGTCAGGCGCCTCACAGATGAGAGCGACACTCACTGCTTCGGTCGCGACGACCAGATATAGGTACAGTGTTTCACCATTGTCTGGTCGAGAGAGGACCGGCGGCTCTGAGAGTTCCCGTTTCAGATGGAGAAGGGCTTTTTCGCACTCCTCGGTCCATTCGAATGCTGCCCCTTTGCGGAGGAGTTTGAAGAATGGCAGGGCATGCTGGGCGGACTTGGCCACGAAACGAGATAGTGACGCGAGCATCCCGTTGAGGGACTGGATGGATTTTTTGGACTCGGGCGTAGGAAACTTGGAGAATGCCCGACATTTGTCGGGATTAGCTTCGATTCCTTATTCCGTCAAGTAGAAGCCAAGGAATTTGCCTGCCCGGACACAGAACGTGCACTTCTCCGGATTAAAACGCATTTTGTATTTCCTGGCCTATTCGAAGACCTTTCGTAAGTGGACAGTATGATCGGTTTCTTCGTGGGACTTAACGATCATGTAATCCATGTATACTTCGAGCATGTCGCCTATTTCTCCCCGAAATACTTTGTTCATCATTCGTTGGTACGTTGCTCCGGAGTTCTTCAGGCCGAAGGGCATTACGTTGTAGTAATAGTTCCCCGATTCGGTCATGAAGGCCGTATATTTTTTGTCAGACATTGCCATTGGGATTTGATTGTAGCCCGAGTAGGCATCCATGAATGATAAAAGTTTAAAACCTGCAGAATTATCAACAAGTTTATCAATATTAGGGAGGGGGTAGGCATCCTTCGGGCATGCCTTATTGAGACCGGTATAATCAATGCACATGCGCCATTTTCCATTAGATTTTTTAACCAATACAACGTTGGATAGCCAAGTGGTGTACTTGGCCTCCGAAATAAATTTGGCCTCGAGGAGGTCCTTTACAGCTTTTTCGGCAGCCTCCGCTTTCTCCGGAGACTACTTCCTCCTACGTTGTGCTACGGCCTTGATGGTCGGGTCAATGGTCAGCTGGTGACATGCGATGGATGGATCCAACCCGGGCATTTCTGCGGTGCTCCACGCGAAAAGGTCAGCGTTCTCTCAGAGGCACGCTTTGAGCTGCTTCCTCGCGATGTCTGGCAGGTCTTCTTCGATCTTTACTCCCCGTTGGGGGTCTTCGCCGAACAGGACTAGCTCGAAGTTGCCATCTGGGATTGGGCGCATCGGATGGGAGCTGCTACTGGATGATGTGGATGGGCCGGCTGAAGCTGCTCGTTCCTCCTGTTGGTCCTCGGGGAAGCGACTGTCGAGGTCGATAGAGTCGACCTGGGGCAGAGGCTTGGCCTCCTCAGAGCTGCTTGGCAGTGCTGGCTTGCTCGATGCTTTGGGCCTGGGCGCAATGGCGTTGAGCCCCTTTGTAGCTGCTTCAAAACACCGTCGGGCAGCTTCTATATCACCGTGGAGGGTGGCGACCATTCCTTTCGAAGTGTAATACTTCATCTTCAGGTGGACGGTCGATGGCACCGATACCAACTCGGCTAGAGTTGGCCTTTTGAAAATGCATTGGTAAAGTGACGGGCAGTCGATTACCAAAAATTGCACCTTGATGGATCTGGTCGTTTTAGCTGCTCCGAAGGTCACGATCAACTCGACGTAACCCCACAGCTTGGTCACAGACCCATTGAACCCCTGCAAATCGGACCCTACATAGGAGGTAAGGTGCGATTCGTCCAGCTGTAATATTTAGAACAACTAGGAGTACATGATGTCGATCGAGCTGCCCTGGTCGACTAGGATTCGGCGAACGTTGAAGTTTGCCATTTGGGCTCTGACGATCAACGGAATGCTTGAGTTCGGGGAGCCGCCGAGGAGTTCCTCCCTGTAGAAGGAGATGGGAATGGAACCCTTCAGGGCCTGATCAAGCGTGGTCACTTTGTTCGAGCTGGTGTTGATCAGGTGTTCGAACTTCCGTTTCATGGATCCCACAATAACTTTGTTGAAACCCCCTCCAGAGATGACCATGGTGGATGGAAAGGTCTCCCACGGGCTGTGGGCCACGAAGTATGCAGGGGTGTCGCTCCCGGGATTTTCATCCAAGTACAAACGTGAAAGTGGCACAGAAACAGAGTCGCCATCAATGTGTATTTATCCCGAGAGAGGGAAAGGAAACACTGCATAAACCTGAGGGAAAGGAAATAGCATGGTCTTCCAACCAAGAGAACTGTGTTCGAGAGTCGGTTACGCGTGAGGAAGGTATTAGCACCCCCATGCGTCCATCGTACCCGATGGGATCCACGCTTGCGTGTCTCGATCAAAGGGTGTAAGGAATGGATACTAGAAAAAAGAACTGCTAGCTGGAGAACTGGAAGAGGGAAGGAGAGAGAAAGAGAAACAAATGTAGGGAAAATAAAAGAAGTGCTCGAATGGGCCCTACCCCACTGCCTACGTACCTCATCAGGAACATGAGAATCAGAGCGACGTAGTTCCCCTCACCTAGGGAAAATTGTTTGTGTTTTTTAGTGGAATACATCAACGTTCGAGTCATAGCAGTTTAGGTGTTGCAGCTCGCTGTATGGAGACTTAGGCATTACCTGTTTGCAGTAGAACGGACATGACGCATCCTTAAGGAATAGAATGAAGGAGATGAGAAGAGAATTTGTTTGTTTTTGTATTTTAGAAAGAAGTGTCTTGTTTATTTGGGTGTTTTGTAACACGTATTGGATTTAAGTCCCTCATGTAAGATTGAATGCCTCGCATATCGAACCAAGACGGGATGCACGCTAAACATTCTAAGAAAGTGAGAGAAGACCCCTCACCTCCTCATTCTCACATGAAAAGCTCAAATACAATATTGGTTATGCCTTTATTAAGTGTTTTTTACTTTTGTTTTGAGATGAGAACAGAAGACTTAAATGGGAGCAAAAGGTGAAAACTAAAGGGGACTAAGACTCACCCTAATGTTATCATACATGGATGTTCCTATGGTTAATGTGGTTTAAGAAACCTAATCCTAAAAGAAAGGAGAAGAAGAGCAAAAGAAGCAACTTACTTCCAAGATGGAAGTTAAGTTGATCTTAAAGGGGGTGAAGAAGAAGTTAATCAAGGAAAGCATATAAATGCTTATCATGATCACAAGTTAAATTATTTAAATAAATAAGAGAAGATGAAAGAAAGAAGTGCATGTGGAAGCATATCCACCCACTTACTTACCATTTGCACCTACATGAAAAGGTTAGTTCAAAAACTATTTACAAGTAGTGATATAAGGAAAGAATACCAAATAATGATCAAACACATTGATAATCAATGAATAAGGGTCCTAAGAGATTAAAATCAATTAAAGTCAGAACCTATATCTAAAGGTGTGCTCTAATGTTAAGATCTTAAACACACACCAACTATGCACAAACAAATGCCCTAAACATCAAAGAAGTACACTATGGAAGTGGAAAATGAAGAATGAGTGGAAATGCAAAGTGATCAAGCACAAAGTCAGAATCATATACCAATTATAAAAGTCTCCTAATGCTCATGGATCATCACACCAATCATGGATAAAAGAGTACAAGTAGGAGAAATAATATGAAGAAGAAGTAAGCATAAGAGAGACATGTTCAATTAGGCGCACAAAGTGACATACCAAAAGTACATAACATGTGAAATGGTTAATGAATGCACATGGGCAGTAGCATACTATTAATAATAAGCTTCAAATGGAACATGTGAAATGGCATACAAAAATGCAAACATGAATCACATAGTGCATAAGAGGAAGTGAGATATGAAAACACGTCAAAGTTCAAATTAGAATGCACAAACTCATACCAAATGCAAATGCAAACCAAAGTAACTTATAATGCAACAAAGTTGACCTATAATATCATACAAATGACCTATAATATCACACAAGACAGTCATAAAATGGATGGCAAAAGTGCCTCATCAAAACATGTTAACATTAAGTGGAAGAAAGTGCATACATATTACTTCAAATGCAAGGCATCAACAAATATCAAAACACATGACAAAATTTGGAAAAACAAGTCCTAAACAAGCTAAGTCAGAAGCACCAACATACATCAAAGCTCATAGCAACATTCAAGAGAAAACAATGACCAAAATATTTCACAATATCACATTGAAACACACCACAAAAGTGCTCAAATAAGAACTCCTAAACACATGATAAAATGAATTTAAAAATCAAAAGAAAAATTATTTAGATGCTTTAATGTGTTATCTAATCAATGAAAAAAGAATGAGTTAAAAATGTTGTGTGAGATGGAAGAAATAAAATGCACAAGTTTGAGTACCATGAAAAGTATCAATTAAAAAGGAATTAAAAGGAAATTATGCAATTATGCTCAAAAAAATTCATGAAATTAGAATTAAAAATAAAATGAAATTATTTAAATGTGTCAAAGTGTCACATGAAATTATTTGGGATTTTTAGAGATGATTTGGTATTTTTAAAATAAAAAAATCAAAACAATTAAAAAGGAATTAAAAGGAAATTATGCAATTATGCTCAAAAAATTCATGAAATCAGAATTAAAAATAAAAGGAAATTATTTAAATGTGTCAAAGTGTCACCTGAAATTATTTGGGATTTTTAGAGATGATTTGGTATTTTTAAAATAAGAAAATCAAAACAATATGTGACATAAAAATAAAAAACAAAAAGAAATAGCATGGGGGTGTGGCGAAAGTAATTGGCATGTTGAAAAACAATATTGGGCTTAACAGGGGGTTCCAGTATCAATTAATCAACCCAGTCCAAAGCGCGTGTGTTTGTGTGTGATGCAGTGCACAACCAGTCAAATGAAGATGCCCTCACAGCCACAGGATTCAGTCAACGTGGAATCATCAAATAAGCACACACATCAAACAAACCAAATAAAAAGCGCATGATAAGAACTACGCACTCACACACACACAACCATCAGAATTTAAAATTTAGTTTCGTGAGAAGGAGCACTCATCATTTATGTGCTGGCAAGCTGTGAGCCCAAAGATCAATCAATCAGTCAACCATCAAGAAAAGCAAAACAATCACACGGACGAGAATGCAAGCACATGCTGACTACCATACACTCACACACACGCAACAAATTTCATTAATGCGTTGGCACATTACTAGATGTTGGATCATGCAAATCAGACAGTTGTGATATAAAATTGCCAAACCCTAACATTAAACCTCACCAGCCGGAAAAGGACCTCCGGTCGTCTTCTCCGGCCACTCTCCGGCCAATGCAAGTTTCACATCTCCCCAGAAATCAACAAAAAGCATACCATTCAAAAAAGGAACTCACGCACATCACGAATCCACCAATGTTTTTCACATATCAGTCACATATGAGGAGAATCGAAGAGATTAAAATTGACCTAGGTTTTGAATCTATGCCTCTAAGAGGCCTATCAACTAGCCAGAACTCACGCTGCTTCTAATAAGCCACAAACACCATGAAAACAAGCTATGTTCAGTGGAAAAGTGTTAAGAAAAAGGAACCTGAAATGTAAATAAACTTTGGATATTCAGAAATCCAGAGGTGAACACTTGAACTCTTGAACTCGTTGAGCAAAATAAATGCTACTGCACTTGATCTTGAAGAAAACCACAATGAAAATTCAACTGAACTGAAGCTACCCTTGCTGAATTGAATTCCTTCTCTCTTATTCTTGATCAGAAATAGAATATTGATGAAGATGAAGATGAAATGTAGAAGGAAGGTGATGGATTCATGTACACAGAGAGAGAGCAGAGAGAAAACTTGAGAGTATTTTTGAGTGAGAGTGAAAATGAAGTGTTAGCATGAAATTGTGAGTGAAATTTGAATATATAGGCTGGGTTAAAAATGAACTAGTGTGGTTAAGTGAGTCAGTTTGGTGAGTTCAAGGTGGGTTAACTGAGTTGCCTCTAACTAACTGATTCAAGTTAGTTAGGGCGAGTTATGGAGATTGGCTATGGTGTGGTTGCATTCATGGAGTGTATGGTGAGGATGAAAGTGAATGGTGGTGATGTTAGTTCTGATGTAGCAGAATTGCATAGCAAGCTTTGCTTTTCTAATTTCGTGTATGATGTGGCATGATAAGTAGCATAGTGTAAGAAGAATGTTTGGCTTAAAGAGGAAAAGGGGTGACTGGTGTATGCGTGTGAATGTTCAACAACATCAATGTTACCACACTCTTGGCAGCATGAAAGTATGGATGTTCAGGGATGGAATTCTTCCATGTGAGTTGTCATACCCCAAATTTTGACCACTAAGATTCCCATCATTGTGTCAATCATCATCACAATATGGATGAACCATCATGCCTCATCAAATGCCTCAAGGGTTGTTGAGCATTCACTACAATCAAAATTAGGGGTTTAAGCCCTCTCAGAGCCTTAGACAAAGGATCAATCAAGGAATGTCTTGATATTCAACTTTTCTAGCCTCTAAAATATCCACAATGGATCAAAAGGACTCCCACTTCAAGGATTAAGCACAAGGCTGCTCCCTTCTAGGTGGATCAAGTCTCAAGATCGACAGTGTCACCAAATTAGGGTTTTGGTCTACCAGGGCCTCCAGGTGGAAATTTTTCATCTAGGCATAAGTCAATGATCCAAAACATAACCTAATATACTCCATGGAACCTCATGGACCCAATCATCAAGTCAATTTGACCTCAGGGGATGCATTCATCAAAAATCAGGAATTAGGGTTTCTTGACCTAATTCACCCCTAAGTTGAATTTTGGGACAAATCATGAGCCAAGACCTCAAGGCATGATTTGAGGGTCTCTAATATACTATATTGATCCATTTGCAACAATGGATTTATCCAATAAGCTTGAGCAACAAGTCTCAATTTCATCTGCACCACAATTAGGGTTTCGCGAGGAAAGTCAACTGTAACTTTGACTTTTGACCAGGACATGCTCCCAAACCCTAAGACATGATTCAATATACCCTATGACACCCATGTAACATGTCCATCAAGTTTGATTTAGGTCAAGGACACGATTTCCTGAAGAATTGCACAGTTTGGAATTCATCTGATAAAAAGTCAACTGTGCACAAAAGTCAACTTTGACTTTTTGAGATTTTTCACCAAAATGGATTTTTAACCCTAAAATGATGTTAATGTATGATTTGAATCATCATTCATCAAGAAAAATCAAAGAAAGTGGGATAACTTGTAAAAGGGGTAACCATAAAAACTTAGAAAAATTTCAAAGTTTTGGAAAAAGTGACACTAATGTGCCAACTTTGGAGGACCATAACTCCTAAACCACAAGGCCATTGTTCCCCATTCAAATCTTGATTTGTAGATCACATTGTCCTCTACAAAAGCTTCATACTGACCTATGTCCAAATTCCTCATGGATTTTGAGTTATGGAGTGATCAAAATCAAGAAAAGTCACTTTGTTCCAACACTTAGTGAAAATTTCACTAAGTCAGAATCTGCCTTTACTTTTTTCCAAATGTAGGGGGATTTTTCACTTGGATTCAAAAGAGATCAAAACCAAACATGTTCAAACAGTTGTTGTATCATGTAAGGGCTTTCCAAAATGGCCAAGAACATTACCAAATTCAATTTGAGCTATGAGATATGACATTGGCAAGATGCCTTGCTGAAATCTGCCAAGGCAAGGCAGATTTTTGCAATTTTGGTCGATTTGCCAAAATCAGCCAAATCCAAACACTCATATCCACTTGGACACCTCTGAGGATTGAATCTAAAGGGGACAATTACTGAGCCAAGCCTCCAAAGTCTTTGGAACAATAAATAACATGTTGAACCTAGAATTGCCAAAATAGGGACAAGACTCCAATTTTAGATTGGAGCATTCAATGGAAGCATCAAGGTGCCATGGACTGAGCTCTTAGCAACTGAATTCAGTCAAGACTTATCCAAGACCAAGGGAACCAGCAACCTGTGCCCTAACCTCTAGTCAATGGCTAGAGGAGACTTGGATTTTCATTTGCCAACATTGGCCAAACCTACTCAGCAGTTGCCATTCACTATTCCTTGCAAAACAAACTTGATCTACTATAAATAGAGCTCAATTGTGATCAGTTTGAGTACACCAAATCCATCAAACAGATGTTTTCCTCAAAATCTCTTCTTTCACTCCAATTTTGCCTTCTAAGGCAAGTCACTATCGGGTTTTGAGTTTGAGAGCTTTTCCAATCAAACCAATCACACACACACCTCATATACATCACATATGAGCTGATCAAACACTTAAACAACAACTGGAACACTGATTTCTCAGAATCACCAGTCAATTGCTCAAGGTTTTAACCAAGTTGGAGTTGAGATGCCATGAAGTGATCCAGCCAGTTTCAATCAAGTCCAAGCATTCAAACTCACTCCATAGGGTGTAGGGAAGCTGTTCAGATCATCACAACTCATCTGTAACACCTCCAACTCAGAAATCAATTTGCTCTTGCTGTCACGACCTAGAGGTAAGCCTAAACTTGGTCATCTCTCAATCCATGCAATTTTTGCTGCACAATAATTTGGCCATATATTCATAATCATGCATGGAATGTTTCCCCTCAATTAATTGCATTGTTTGAATCGTGTATAAAAAATCCCAGCCTTCATGCAAAATCTAGGGTTCTTGAGGATTGTTCATGATTTCTTGTTTTATGTTTAATTTAAATGAAATTAATTGTCATAGACATGATCGTGAGGTTGAAACGAGTTGATTGGTATGTGGATTGCATGATATGATTAAGTATTCAGTGAGATTGGATAGAAAATGCAAATCTGGGAAACTCAGAACACGCGCGTGTTCTTGCCCTTGTTCTTGGCGCCATTTTCCAACATTTGAATATTTGAATTTTGTGATTTTTATTTAATTGATTCAAAAATTAATTTCTCTCTGAGTTTTAATGATTTTGAGTTGATTCTTTTTTTAATAATTCACAAAAATGTTAAAATATTTTATTTTACCAAAAAATACCAAAAATATTATTTATTTCATATAATTGATATTTTTTCAAAGAATTAATATTTTAATTGTTTTTGACATTTAAAATATTTTTTCCTCTTGATTTTGTAAATTTTAATGACTTCCAATCATTTTGTAGGGCAAAACATGATTTTTGAAGCATTAATCCAAGATCATAATTTATTTCCCACATGTTAAATAATTTTTGATCATTTTAATTGAATTTTTATTCAATTAAAACGCATTTTGGAAATAAATTAGGGTTTTTGATTAATTTAACCCTCACAAATCATTTTCAAACACTTTTTGGGCCTCTATTAGAGTGTAAGACCCAACCCACTTGTACAGAAATATTTTGGGCCTCACTTATTGTATAAGTCCCTCTGTACATTTTTAAATTCGGCACGATCGTCGCCAGTTTAAAAATAAACCATATGGGCCTCTCCTTGAGCTATAAGACCCATTCAAAACTTTTGGGCCTCTATTAGAGTGTAAGACCCAACCCACTTGTACAGAAATATTTTGGGCCTCACTTATTGTATAAGTCCCTCTGTACATTTTTAAATTCGGCACGATCGTCGCCAATTTAAAAATAAACCATCTTGGCCTCTCCTTGAGCTATAAGACCCATTCAAAACTTTTGGGCCTCTAATAGAGTGTAAGACCCAATCCCCTTTTAACCAAAATAATTTTGGGCCTCACTTATTGTATAAGTCCCTCTGCATTAAAAGAAAACCTCGGCGCAATCGCCATTTTTAACGAAAAGTCATTTGGGCCTACCCTCGTGTTATAAGTCCCACTCTTTTTCTTTAAAAACTTTTTGGGCCTCTTGAGAGAGTGTAAGACCCATCCCTTTGTACATAAAACCTTTTTGGGCCACAGTCACTTGTATAAGTCCCTCTGTACAAATTCAACAGTGCAATCACTGGTAAAACCCTGGGCCTCTCCTTGAGCTGTAAGCCCCAAATCTTTCGTTTTCAAAGCACTTTCTCCTTTGATTTTGAATATACTGTTGTTTTCAATCTGTCTTTGTTGAACAACTAACCAAACAGCATGGAAGCTCTATAATCGAGTAAGTGTTTATACGCTTTCATTTACCGCTTTCATATACATATAACTGTATTGTGGGGCTGTTTCGCTGTAAGTCTTCTTTCATAAACTCATATCAACTGTGTAATAATAGTATAGATATTTAGAGTTTCCCCGGCAACTAAGTCTAGCATTAAGCCCGTTTATCACTCTTAAATAGTCAAAACTAGATCCCCATAGGATTACTAGACACAGTCTTCCCTCCTCTTGGGCTTAAACAATATGGAGACATGAAAGGCAGCATTCTCGGTGAACCCTTTCATAGACTGTCACTCGTAGAAGTTGTCAAGAAACTCTATTCCCCAGAGATGATCTTTTCTCTGTGAATGGCATCTCTTGAGTTTCTTCCAAATTCTCGAACTTTCCTGGCTTGATCTATTCTCGGTGAATGGCATGTGTTGAATTTCTCGGGGTTTGGGGACCCACAAGCTTCTTAAAAGCACTTGTCAAGAAACTCTATTCCCCAGAGATGATCTTTTCTCCGTGAATGGCATCTCTTGAGTTTCTTCCAAATTCTCGAACTTTCCTGGCTTGATCTATTCCTCGTGAATGGCCTATCTTGAATTTCTCAAGGTTTGGGGACCCATCGGCTTCTTAAAAGCATCGGCCTCCTCTTGGGCATCGTACAAGGACCCACAGGCTTCCTAAAAGCATCCCCGCCTCCTCTTAGTACAAGGACCCGTCGGCTTCTTAGAAGTATTCACAGCCTCCTCTTAGGCTTCGTATAATGATCTCTTCCTCCGGGAATGATAGCCTCCTCTTGGGCTTCGTACAAGGACCTCTCGGCTTCTTAAAAGTCTCTAGCCTCCTCTTGGGCTTCGTACAAATTGTCCCGACGACCTCCTAGAGGTATAGGAACAAAACTTAGTCATCTTCATAGAACAGTCCTTTCAAAGAGTCTACTACTATTTCTCAAAGCATAGTACAAAAGATGAAACTATAGACACGGACAGTCTAATATCCTTGAGTCTCAAAGACATTCTCAAGTGACCCTTCGTTAAATAGGAAGAAAACCCGTAGACTCGGACAGTCTCAATACCCTTTGGATTTCCCATTTCCTTAAAGAACAGGAAATATCCCTGGCCCTCGAATCGAATCCTTGAGTACAGTGTTACTCATATAAGAACTGATTTTCTCTTTAAAATTAGTATATTGGATCTATCACTCAACTGAAACAGTTACAATTGCCTCCTCTTGGGCTTTGTACAATGATTCTTCTCAGCGAAGCAAACGTTTAGCCTCTCTCTCTCGGGCTTCGTACGAGACACAAAAGACTCCTTCGTTGAGTCAAACAATGTTTAGCCTCTCTCTCGGGCTTTGTACAAGACACATAAGAGACACCCTCGTTGAGTCAATCACCCCTTTTCGCCTCCATCTCGGGCTTTATACGAGATACAAAAAGGTTCTTATTGAGCCAAACAAATTTCAGCCTCCATCTCGGGCTTTGTACGAGATATAAAAACACTCTCTTGTTGAGTATAAAAGATCCGCTTGTAGGATCAACCCCTTTTAGCCTCTCTCTCGGGCTTTGTACGAGACACATAATAGCCTCCTCTTAGGCTTTGTATAAGAAAACCACTGGTTGATCCAATCAACCTTTTAGCATCAAAGCTGTGCCTCATTCACAGTACACAAACATCAACAACTCCTTCCCCTTCATCTAATCGTTGTAAGCGGCAAGCCTCTGGATCATCTACATCCATGCCACTGTCCCTCTTTTAGCATGAGAAATTCCTAAGGAAAGATAGCATTGCTCTACACTGAGTTAAAGTCTTCTCCTTCAGGTTAAAAATATCCTATAAAGGAAATTATGGCATTGCTGGATTCATACATCCGGGTTAAAGTAATTCTCCTTTATAAACAGTTGTGACATACAACCCCCTCTTTAGAGATGACAAATTCTCTCTAAAGTCAACACCCTTTTAGCTTCACATCTTGGGCTTTGAACAAGATACAAATCACCTTCAGCTTCACGTCTTGGGCTTTGAACAAGACACCAAAACACCATTTCTAGGAGGAACTACAAACGCTCTGATTTCCCTGTTTCGGTAAATGGGAATACGTAGGCATAAGATTGAAAGAAAAATCTTAGCGAGCACACTAAACAAAAAACCCAAAATCCCATACTTTCATATATCCGTCCTAACATCTTAATCTCCCACCAATCGACCGAACACCACTTTTAAAAAAATAAACCTAATAGAGACCCCGAATCTTTGTAGCATCTGTAAACCAACAGTTTTGACTGTTTAATCTCAGTTTGCAAGCAGGGTTAATTTGAGACATCTATTTCCCTTCCTTCATCAGCTTTAATAGGATAAAAATGAATCGAGCTGTAGACATCAAAGAGCGGTAGTGCTTCGCAACCACGTCCAAAAATCACTCGCTACATGAGTGCATGGTTTGATGAGTTTTCGGTGCCATTGGAAAGATGAACTATCATAGAACAAGTTTGATGTGAATTTTGGATTGAATAGAGACTTGGAAGTTGATGAAAAATGGCTTGGAACATCAAGGTTTGAAACTGGCACATGGACGAGGCAAGTTGGTAGGTTGGCATGGCAACATGGTCTCTGGAATTCAGCATGATCACATCAAATTTGGACCCATATAACTCCATCATAACTTGCTCAAATGGAAAAATGTCCAACATCAAACTTGAAGAGGACATTGAGATGTACAACTTTGATGTTTAACATTTTTTCATTTGAAGCTTACATCACTGAGAAAAGTGGCTGGACATTTGGCACACCAAGTGTTTGACAAAATTATGGCGCATGGGCCTGGTCTTGCTTGGTCATGACTTGGTTTTTTGACCTAGTTTTGTCAAACTTTGATGGATCATAACTCCCTCAATTTTGATCCAATGGAAGAGTTCTTTATATGGATTTGAAGCTTAGAATGTGAACTTTAATTGGCTCAAATTGGGCCTGAGGTTTGGAGCTTTTATCTTGAATAAAGAGAGCCTCAAAGTGTGGTGCAAAAGGGTCCAAACTTGCCATTTTTGGAAACCCTAAAGTTTCTATTTTTGGCAGTTTTGTGATTTCTTGATTTTTCTTGATTCATCCATCATTTCTTGATCAAATATTATCCAATGAACATATATAACTTGAATTTCATGAATTTGATCTTAAAAAGTCAGGAGTTGACTTTTTTCACTGCATAGTTGACTTTTTCCCTAATTCCTTGATTTTGAATCTTCTGACCAATTGAAACCCCTCTGAAACCAATTTATGGGAAATTTTCCATCCCTATACACTTAGGAACATAACCAATACCATGAGATCAAGTTTTGTCCAAAAAATCAGAAATAAACTGATTTTAGGGCAAACCCTAGTTTTGGTACCCTATGGTTAGGAGGAAATAGCACATCCTCCAAATCCAAATTCCTCCGAATATGATGTATATCCCATCTAACAAAGATGAGATATGACATTTGGAGGTGATAAAAACTCAAGGAACTTGCCCATTTGAGGGTCATATCCCAATTTTAGATTGTTTTGTGTAGGAGATGATGCACTATCTAATCTTCTTGATGAATTCCCAACTTCCAATGCCTTGTGGGATCAAAGTGAGAGGATATATGATATAAGAGACCCTTGAGGCTTGTTTAAAGACCCTTGCCTCTTATTCTCTTGCTTTGGATGATTAACACCTTTGAAAACCACTGATCACATGCCCTTATGCCATATGTATGCTATGTGATATGCAATTTATGACCTATTATGGAATGCAAATGAGTAAAACATAGACCAATTTATTGAGAAGACATGAGGGCAAATTTTGAGGTATTACAGCTGCCCCTATTCAATCAACTGTGAATCTAAATGGATGAAAGCAACGGCTATCAGGACTTCAAGATACATAGGGATTGAATACAAAAATAACCGAGAAAATTTGCACTGTGTGGATAAAGAGAATGTTGTAAATGAAGCAATGGTAAGGAAGAAAAGTTTGTGAGAAAGAATTTGGAACCATTGGTCCCCATAGGAAACCTGTCGGGAACTGGTGAACTACCTGTCGGGAACTGGTGAAATACCTGTCGGGGACTAGTGAACTACCTGTCGGGAACTAGTGAACTACCTGTCGGGAACTGGTGAACTACCTGCCCGGAACTGGTGAACTACCTGTCGGGAACTAGTAAAAGACCTGTCGGGAACTGGTGAAATACCTGTCGGGAACTGGTAAGCTTGGACCTGGGTAAGCTACAGTTTATAACCAAGGCTTACCTATCGGGAATGGGTAAATGGACCTGTCGGGAACTGGTATGGTTAAAACTCAAAGGTGCTGTCGGGGACGGCTACAGTTTATAACCAAGGCTTACCTATCGGGAATGGGTAACTGGACCTGTCGGGAACTGGTATGGTTGAAACTCAAAGGTTCTGTCGGGGACGGCTACAAGAATCCTATCTGGAATGGTTCCAAGAAACTTGTAAGCTGAGAGATATGACTTTGTGGGGAGAAAAGTGATGAAACCCTTTGCGCTACTTCGAGATATCTGTTGGGGAATGAAAAAGGCATTCTTTCTGGCTTTGTCAACGATATAAGGAGCAAAGTTTTGGACTCTCGTACGAGTTATCAAAACTGACCTATGCTTCACATGCATATGTTTGAATTTTTCCATGGCGTAATGCTCCATCTCAAATGGAAATGCTACGCGTTTTGAGGATGCCATGCATACTATATGCAAAATACAGAGAGGTTCCTCAGTAAAATAAATGCTGAGGAAAGGTAAGTAACTCCGCTGGGGATAACAAGCTGGATTAACTTCGTAGTCGCAAACCGTACTGGGGAAGAAAAAATCGACCTGATCTCCTGATCTGGACACTGACCTGACAAACTAATCGAGGTTGCTGTAGGAAATGATAACTTTGCTGGGGAGGTATCATCTGAACCAGTCTGCTTGGGGAATAACTATAACCATAGAACTCCGCTGGGGAAATGAGCTTACAACAAACTCTGCAGGGGAGAACCACTTCAGAGCGTCCCGTGCTGGAAATGTCCCTTGAGAGGATTTTACAGAAGACCACGCCTCTTCAAACTCTACTAGGAATAATTGATTTGGAACACCTCCTGTTGGGGAATTTTCAAAATGCCCCATGCTTGGGATGGCGACTTCACTGGGGATTCACAACCGTTATCGACACAGAAAAGCTTGTAGCTGTTGGAAGTACTGAATGGGAGAATCGACTTAATAAGATACAACACTACCCATTTAAAACTTGACTTGTTAATATCGAATCGTCGTGCGCGACCGTCTGCCAGAAGATGGATTCAAGCATTAAACGTTGTGATAAAAGAGTGAAATGAGAATCTTTTTTCTGAACATGATGGCTTCAGTAATACCATTTGACAATGTTGTCGGGGATCATGGAGCTCTGTAAATACGCTGGGGATGACCACCTCCCAGAAGTACTTTCCTGTTGAGGAACCGTCTCTGCTTGGGGAGGAATGATCATTTGCGCTTCGTAAAGGATTTTGGCCTTAAATACGTCATACACCTTTGTATAGCTATCCAGTGAACTCTCAACACCTGCAAACAAAAGAATGCACACATATGCCCCAGGGTAACATGGGTTTTGTAGTATTCACCCAAGCACACCCGTCATTTAAAGCAATTTTAAATGTTTTCTCTTTTACGCATGTTATTGTAGAACCCCAATGTTTTCACATGCAAATGTTTATAAAAAATTTGGACGTTTGTGTAAACAAAACAAATTATAAAAACAAAACAAACAACTAGAATTATTCTGAATAACGACCATTTTATTGATTGAAGAGCCTGAAAATAGGCATTTACATCAAGAAGCAATTCCTGGAAAGAGGTAATTGCCAAAACAGAAAAGAAACTGTCCTAATGGCAATGTGAAACTGGAACTCCATTGAGTTTCAACCCTGCTATGGTTCATATATCTTCAAGACTCTCCAATTGCCTTGCCTTCAAAGGGGATGATTGAACTGATTCCTATGCTTCGGAGTGCTTATTGATTGAGACGAGATGATACAAATTAATCAGATCGCAGTTTTCGCTAAATCTCTCTTTTGCCTGGATCGCCCTTTACGGGTTTTCAATCCATCGAGATACCCTTTTTTGCCTAAGTTGCCCTTGCGGGTTTTCAACTTACTGGGTGTACTCACTTTTTCTTATCATCCCTATTTTTTTCCCGAACCTTTTCTCCCCCCCCCCTTTTTTTATGGTTCGCCGGGATGCCCTTTTTTGCCTGGACTCTCTTTTTACTGTCCAGCGGGTCTATTTATGCGGAGTATTTTTTAACTGCGTCTGAGTTCACAGGTGACAGAAAATCTTCACCGTCCATTTTTGTAAGCATCAAGGCTCCGCCCGAGAAAACCTTCTTAACAACATATGGACCTTCATAATTAGGAGTCCACTTGCCCCTGTGATCTGTATTTGGAGGAAGAATCCTTTTCAATACCAAGTCGCCCGTCTGGTAAGTCTGAGGACGCACTTTCTGGTCAAATGCCTATTTCATTCTCCTCTGGTACAGCTGTCCATGACATACTGTAGCCAACCATCTTTCTTCGATGAGACTCAACTCGTTGAACCTCGCTCGAACCCATTCAGCATCGTCAAGTTTAACATCCATCATGACCCTTAAAGAAGGGATCTCAACTTCCACCGGTAGCACTGCTTCCATACCGTATACTTGAGAAAACGGGGTTGCCCTAGTAGATGTACGAATGGAGGTACGGTACCCATGCAAAGCGAAAGGCAACATTTCATGTCAATCCTTATACGTCACCACCATCTTTTGCACAATCTTCTTGATATTTTTGTTGGCTGCCTCGACGGCACCATTCATCTTCGGGCGATAAGGAGAAGAATTGTGATGTTCGATTTTGAAACTCTGGCATAGCTCTTGCATCATCTTATTGTTGAGATTAGAACCATTGTCAGTAATGATCCTTTCGGGCACCCCATATCGGCAAATAATCTCCTTCTTAATGAATCGGGCCACCACCTACCTGGTGACATTTGCAAAAGAGACAGCTTCCACCCACTTGGTAAAGTAATCAATAGCCACCAAAATGAATTGATGTTCGTTGGAAGCTGTAGGCTCAATCTTCCCAATCATATCAATGCCCCACATAGCAAAGGGCCATGAAGAACTCATCACATTCAGAGGTTTTGGTGGCACATGCACCTTGTCAGCGTAGATCTGGCATTTGTGACATTTTCGAGCATACTTAAAGCAATCAGCCTCCATAGTTAACCAGTAATACCTGGCCCGCAATAATTTCTTGGCCATAGCATGCCCACCAGCATGGGTACCGAAAGATCCTTCATGCACTTCCTGCATTAACAGGTCCGCTTTGTGTGTATCCACGCATCTAAGCAAGACCATGTCAAAGTTTCGCTTGTAAAGCACATCCTCGTTCAAGAAGAAGCTTCCTGCTAATCTCCTCAGAGTCTTCTTATGATTATTTGATGCCCCAGCCGGATACTCTTGACTCTTCAAGAAATGCTTGATATCAAAATACCAAGGTTTATCATCAATCATCGTATCGGCAGCAAACACATGAGCGGGTCTGTCTAGCCTCATCACATCAATCTTGGGTATATGGTTCCACCAATTCACCTGAATCATGGAAGACAATGTTGCTAAAGCATCAGCCATTTGATTCTCATCACGAGGTATATAGCACAATTTTACTGTTGTAAAGAAAGTCAACAGTCTTCTCGCATAGTCTCTGTAAGGAACCAAGTTTTGCTGGTTGGTATGCCAATCTCCATTGATCTGGTTGATCACTAGAGCCGAGTCCCCAAATATCTCAAGAGTCTTGATCCTTAAATCAATGGCTTCCTCAATACCCATGATACAAGCCTCATATTCCGCTTCATTGTTGGTGACATCAAAAGTCAACCTGGTAGTGAAAGGTATATGTGATCCTTTCGGAGTAATAAGGACTGCCCCCACACCACTTCCATTCATGTTAACGGCCCCATCGAACATCAGTTTCCATTTGTCACCAGGATCCGGCCCTTCGTCAACCGGGGGCTCTTCACAATCTTTAGCCTTGAGAAACATGATGTCTTCATCAGGAAAGTCAAACCTCATTGGCTGATAATCATCAATAGGTGACTCGCAAAGATAATCAGACAACATACTCCCTTTGATAGCTTTCTGGGAAGTGTATTGTATATCATACTCAGTCAAAACCATCTGCCACCGAGCGACCCTTCCATTAAGAGTTGGCTTCTCAAAAATGTACTTGACTGGATCCATTTTTGAAATTAGTAGGTTTGTATGAGTTAGCATATATTGTCTCAATCGCTTAGCAGCCCATGCTAGTGCGCAGCATGTCTTCTCAAGCATCGAGTACCTGGACTCGCAATCGGTGAATTTTTTGCTCAGGTAGTATATAGCATGTTCTTTCCTACCTGTCTCGTCGTGTTGACCGAGAACACAACCCATTGATCCATCACGTACAGAGAGATACATAATCAGTGGCCTCCCAGGAACCGGAGGCATGAGAATCGGAGGATTTTGCAAATATTCTTTTATTTTATCAAAGGCCTTTTGACAGTCATTGTTCCACCGGATTGATTGATCTTTTCTCAATAATTTGAATATTGGCTCGCAAGTCGTGGTAAGATGAGATATAAATCTTGCAATATAATTCAGTCTTCCCAAAAATCCACGAACCTGTTTTTCTTTTCTTGGCTCCGGGATTTCTTGAATGGCTTTTACCTTTGCTGGATCCACCTCGATTCCTTTTTCACTGACAACGAAGCCCAGAAGCTTACCAGATCTTACCCCGAAAGTATACTTATTCGGGTTCAGCCTCAGTCTGAAATGTCTCAACCGTTCAAACAACTTTTTCAAATTTATCAAATGCTCTTCTTCCGTTTGTGATTTGGCAATCATATCATCCACATAAACTTTAATTTCTTTGTGAATCATATCGTGGAAAAGCATCACCATGGCACGCTGATATGTTGCTCCAGCGTTCTTTAAACCAAACGGCATCACCTTATAACAGAATGTGCCCCAAGGGGTAATAAATGTAGTTTTCTCCATATCCTCTGGCGCCATCTTGATCTGGTTATAACCGGAAAACCCATCCATGAAAGAAAACACAAAGAATTGAGCCGTATTATCCACCAACACGTCAATGTGTGGTAATGGAAAATCATCTTTTGGACTCGCCCTGTTCAAATCTCGATAATCCACGCACATTCTGACCTTGCCATCCTTCTTCGGCATAAGCACAATATTAGCGACCCATGGAGGATAACTAGTAACAGCTAGAAACCCCGCATCCAACTGCTTTTGCACCTCCTCTTTGATTTTAATGGCCATTTCAGGTTTGGTTCTCCGGAGCTTCTGCTTGACAGGAAAACAACCCTCTTTCAGCGGCAATCTGTGCACCACGATGTCCGTATCCAACCCCGACATATCTTGATAAGACCAGTCGAAGATGTCAACATACTCTCGCAACATCTCAATCAGCTCTTTCTTTACATTCTCTGCCAGTCTTGCCCCTACTTTGACCTCTTTCTTTACCTCTTCAGTACCGAGATTGACAACTTCTATAGATTCCTGATGAGGCTGAATGACTCTTTCTTCCTGTTTCAATAATCTAGCCAACTCTTCAGGAAGTTCACAGTCTTCCTCATCCCCCTCTTCAGCTTGGTATATTGGATTATCAAAGTCATAATAAACCATAGCAGGGTCGTCATCAACAAGATCCAGAGAATTGTTTCTACATGAATGATAATTCATGCCTTTAGAAATTGCCTTTTTTTGAAAGGAAAAGAAAGAAAAATGCAAGAAAACTACGAAGAAAACATTGCCATTTTTATTTAAAAATAAAAATAAAAAGGAAAGACAGGGAACACAATTTTGAATACAAAACATCCTTTTATTAATGATAAAAATTTGTATGAGAACAAATGGGGGCCCTACAATGAAGTCACTATGCCTTGGGCAGAGCATAGGACCTTTGCATGCTTAATGAAAGAAAACACAGAAAATTACTTATTCGGCAGAGTAACTTGAATGAGATCCTCCGAAAACCAATTGTTCAGCTTTACTCATGGGGCACAGGGGCGCACCCAATTGTCCAGGTCATAGTCACTATCTTCACCATCTTCAACTGCTGCACAAATCTGGCTTGGATGTATGACTCCTCCACTAGAGAAAATAACTGGACCTTGGCGCTCTTGACCCTTTGGCAGTGGAACTTGAGGAGATTTATAACCAATTCCGCTCTTATCATCCTTGAAAGATAGCTCAATTACTTGACCCCAGCCTTCCGTATGACCAGACTGCACTACTTCCAAAGCCTACTTATACGAAGTCATTGAGGTTCCCACCCTTGCCTCACCAGAAGGAGAATCTTTCACCATATTCATAGTTTCAAATGCTTGACAGAGAGTTTCGTTAATTTCTCCGTCCATCTCCACGTACTTGAAGGATGACAGATGACTAACGAAAATATCTTTCTCCCCACATACTGTAACAGCCTAACCGTCAACTACAAATTTTATCTTCTGATGCAAGGTTGAAGATACAGCCCCAGCAGCGTGGATCCATGGATGACCCAATAGACAACTATAGGTCGGTTGGATGTCCATCACATAAAACACTGTATTAAAGACCTGGGGTCCAATCTGGACAGGTAGCTCTACTTCTCCAAACACTGATCTCTTTGAACCATCAAATGCTTTCACCACTAGATCACAAGGCCTAAGTACAACCCCTTCCACAACCAGCTTTGCTAATGTTTTCTTAGGCAACACATTGAGGGAAGAGCCAGTGTCCACCAATACATAAGATGACATAGCACCTTTACATTCCATTGATATGTGGAGAGCCTTATTGTGATTCCTTCCTTCTGGCGTTAAGTCAAAATCTGTGAACCCGTTACCAGCATTAACATTGGAAATCATACTTTCAAGCTGGTTCACTGATATTTCTTATGGTACGTATGCTATATTCAAAATCTTTAGAAAGGCCTTCCGATGGGCTTCAGAACATAGCAACAATGACAATATAGAGATCTTAGAAGGCGTTTGATGTAGGTGGTCAACGATCTTATAATCGCTCTTTCTGATTATTCTCATGAGTTCCTCAGTATCTTTCTCCAATGAATTATCAGATTCTTCCCCTGGCACTGGTTCATCACTTATCACCTGCTTTCCTTTGGTCCTCGCTAATGCTTTAGTATCATCTTTCCTGAGTGTCTGAGGAGCAAAAAGCCTTCTGCTGCGAGTAAAGCCACCCATTCCCCCAACATTTCTGATACTTGAACCACTTTCTCTAGGAGTCTGTACTTTCTGCCTCTGTCCTTGACTATTAGTTCCATAGTACCACGGAATTGCAACCTTGTTCTCATTTGGGACATGACTAGGAACAGTTATAGTTATAGGAGCTACTCGTTCAGGCGCAGGTGTTTGTACAAGAGCAGGCACCGGAATTTCCACAGGATCAAAGTAGATTGTAATAGTAGAAACTTCATCATCATTCTTTTTCAACTGATCAAATTGTAAACATCCTTCATCCATCATGCTCTGAAGGCTATTTCTCAACGTCACACAACCATTACCAGCAATCAAACAATCTTCACAACTTTCTGAGCAACCAGGAAATACATCCCCTTTCAGCAGGCGATCCTTCACAACTTTCAACGGAGTCTTGACATCATTAATGTCCCTTACCAGATTCAAACTTCCATCTTCTTCAATGGAATTCACCCCTGGTACACCATGCGAAGGCATGGGATTTTGAATTACATTAGGCCTCAGAGAAAAATTAATAGCCTTTGAATCAACAAGATCTTGAACCACATGTTTGAAACCCTTGCAATTTTCCACATTGTGACCCGGCGCATTTGAGTGAAATTCACACTTTTCATTTGCATCATACCCAAAAGGTAATTTTCCCGCTGGGGGCGCTAAAGTCCTCAATTGTACCAACTTCAAACGAAGTAAATTCTGTAGCATTTGTGAGCATGTCATAGGGAAAGCATCAAAATGTCAGTCATTCAATCTCTTTCTTGGGTGATACTGCCTTTGCTCTGCAGGTTGAGCCTCAATACTCGGAGTTGGAATAGTTATAGATGCTGATTGATGATATGGATCCTGTCGTCCTCTACCTCTCCCCCCTTGTGCATATGCAGCATTAGTGTCACTTTCATGCTTTCTGTTATTGTTACCAAAAAACTTCTTTGTGGAAGCTGAACTTGTACCACTTCCGTCCTGAATCTTCCCCAGCTTTAACAAACTCTCGATTCTCTCTCCAACAATTACGATGTCAGCAAAACCAGTGGATGGACAAGCAGCCAACCGATCAAGATACGGACCTTGCAAAGTATTCATGAACATATCGGCCATTTCTCTATCTGCCAACGGAGGTTGCACCTGAGCAGCAAGTTCACGCCACCTCTGGGCGTCTGCTTAAAACCTTTCTTAGGGTCCTGTGTCATGCTTTGTAACTGAGTGCGATTCGGTGCCATGTCGATGTTATACTGGTATTGCTTCAAGAAAGCCAAGCACAACTCTTTCCAACTTCTGATGTGAGCCCTGCCCAAATTTATATACCATTCCAGTGAGGCTCCAGACAAGTTGTCCTGGAAAAATACATCCATAACTTCTGATCATCAGAATAAGCTTCTATCTTTCGATTATATGCCTGGAGATGAGTTTTAAGACAAGTGCTCCCATTGTACTTGTCAAAAGTAGGTGGTTTAAACTTTGGGGGAATCTTGACACCCTGTACTAGTCCCATATCCTCAACATCAATTCCCAAAGGATTCTGACTTTCTATAGCTTTCACCCTTTCAGCCAGTCCCTCGTATTTCTTGTCATCATGGTAGAATCCCATATCAGCATTAAGTATGGAAAACTGATTATCCTGACGAACTTCCACCAGCCCATTGTTGCCAGGAACAAAACCCACGTTAACTCCAACCGGAAGAGGAGTAACAACAGGAGGATTGCCAACAGGAGGATTGACAACATGAGGATTGACCCTAGGGGGATTAACATGATCACCATTAGGAATCTCTATCTCTAACCTCTGGATGGTAGCCCGCATGTCTTCTTGCCTTGCTCTCAGGTCCTGCTGTCCCTGAGCAACGCCTTGCATCAAATTCATAAATTGTTCCATGCGTGCCCTTAACTCAGCCAACTCTATCTGTACCTGATCCATGACCCTTATTTGGTTTCGTCTGGTTGCGTATCGGTGAATGTGGGAAACGGCTATTATGCCTGAAATTAAATAAAGGTTAGAGGACCTGCCACAAGTACCTGAAAAGCAAACAACAAAATGCAAAATGATATTCCATGCAATGCAAATACCATGTTTACTCATTTTGAAGCATTCCTTCCTTCGATTCCAATTTGACCGAAATGGAACATCGCACATTCCTGCAATTGATAGAACATCAGAGATGCATATTAATAATTTAGAATGCCCATCATATACGGCCCAGTGAGTGTGTAGATCATTGTATAATTTGATGAAGAATCCACCTCAAGAATACCAAACGAAACACCATTAGCATAAATGAAAACCCACAACCAGGTGTGGAACAGTCAAATACAAATTGGTTCTGAACAAATACAACTGAATAGCATGAATACAAGCGAAATAAAACCCATCAACAAGCCTAATGGTGAGTTCCCAGAATAAAAACAAAACAACTCAGACACTGAGCCCATACAAATCCTCCCAGACTTCCTTGAGAAGTGCTTCAGTAACTGGATCATTAGGGCACTCCTTAAGACTTATGATCAGCTGAATCCTTATCTTGATAGCTTCCTCCAGTTTTCTAATTTGATCTCTAATGTCTAACTCTTTGACTCTCTTTACTCTGGCGCGGAATTTCAGATCTTCAATCTCTTGGTTGGCTGAACTAAGCTGCTTGAGGAATTCACCTTATTTACTCTTCAAATTCTTTCTCAACTCATCATTTTCAGCCCTGATTCTCGCTTCGATCTCCCTTCGGCACTCGGAGAACTCATCCCATCTCTGCTGTCCTTTGGCAAGTGCATTTTCAGACTTTGACAACTGCTCGTTGCTACGCTTGCACGCCTCTTTTAATGCCATCTCATTTTGCTTGACCTTGTAAATATAGATAGTGTCCTCTGCAATTCTTTTCTCATTAGCCTCATGACGCTCAGTCAGCTTTTGCAGTTCATACTCAACATTACGCTTTTCACAAAGCGCCTTTCGGAGTCCTTCACTTAGCTTCTCATTCATTTTGACTGTCTTATCCATCTCTGCCTTAAGCTTGTTATATTCAGCAACACTTATCGTGGTCACCAGTTCAACAACAACTGGATCTGACAGACTTTCCTTGGAGAACGGCAAAAGGGTGATCTGAACTCTTCTTTTCAACCATGCATCATACTGAGGAGACAACACGTTATTACACTTGCCAAAGACAACTTTACCTTTGTTTGCAAATTTCCCCAAGCTCCGGCCGCTTGCCTTACCAACAAAAGATTATCCTTCACAGAGAAAAAGAAAGATTCTTCCAATTCGCTATCCCTCGGAGGATCTATTAAAGTAAATCCCAACTGCCTCCTTAGAATAATAGGATTGTAATTGATGCAACCCCTTATCCCCAAGATGGCACATTAAGATGTCTTCCACAGCTACTGACAAAATCCCCACCCATCGTTCTTTGATTAAACCAACAAATATCTTTTGCCGTCAACTGAATCATCCTTTTAGCCCAATTCTTTGCAGGATGAGGATCCAGGAAAGCCTCAGAATTTGGTAAGTGTCTCATAAGCCATTTATGAAACAGAGGTGCGCAACATCTAACCAAACCCCCTATCTTCTTCTCATTATTATAATGCACAGAATAATACAAGTCCCCCAAGAGCGTAGGTATAGGATTCTTTAACATAAAGATATGGATGGCTCTCATGTCTACAAACTTGGGCTCATCAGCAAACAACATAATCCCATAAATGCTCAAGGCCAGAATAGCACAAACTGTTTCCCATTGAGCTTTAGCAGCACATTCTTCAGATTTGGCAACCAAGAAATCCAGATGAAAGCCAGATAAACCTCCTTTGGTGGCGAGGTTATCTATCACCACAGGTACGCTCAGATGGAGGGCCTTTAGCTATCTCCTCAGGCTTTGGAGGGCGCATATCAGAGTTAAAAGGAATCTGGTATTTGAGAGGCACATCTAGAAGAATGGCATACTCTTCCAGCATCGGGGCCAACTGAAATTCCGAGAAAGTGAAGTACCTTAACTATGGGTCATAAAACTACAAGCAAGTATGAATGACACTCATCTCTGAAGCATTCAAATCATCAACCATAGTCAGAATCTCCCCATGAGCCTTCCGGAACATACCCACATGATCTGGAGTAATAAGAGAAACCATCCTCTGTAACTGCCCCACCTTGGTGTCAAAGAACGTGTAATGCACATTGTTCTTCCTTGGAACATCCATAACTGCAAAGGAAATTGTCAACCGGAATCGAAAGGAAGTATACCCTGCAAATGAATAAACATGAAGGTTAAATGCAAAAATGCGAATGATGATATGTATGCAAGGGCATGTGATCAATGCTGCACAAATATTGTTGAACCCACTGTACTGCAGTCTGAATTTGGTGAGATATACAAAACCGGGATCAAAAGTCCAATAACAAATCCAAAACAAATATGAACTGGTCAGGATCAAAGGTTCAGTAACCAATCCAGCACAAATAATAAGACCCGGTAGGATGAAGGTCAAGGGCTCCTGCACACCTATAAACAATCCCCCCAACCTCACATGTATGTACTAGAAAGGGAGTCTCCTCAAATTTGGACCTCGAAATGAGAAGCAATAGCACATTCAGCCCGAAGGATACAATGTTAGCGCGAAACAAAGAGATCGTCCTCTGATTCACCTTAAAATAAAGAGGGGTCATCCTAAAAGGTCATCCAGACTTAACAGCTCTTCCAGATAGCTCTACCATTGTGGAAGACCCACAACGCAGAATTCTCTAGAGAGAACCACATCCAGATTGTGTCTCATATTCCCTCCTCGAACCGAAATGGAACGCGGGAGGATATGAAACACACTAAACATAAGTGCACTCAGGCCTGTGTATTGGGCCTATCTCTCAGAATACCTCATCCCGCCAAATAGAAACAGCACAGTCCAGTATAGCATAATATAACATATGAAATGAAAATGCTAAAATGCAGTAAATATAGTAGTATATAGTAAAGCAGTAATACAGTAAATAAAAATACAGTACAACAGTAAATACAGCACAACAGTAAACACCCAATGAAAGAAAAACAGACAAGCGCTAGGATTGACTTGCTTAGGGAACCAGAGATTCTGGGTTCGGTCCCCAGCAGAGTCGCCAGCTGTCGCTCCCGGGATTTTCATCCAAGTACAAACGCGAAAGTGGCACCAAAAAAGAGTCGCCAGCAATGTGTATTTATCCCAAGAGAGGGAAAGGAAACACTGCATAAACCTGAGGAAAAGGAAAGAGCATGGTCTTGCGACCAAGAGAACTGGGTTCGGGAGTCGGTTACGCGTGAGGAAGGTATTAGCACCCGCACGCGTCCATCGTACCCGATGGGATCCATGTTTGCTTGTCTCGATCAAAGGGTGTAAGGAAACGATACTGGAAAAAAGAACTGCTAGCTGGAGAACTGGAAGAGGGAAGGAGAGAGAAAGAGAAACAAATATAGGGAGAATAAAAGAAGTGCTCGAATGGGCCCTACCCCACTGCCTACGTATCTCATCGGGAACATGAGAATCAGAGCCCCTCACCTAGGGAAAATTATTTGTGTTTTTTAGTGGAATACATCAACGTTCGCGTCCTAGCAGTTTAGGTGTTGCAGCTCGCTGTATGGAGACTTAGGCGTTACCTGTTTGCGGTAGAACGAACATGACGCATCCTTAAGGAATAGAATGAAGGAGATGAGAAGAGAATTTGTTTGTTTTTGTATTTTAGAAAGAAGTGTCTTGTTTATTTGGGTGTTTTGTAACACGTATTGGATTTAAGTCCCTCATGTAAGATCGAATGCATCGCATATCGACCCAAGACGGGACGTGTGCTAAACATTCTAAGAAAGTGAGAGAAGACCCCTCACCTCCTCATTCTCACATGAAAGGCTCAAATACAATATTGGCTATGTCTTTATTAAGTGTTTTTTACTTTTGTTTTGAGATGAGAAGAGAAGACTCAAATGGGAGCAAAAGGTGAAAAATAAAGGGGACTAAGACTCACCCTAATGTTATCATACATGGATGTTCCTATGGTTAATGTGGTTTAAGAAACCTAATCCTAAAAGAAAGGAGAAGAAGAGCAAAAGAAGCAACTTACTTCCAAGATGGAAGTTAAGTTGATCTTAAAGGGGGGTGAAGAAGAAGTTAATCAAGGAAAGCATATAAATGTTTATCATGATCACAAGTTGAATTATTAAAAGAAATAAGAGAAGATGAAAGAAAGAAGTGCACGTGGAAGCATATCCACCCACTTACTTACTATTTGCACCTACATGAAAAGGTTAGTTCAAAAACTATTTACAAGTAGTGAAATAAGGAAAGAATACCAAATAATGGTCAAACACGTTGAGAATCAATGAATAAGGGTCCTAAGAGATTAAAATCAATTAAATTCAGAACCTATATCTAAAGGTGTGCTCTAATGTTAAGATCTTAAACACACACCAACTATGCACAAACAAATGCCCTAAACATCAAAGAAGTACACTATGGAAGTGGAAAATGAAGAATGAGTGGAAATGCAAAGTGATCATGCATTAATGCTTCACAAAAGCACAAAGTCAGAATCATATACCAATTATAAAAGTCTCCTAATGCTCATGAATCATCACACCAATCATGGATAAAAGAGTACAAGTAGGAGAAATAATATGAAGAAGAAGTAAGCATAAGAGAGACATGTTCAATTAGGCGCACAAAGTGACATACCAAAAGTGCATAACATGTGAAATGGTTAATGAATTCACATGGGCAGTAGCATACTATTAATGATAAGATGCAAATGGAACATGTGAAATGGCATACAAAAATGCAAACATGAATCACATAGTGCATAAGAGGAAGTGGGATATGAAAACATGTCAAAGTTCAAATTAGAATGCACAAACTCATACCAAATGCAAATGCAAACCAAAGTGACTTATAATGCAACAAATGTGACCTATAATATCATACAAATGACCTATAATATCACACAAGACAATCATAAAATGGATGGCACAAGTGCCTCATCAAAACATGTTAACATTAAGTGGAAGAAAGTGCATACATATTACTTCAAATGCAAGGCATCAACAAATATCAAAACACATGACACAATTTGGAAAAACAAGTCCTAAACAAGCTAAGTCAGAAGCACCAACATACATCAAAGCTCATAGCAACATTCAAGAGAAAACAATGACCAAAAGATTTCACAATATCCCATTGAAACACACCACAAAAGTGCTCAAATAAGAACTCCTAAACACATGATAAAATGAATTGAAAAATCAAAAGAAAAATTATTTAGATGCTTTAATGTGTTATCTAATCAATGCAAAAAGAATGAGTTAAAAATGTTGTGTGAGATGGAAGAAATAAAATGCACAAGTTTGAGTACCATGAAAAGTATCAATTAAAAAGGAATTAAAAGGAAATTATGCAATTATGCTCAAAAAATTCATGAAATCAGAATTAAAAATAAAAGGAAATTATTTAAATGTGTCAAAGTGTCACATGAAATTATTTGGGATTTTTAGAGATGATTTGGTATTTTTAAAATAAGAAAATCAAAACAATATGTGACATAAAAATAAAAAACAAAAAGAAATAGCATAGGGGTGTGGCGAAAGTAATTGGCATGTTGAAAAACAATATTGGGCTTAACAGGGGGGTGCCAGTATCAATTAATCATCCCAGTCCAAAACGCGTGTGTTTGTGTGTGATGCAGTGCACAACCAGTCAAATGAAGATGCCCTCACAGCCACAGGATTAAGTCAATGTGGAATCATCAAATAAGAACACACGTCAAATGAACCAAATAAAAAGCGCATGATAAGAACTACGCACTCACACACACACACACAACCATTAGAATTTAAAATTTTGTCACGTGAGAATGAGCACTCACTATTTATGTGTTGGCAAGCTGTGAGCCCTAAGATCAATCAATCAGTCAACCATCAAGAAAAGCAAAACAATCACACGGACGAGAATGCAAGCACATGCTGACTACCTGTTAACCCTCAATTTCAACGCCAGACAAAATCAAAGTTATATTAATGTTAAAAAATTATTTTTAATATAAAGAGGGCTTCGACCTAACTTTTGAGAGGCCTGAGTCGAATAAATGTGGAGAAGTCTTAAAAAAATGGCTAAGTATGGAAAGGGTTCCTCGACCATAAGAATGTAGCGCTGCAGTGGTTATGTTAAGAATGGAGGGAATTTCCAATATTTGAAATTTAAATAAGAGCAGTTGTGGACGTGGGAACAGTTGAGATTAAGGGGAAGGCGCCAAAATCCACACGTTCGAAGCAGTAACCACCACTGAGTAGTTATTTCCTAGCACTATAAATAGGAGTTGGTTCTATGTAAATGGGGTGTCCATATTTTTGTACAAGTTACTCTAAGAAACTCAAAGTACCCGCGTGTAGAGAAACGATTTCGTGAGAATGTACGTAATGTAACACCATTGTCTTCGTTAATCTAATTTATCTTCAGCATGTTTACTTTCCATGCCTTTACAGTTTCTTGAAATTTATCTTCCATGCCAACTTTATGTTCAAAGTCATTTAAGTTTGCTGCGTTTTACTTTCGACTGCATTTTATGTTCAAGCATTTAATCTTCAAACCTTTACTTTTCAAAGCCTTTCATTTTCAAGAACGTGAAGTTCCCCTTTAAATCAACTGCATTTATTTTCAAAGTCTTTTACCTTCCAGCACCTTACCTTCGACAGCACTTTTACTTTCTCAGCCTTTACTTTCAAAGCTTTTACCCATTCGACGCCTTTAATTTTTGCGCCCTTTACTTGCATTACTTTAAATTTCAAGTTCTTACTTTACTTTGTTGCCTGTAGTCGAACGTGGAGTTTAGTTAGATTTTATTTTCAGCATTGTCAAACGTGGAGTTCAGTTCACATTTTCTTTAAGTTGCACTTGTCTCTCAAACTTAGCACATGTCCTAGGATTTGTGTGATCGATCCTGCAAGTTAAATCAATTTGCGTTTAGATTGATAGATCAGAGGTTGTTTACCAAAATTCACAGTAAACAAATTGGCACACCCGGTGGGACCCAGTGCTAAGTCAAACCTTTTTGTCAGCCTTATCTCTTTTGGTGAAGAAGTGTTTTCGTTGCATGTTATTGAGGAGTGGGAAGTTAGCCACAGCAAACGAAGAGATACCAAAGAGAAGATATACTAAGAAGATGGAAACTAATTCCAATCAACAAGTTGATCCTCAAGGGAGTATTTCAAACACTCAGTCCAGTAGCAGTATTGGGACTCAAAACACTCCATCACCAGTGTCTTCGACAGGAGGACCGGCGTCATTTCCATTAGTGGTGTCTGAGCCAGGATCAACATATACAAAATCATATACTCAACCTGTGTTGGAATATATAGGACCACAAGGTTCTAATTCGCCAACACCCCCAGGAGGAAATACAATGTACAGGCAATTCCTCCACCAGGTTTCCCACATTCAGGGTCAAGGAGTCAACCCTATGGTATGCCTACATCAATGATGCAAAACCTGCAGAATGCTCCACCTGTATTTTCAGAAACTGTTGTGTCTTCGCCACTACAAGGGTCAGGATCAGGAGGACGAAATAATCAGAGTATAGGCGTTGGTCACTCTGTTCAAACCCCTAGCCTTACAAATACATCCATAAATTGTTTGAGACAGCAGATGGATGAAAGTAACATGCAAATGGTACATACGTTGTCTCAGACAATGGGAGAAGTTTTTCAACCTTTGATTCAAAATACAACTCAAACTAACCAACAACTGGCTGCACAAGTGGCACGCATGGCTGATTTCATGGGAGTACCAGCCGTAGATCGAAGAACGACGGTGGTCGAAGATATCCCAAGGCGTCATCAACGGCAGATACCTGATGCTAACTTGGAGGATCAGGAGATGGTTGACCATTTCAGAGTCGAACCGCCAAGAAACCAGATGCCATATCAGATGGAGGTAGAACCAGTAGTGATGGTGAACAGGAACCAAAACGCAGACCAACTACTTAGGCAGGTTCAACACCAGAATCAAGCAGAAGAAAATAATCTTGCAGCCATGGTCGAAAGGATAATGACTAGGAATGGGATGAATTTTGGCTTCACCAGGCCAAATTATACATCACCTATAGTAGACTACATTCTCCAAGCAGAACTTCCCCCTAGGATGAAGGTTCCAAAGTTCAGCAAATTTTCAGGAGATACTACTGAGTCTACTGTCGAACATGTGGCTAGATATTTGATCGAAGCGGGCGAGATTGCTGCTGACGAAAGCCTTAGGATTAAATACTTCCCAAGTTCCCTTACTAAGAATGCCTTCACGTGGTTTACTACGTTGCCTCCAAATTCCATATACAATTGGACCCAATTAGAACGTTTATTTCATGAACAGTTCTACATGGGGCAAACTAAAATTAGTTTGAAAGAATTGGCTAGCATCAAGTGCAAGGTCACTGACCCAATTGATGATTACCTGAATAGGTTTCGACTTCTTAAAGCCAGGTGCTTTACACAAGTGCCAGAACATGAGTTGGTCGAAATAGCTGCTGGGGGTCTTGATTATTCCATTAGGAAGAAATTAGATACCCAATATCTTAGAGATATGGCCCAGCTGGCTGATAGGGTTCGACAGCTAGAGAGGCTAAAAGAAGAAAAAGCCAAATTCAGTAGGGGTAAAAAAGTAGCGTTTGTCGAATGCAAGGAAGATGTGGAGAGTCTGTATGGTGAGCCATCTTGTTTCGACGAAAATGAGGTTGACATTGCTGAGTTAAAGCAAGGTCCACCTTACGCTTGCAAATTATTAGCTCCTTCAGAAGGAAAAAATCCTGTCAAATCTAACGACAAATTCCCTAAGAAAATATATACTTTCGACGTCACTAAATGTGACGAAATTTTTGATTTGTTAGTTAAAGATGGGCAAATGATTGTGCCTGCTGGTGCTAAAACGCCACCTTTAGAACAAAGAAAGAAAAGAGGTTTTTGTAAGTACCATAATTTTTTGGGTCATAAAACTTCTCAATGTTTTCTTTTCAGGGATCTGGTGCAAAACGCTATCCAGGAAGAAAGGCTGAAGTTTGGGGAAAAAGGCAAAGCCCAGATGAAAATTGACTCTGACCCGTTGCAAGTTGCAGAGGCCAACTATACAGAGCCTCATGAGGTTCAGATGGTGGAAGCCACAGGGGGATTCGACGAGTCAGTCAACATGGTAGAAGTTACTGAAGACTTCTCCATCAGGGCTGTGAAGATTGAAGGTTCTAGTAAGGCTACAAGGTTGAACGTTGATGGCACCAGTCTGATGTTGGTGACCAAAGAAACTGCTGATAAGTTTGTGGAAATGGATAATGCTGCTAAGGGTTTTGATGTAACCGTGAGTGGATGGAAGATGACTGTCAATGAAGGCATTAATATGGTCGAGTTGGCTAAGGAGTCTGATTCTAGTTCAGATAGTATCAACACCAATGAGGCTATGGGTATAAGTGCCCCCAAAGTTCAGGTTGTTAAGGAATTGGAAGATGACATGCTCTTGGTTGGAGAGATGCTGGACATGGATGGTTGTCTGGTGGAAAATTGGATCTGTATGGCTGCTGAAACTTTTTTCAAGACATCCCCTGATGTCGAGAGAGTTAATGCTGCGGAGATGGTGGAGGCTGAGAAAGCTGCTTGGGAAAAAGCTTCCCAAAGAGCTGCAAAAGCAGCAGTAGATGGTGGCTACTTGGCAAAGACCACTGAAAGTCTGGAAGCCAGCTTCTCCAAGATGCACCTGAAGGACATAATGGATGTCAACATGGTCGAAATTACTGATCGAAAGAATGAACCATTAAGTAAGGTAGATGAGCAAGAGAAACTAAACAAAATGGCTTATCCTAAGCCAGAAGAGACAATTGTGGACTTCTTACATCGTTGCCAGAAAAAAGACTCTGGAGTAATGCTGTGTCCCAGGTGCAGCGCCATTTTTGATGAAAAGGCTGCCCACAGGCTTGAAGGTGTTAAGAAGGCTGGCGAAAGCTGGGGGCAAAAGGTGGACAAGGGACACCGAGGTTTTGACCATAGGCAACTTTCGACAGGGCTAAAAAACCAAACACCAGGAATTAGGCCAGGTACATTCAAACCAACGGCGAACGCACCAACAGGAAGTTGGATAAAACCTGTCGAAGGGAGAGGACAGAAGAAAAAGTGGGAGAAGTTCGATGTGGAAAGAGGTGCGTCATTTGAGTACAGGAAGGAGAATCGCACCATAAACAAATCAGCATACATTTCGCAGAATTACAAGGGTAACAACCCAATGTCTAGATCGCAATGGCGAATAGAGCAGCGCAGGCGAAAGGCTGTTAGGGAGGCTCAGGTGCAAGGGGAGTCAAGCACCAATGTGGCTGGGGCAATGGAGAAACTGCCCATACGGCGAAAGTTGTTTACTATTCAGCCAGAAAAGAAGGTCGAAGAGGATAAAGATATGACTGATAACTTCGACAATGAGTCAGCAGCTTCCCTAGACATTTTGGTAAATGTGGTGTCAGTAATGCCAAGAGAATTTGGGCAAGTCTCAGAGATCGAAGACTTAGACCAAACTGCTGAGTTGGAAATGATGGCACACAAGCCTGTGTGCTATTATATCATGAACAATGGGTGCGTCAAAGAACAGAATGCTTTCTTTGAGCGTCCCACGGAGGCAATGAAGGGTCACTTGAAGCCTCTTTATATTACTGGAAAAGTGGAGAACGTTCCTGTCAACAAGATTTTGGTAGACTGTGGTGCGACGGTTAATTTGATGCCAAGATTTATGTTGAGCAAGATTGGAAAATTTGAAACTGATACTAAACCCCACAACATGGTTCTGTCGAACTATGAAGGCAAAGTTGGTTCTACTCTGGGAGTGATTCAGGTAGATCTCACTGTGGGAACCATTACTAGACCAACAGTGTTCATGGTCGTCGAAACAAAGGCTAACTATAATCTACTCTTAGGAAGGGAGTGGATTCATGGGATAGGAGCAGTACCCTCATCTATGCACCAGAGAATCACAATCTGGAGACCAGATGGGATAGTGGAAAACATTGAAGCTGATCAAGGGTACTTCAAGGTGCCTGTTAATCATGTGGACAGTAGGCAATTTGAGAAACATCTGGCGAACATTGCTCCATGTCCTCCAGCTGATTTTGAGTTTACGCTTGAGGAGGAAACATTTTATTCATTGTACTTACACCCTGTAGAAGGTTTCAGATGGGACAGGGAGGTACCAGGAGGAAGATTGCCATGCCTAGGCACACCTCCAATAGAGCCCACAGGGTGGGGAGATGAATTCAGTGATCATGACTGAGTTCGATGCTATGAAGAGAATTTCGGCCTATGTGGCCGAAACAAAACTACAAGCGGCTTTGGAAGCCGCCAATGATTATATGGCTGGTGAAGCCATTTCTGAAGTGTATCCAGAAGGTCCTGGCAAGGACTTCGACCCAAAACCACCAGACAAGGTTGAAACTGGTGGGCAGAGCCAGAGGCTCGACGCTATCTATGAAGACGAGCCTTTGGGATTTGAAAAGGATCTGTTGGCAAACAATATAAAAATGCTAGCACAAGATCCTTTGGAAGAAGTGGATCTCAGTGAGGGGTCAACCAAAAGGCCTACTTACATCAGTGCCAATCTTGATCCCCAGTTGAAAGTCGAAGTAGTCCAGCTGTTGAAAGAATTCAAAGACTGCTTCGCTTGGGATTATGATGAGATGCCTGGTCTGAGCAGGGAGCTAGTCGAACACAAGTTGCCTATGACGCCTGGGAAAAAACCAGTCAAGCAGAATCCAAGACGGTTTGCACCAGAGATACTGTCAAAGATCAAAGAGGAAGTCGAAAGACTGCTTCGTTGCAAATTCATTCGCACTGCAAGGTATGTCGAATGGTTGGCTAATATAGTACCTGTTATTAAAAAGAATGGGTCTTTGAGAGTGTGCATCGATTTTAGGGATTTAAACTCTGCAACTCCCAAAGATGAATATTCAATGCCAGTAGCAGAAATGTTAATAGATTCTGCAGCAGGACATGAATACCTTAGTATGCTGGATGCATATTCTGGCTATAACCAAATATTCATTGTTGAGGAAGATGTTCATAAAACTGCTTTCAGATGCCCTGGAGCCTTAGGCACCTATGAGTGGGTAGTGATGCCTTTTGGTCTCAAGAATGCTGGTGCTACTTATCAAAGGGCAATGAATTCAATTTTCCACGATTTTATAGGCACATTCATGCAAATTTATATTGATGATATTGTTATAAAATCTATTTCCGGGAATAGTCACATTGACCATCTTCGACAATCCTTTGAAAGGATGAGAAAATATGGTCTTAAAATGAATCCTCTTAAATGTGCTTTTTGTGTGCAGGCAAGGGATTTCTTAGGCTTTGTGGTCCACAAGAAAGGGATTGAAATAAATCAAAATAAAACCAAAGCCATAATGGAGGCGAAAGCGCCATCAACCAAAAAGGAGTTGCAGTCGTTGTTGGGCAAAATCAACTTCTTAAGAAGGTTTATATCTAACCTGAGTGGCAAAACACAAGTTTTTTCGCCATTGCTTCGTTTTAACAAAGATGGTTTCGAGTGGGGGAAATTGCAGCAGGAAGCCTTCGACAAGATCAAGGAGTACCTAAGCCACCCTCCAATTCTTTCGTCACCTTGTAGAAACAAAAGTATGAGATTGTACATAGCTGCAGCAGATAAAACTCTAGGGAGCATGTTAGCTCAAGAGGATGAAAATGGAGTCGAAAGAGCCATTTATTACCTTAGTCGAGTTTTAAATGATGCAGAAACTAGGTATAGCATGATTGAAAAGTTATGTTTATGCTTGTATTTCTCTTGTACTAAATTAAAGCAATATATAAAACCTGTTGATGTGTATGTTTCGTCTCACTTTGATGTTGTAAAACATATGTTATCTAAACCCATTTTGCACAGTAGAATTGGCAAATGGGCATTGGCATTGATAGAATTTTCCTTAACATATCAACCTTTAAAAGCTGTGAAAGGGCAAATAGTTGCAGACTTCATAGTTGACCATTCCATAAATGAAAATAATTCGAATTACGTTGAATTAAGATCTTGGAAATTATACTTTGACGGATCAAGTCATAAAAATGGAACAGGAGTAGGAATATACATTATTTCTCCTGAAAAAATTCCAACAAAATTCAAGTACAAGGTCGAAGGTCCTTGTTCTAACAATGAGGCCGAATATGAAGCATTAATTGCTGGCCTTGAGATTTTGTTAGAATTGGGGGCAACTAGAGTCGAAATAATGGGAGATTCAGAATTGGTTATAAAACAAATCACAAAGGAGTATAAATGTGTTAAAGAAAATCTCATTATGTACTTTGTGATAGCCAATAGATTATTAAAGAAATTTGAGGTAGTGGCCATTCAGCACATACCTAGAATAGAGAATCAAGTTGCTAACGACTTGGCCCAAATTGCTTCTGGATACAAGGTGTCGAAGGAGAACCTTCAAGAAGTAATTGAGGCAAGGGGTAAGGTGGTGGCTGTTGGATTATGTCCATCAGACTTAGAAACAACTAAGCTTGGGTGTATAGATGGCGAAAATTTTGAAATTTTTGCCATAGATAATTTAACAGATGAAGATTGGAGAAAGCCCATAGTTGAGTATTTGCGAAACCCAACGGCTTCGACAGAACGGAGAGTCAGGTATCAAGCTTTGAGCTATGTGTTGATGGGTAATGAATTGTTTAAAAAGACCCCTGAGGGAGTCTTATTGAAATGCCTTAGTGAGGCAGAAGCGTATTTGGCACTTTCGACAGTACATAGTGGGGCATGTGGAGCACACCAAGTTGGCCAGAAGATGAAATGGTTGTTGTTTCGACAAGGCATGTATTGGCCCACTATGCTGAAGGATTGCATAGAATTTGCTAAAGGGTGCCAAGAATGTCAAATTCATGCTGGCATGCAGCACATCCCTGCAAGTGAATTACATTCTATAGTGAAACCATGGCCTTTCAGAGGATGGGCTTTGGATATAGTGGGAGAGATTCGACCAGCATCTTCAAAGAACCAGAGATATATTTTGATGGGAATTGATTATTTCACCAAGTGGATTGAGGCAATACCACTGGTGAATATAAGTCAGGAAGATGTTATTGTGTTCATCCAAAGTCACATTATTTATAGATTTGGTATTCCTGAAACAATTACTACAGATCAGGGATCCGTGTTCACTGGTCGAAAGATGCAGGAATTTGCCAAAGAGATAGGTTTTAAGTTATTAACTTCTACACCATATTATGCTCAGGCCAATGGGCAAGTCGAAGCGGCCAATAAGATAGTGATTGGACTAATCAAGAAACATGTGGGAAAAAGGCCTAGGAATTGGCACAAGACGTTAGACCAAGTTCTTTGGGCGTGTCGAACATCCCCCAAAGAGGCTACCAACACTACCCCATTTCGACTCACTTTTGGTCATGATGCAGTATTACCTGTTGAGATTTATCTACAGTCTGTAAGAGTGCAAAGACATCATGAGATTCCCTCTGAGAATTATTGGGAAATGATGATGAATGAGTTAGTGGATTTGGATGAAGAAAGGCTTAGAGCCTTGGAGTTGCTGAGAAGCCAAAAGAAGAGGGTCGAAGAATCCTACAACAAAAAGGTTAAATCTAAATCTTTTGCATGTGGGGAATTGGTTTGGAAGGTGATTTTGCCCATGGATCGAAAAGATAGAACATTGGGCAAGTGGTCCCCTAAGTGGGAAGGACCATTTCAAGTCATACAAGTATTCTCTAATGGAGCTTATGAAGTGGAAGAATTAGACAGAGAGAAAAAAATCTTGAAAGTAAATGGCAAGTATTTGAAAAAATATAAGCCTATGCTGCAGGAGATTCATATAAAAACATAAGCTTTATTTGATAAAAGAAAGCCAAAATGGGCCGAGTCAGGCTAATATGGAATACAAAGCGAAGAGAAAATAGTACAACAATTTTTTTTCAAGGTAAGGTTATTCATAATCTCTTCAATCTATGGATTTGAGGAATTCCATATAATCTGCATCTGGCTCATCATCAGATTCTTGGGTGCTGGAGCGCCCTTTCTTGGAGAGCTTCATTTTGGTTTCCTTCTTCTTGGCTAAAGAGGCTGCTCCAATGGAGGCATTGGGTTGTTGAGGCGCCTCTACTTTCTTTGTTTCCTCAGTTGCCTTGGCCTTTCCAGCCATCTTCTTGGTTGGAGGTTTCTCTGAAGTATTCATGGTTGCTTCTACGCAGAACATGGTCAGATGGAAGAGATTTATAGAGGTTAAGGGCTGATTGGATTGGCCAGCCAAACGGTGGAAATAGGTGAGTGATTCTTGGAAATAGGCCTGAGGGCTATGCTATAAGTGTCACTTTAAAGCTAGAAGCTTATGCCTTGGAATTTAAAGCTGGAAGGGTGACTTTCCAAGAAAAAAAATAGAACGCTTTAATTGCGAATTTGACTGGTAAAAATAACAATAGAGAACATCATCATGCAATATAGGTCGAAAGCAGTTAAAAGCAGAATAATAATGATAAATTAAATCAGTGCCAACAGGCATAAAATTGTCATTACATAAAAAGCCTGAAAAGGCCAAGAAACAAGTGATGATTGGACAAATGAAACAAAGGTGTCGAAGATATCAGAAGGGAAGCCTCGATGCCAACTGAGAAAAAGAATCTATGTGATGTTTGAGACGAGCGTTGCACAAAGATTCGTCAAGTTTTGCATCTGCGACCTCTTTCTCGTATCTTTGGGCCGCCTCAATACGATCAATAGCATGCTTCGTCTCTTTAGCTATCTCAGTGTCGTCGAGTTGGCGCAGATCACAGTTGCGGTTTTCGGCATTTGCAATTTTAGCTTGTAGCTCTGTGATCTGTTGCTTCCATGCTTCAATGTCCTTCGTGCTGGAGGCTATCTCGTCTTGCTTTTTCTTTTGATTAGCCTCCATACGCTGGATCTCTTCGTACGCCTCTTGTGCACTACACCAGGCTGCACTCTCACAGCCAGATGTTCTCTCGATGGTATCCTTGATCGAAGGAAGCAGTTTTATTTCTGCAGCTATTTGGTTTACCACGGCAGTTAGCTCTATCAGAAAACTAGAGACATCTGGATTGAGGGTAGTGAGCTCAATCTTTGCAAGGGTGTCCTTCAGGTAAGCAGTTGCAGTTGGATCTGAGGCTAGAATTTTGTAAATATCCCCTTTGAAAAAAAAATTCTTGATGGCTTGGAGAATTGATTGGGCGAAGCCATCTGGTGCTGAGGTCGAAGAAACAGAGGAAGACCCGTGCCTTTGCTCAAGAATTAATTTGGCAAACTCACGTGGGTTCGACCACTTGAGCGCTATCAGTGAGTCCCCAGATAGTGGAGCGACCAAAGGCGAAGGAGTGTGGTGGGGGCGAGGCTCAGCTTGTCACCTTCTTCTCCTCCTATTTCCTCATCAGATTAATCCGCAACTGGTTGCACATTCTCCTACTGATCAGCCGGTGTGGGTTGATCAAGAGTGGCGTTGTGTGTTTGGATCTCAGGTTCACGCCTTTCGTCTTCAACCATCTGGCCTTTATCCATGGAGGTACCCTGATTGATAAGTGGTGGGCTTGAAGCGTTATCCTCATCAGAGTTAGCTCCCTCTGCTTGTGCGTGCTGAGTTGGGGTTGGAACTGGTGCTACATTAGTTGCTGTAACACGTGGAATAGGTTGGTTAATCTCACTCAAACCAGAGCCAATATCATAAGATGGGTGATAAGTTGGCTCACCTTGGCTGTTGAGAAGCGTGGTAGTGAGGCTTTCTGAAGTTGGGTGAGGAATGGATTCGTCGAGTGTGGTGGCGGCAAAGTTGCTTGGAGTTGGTCGAGGATCCGGATTGTTGATGATGGATGCCTGAAGAACACAAGTGGAGATAATAAGAGTGAAATAATAGGCGGAGGATGTCAAGCATAATAGAAAAGGTAATGGTGTGCATACCTGAGTTTGTTCAACAGCAGGACTTGATTCTTCAACCCCATGGTCACCAAGAGGGGTTCTCAAGGCTACCTTGGAGGGTTCCTTCTCGACACCACTTATGGTGGATGCCTTTTCGAGTATTTTGGCCACCTTCGAAGGAGGTGGGCCAGCAGGTCCAGACGCTTTTGTGGGTTTTTTCCTTTTCCTCGTGAGAACCTCTTCAGGAGATTCATCTGAGGCCTCTGAAACTGTAACCACAGCTGGGGTATCCTTCTTACCTTTCTTGGAAGGTGTTGGAGGCCTTCAACCAGTCTGGAAAGGCGGTGAAAATAAGGAAGAAATTCATAGAGTATAAGTAAAAACAAAAGGTGCAAAGTATACCTGTGTACTCCCTTGGTCTTTGCCACTTTGCAAGGTGGCAGCTCTAGTCGAAGCAGCTTTCCTAGGCACAGCTGAAAGATATCACACAATTTTTACAAATTAATGATTACATGACTAGTCATAAAACCATGGAGTAAGGATCTCAAACCTTCATATATTTCAGATTCGACATGAACGTCCTGAATTCCTATATGAAGGTGCCCTTTAAAACTGTCTAACGTATGCTTAGTCGAAACCACTCGTTGGGCTTTTGGCTGAGACTGTTGTCGAAGAAGCTTTAAATGCTCCCCACAGACAAACCAATCTGGAAATGGAGGGGCAAACGCTACTCCAAAATCAGCATTAGGCAGTCGGGGGAACTTTGGGGAAAAATTTTTAAAAGATACCTCATAATGTTTCTCACGAGGGACGTTAGGAGGAATTTTTAGTTGATCCAGCTTTTCTAGAAATTTTCTCTTTAGAGTACCAGCAGCCTCATGAATGGTTCGACTAAGATCATCGGGTCGATAGATAGTTTCGAAGTATTTTTGAAAAGCCTGTATTTCTTCGATGTGAGTGAACTTACTTTTTTTCGTCTTGTCCTGGACATGGAGGAAAGCTTGGTCAAGTAACGAAGAAAACGTAGTTGCATCAAGGAAGTGCTCGTTATAATGCTTTAACCACCATTGGTGGAAGGATGAAGTGCATAAAAAGGAAGGTTCGACAAACACAGGGGAGAGAATGCTTCTTTTTTCGTTCCTACTGTTGAGTGCTTCAGAGACGTTCTCCTCGTCGAGGTAGGCGGTGTGAAAAATCACCTGACCCTTTTTCTCATATAAGCACTGAGGGAAACTTTGGGCCAGCCCAAATTGTCGAGAAACCAAGTTGGGTTGGTAGGCAATCAACGCTGATAAACCTCTCCCTAGGTTCAGCCTGTGGACAATAAATCTAGGAATCAAAAAGGCTTCCCAGATGGCAACAGACTCTGGATCAAGGGGTTGGAGAGGATTTGGAAATGGCCTTTGAAACCACTCAGGGCCATGGCTTCGTCGAACAAAGGGTGCCATGCTAGGAGTGAACTCATAGCGTTTGGCGAACATCATTATATAACTAGTTAAAGCCCTCTGAAGGTTTTCACCATCATCATTAGGAGTGAGCTTAGCCAGATGTATCCCTTCGACGCTCCTCTCCCTGATCTCAGCGGAAGCTTCATCGACTATGCCTTTTCTGGGGAGGCTGGCCTCAAACGTAGCATTGAGCCACAGTTGAAGTAGCCAAAGAGGACCGCTCAAATGCATAGGACCTTGGGCGTCCATATTCTTCAGTCGAGAAGCCCCTTCACTGATAGATTCATAAAGGTTCGCTAGAATGAGTTCACTCAGACAGGTCCCTCTGTTGTGGTGGAGTTGGTTCGCCAGGGGCAGGTATTTCTTAGCCACCTGCAAGGACTTGGTACAAAAAACATACTTCGACAGCCAGACTGTGAGGAAAGCGATGTGTTCTTCATCAGACACCTCATCATCTTCTTGTCTGAAGTGGTGCTTGATAAAGAGGGTGTAGGTCAGTTTTGAGCCTGCAATGTTGATGGTATCATCAGCATCAACCTCAGGATTGTAGACAAAGCCATCTGGTCAAAGCCCCGTGATGGCAGCTACGTCAAAGAGGGTGGGAGTGACCATTCCACATGGCAGGTGGAATGTATAATGGGTGATGTCCCAAAAGTACAAAGATGCTGCCAACATGTTCAAGCAATAGGGTATGTTGGTCTTCGACAGCATCAGAAGGTCATAGATCCCTATCTCCTTCCAATGGTCAGCTTTAACTTTCTCCATCTTTGCCATCCATTGGTCGAATTCCTTTAAAGGGTTGACGGTTCTTATCAACCTAGTGCCATCAGTGAGATAGCCAACGTTGAGTTTGGGTAAAGGGATCTCTTCGGGGGAAGATCCAGCAGAAGAATCAATTTTAGGGGAACTCTTTTGCCCTAATGGTTTGGATTTCCGGTACGACGGGAAAAACTCACTCAGCTTCTCGTTGGAAATATCCACCTCAGCCAAAGGACCAGATAATGCATAAGTTTTATCAGACATAACAAGGGGAATCATTACCTGAGATTGGTAGATGGCTCTTGCTTCTGTAGAGGTAGGTTCCGGCAAACAACGACGGTTATCTACCAGTTGAGGGCCTGGGATGTTAGCGAACGGTGGGATGGTTTGCTTGAATGGAGTGACTTTGCCCTTTTTGGTCTTCTTTGCTTGAGGATTAATGTGGGAGGATGCCATTATGGAAGAAGATGGAAAGATGGTGTCTTTACTGGGTTGCGCAAAAAACTGAAGAAAAGAAGAGTTGCTTGAGAGTACTAAAGGAGTGGAAAGATCGCAAAATGGCGGAAATGGGTATATATAAATGTTTGAGAACCTTCAGGGACTTGGATCCACCGTTGAAGCTGAGGGGTTAGTGGGACACGTGGCTCCCGCCTGAAGGCGTGATGGAAAGGAGCAGTTATGTGCAGACTGTTAACGTCTGTTTTCAAGAAAGGCGTTATGATGAATACGGATGAAAAGACGTTTTAAGGATTTGTCATGATGGCGTGACGTCTGAGGCGTGGTTTAAAGGAACTGAACAGTTTATCCATTAGGGAATTAGTGGGATGTTAAGTTAAGGCCATGCAAATAGGCGTCGAAATAAGCATTATGTAAAGAAATGGCCTTCCTACCAAGTCTGGCGAAAGGACATTCCTTGGGGGCAATTTGTTAACCCTCAATTTCGACGCCAGACAAAATCAAAGTTATATTAATGTTAAAAAATTATTTTTAATATAAAGAGGGCTTCGACCTAACTTTTGAGAGGCCTGAGTCGAATAAATGTGGAGAAGTCTTAAAAAAATGGCTAAGTATGGAAAGGGTTCCTCGACCGTAAGAATGTAGCGCTGCAGCGGTTATGTTAAGAATGGAGGGAATTTCCAATATTCGAAATTTAAATAAGAGCAGTTGTGGACGTGGGAACAGTTGAGATTAAGGGGAAGGCGCCAAAATCCACACGTTCGAAGCAGTAACCACCACTGAGTAGTTATTTCCTAGCACTATAAATAGGAGTTGGTTCTATGTAAATGGGGTGTTCATATTTTTGTACAAGTTACTCTAAGAAACTCAAAGTACCCGCGTGTAGAGAAACGAGTTCGTGAGAATGTACGTAATGTAACACCATTGTCTTCGTTAATCTAATTTATCTTCAGCATGTTTACTTTCCATGCCTTTACAGTTTCTTGAAATTTATCTTCCATGCCAACTTTATGTTCAAAGAAGTCATTTAAGTTTACTGCGTTTTACTTTCGACTGCATTTTATGTTCAAGCATTTAATCTTCAAACCTTTACTTTTCAAAGCCTTTCATTTTCAAGAACGTGAAGTTCCCCTTTAAATCAACTGCATTTATTTTCAAAGTCTTTTACCTTCCAGCACCTTACCTTCGACAGCACTTTTACTTTCTCAGCCTTTACTTTCAAAGCTTTTACCCATTCGACGCCTTTAATTTTTGCGCCCTTTACTTGCATTACTTTAAATATCAAGTTCTTACTTTACTTTGTTTCCTATAGTCGAACGTGGAGTTCAGTTAGATTTTATTTTCAGCATTGTCGAACGTGGAGTTCAGTTCACATTTTCTTTAAGTTGCACTTGTCTCTCAAACTTAGCACATGTCCTAGGATTTGTGTGATCGATCCTGCAAGTTAAATCAATTTGCGTTTAGATTGATAGATCAGAGGTTGTTTACCAAAACTCACAGTAAACACTACCATACACTCACACACACGCAGCAAATTTCATTAATGCGTTGGCACATTACTAGACGTTGGATCATGCAAATTAGACGGTTTTGATATAAACTTGCCAAACCCTTACATTAAACCTCACCAGCCGGAGAAGGACCTCCGGTCGTCTTCTCCGGCCACTCTCCGGCCACTGCAAGTTTCACATCTCCCCATAAATCAACAAAAAACATACCATTCGAAAGAGGAACTCACGTACATCACAAATCCACCAATATTTTTCACATATCAGTCACATATGAGGAGAATCGAAGAGATTAAAATTGCCCTAGGTTTTGAATCTATGCCTCTAAGAGGCCTATCAACTAGCCAGAACTCACGCTGCTTCTAATAAGCCACAAACACCATGAAAACAAGCTATGTTCAGTGGAAAGGAGTAAAGAAAAAGGAACCTGAAATTTAAATAAACTTTGGATCTTCAGAAATCCAGAGGTGAACACTTGAACTCTTGAACTCGTTGAGCAAAATAAATGTTACTGCACTTGATCTTGAAGAAAACCACAATGAAAATTCAACTGAACTGAAGCTACCCTTGCTGAATTGAATTCCTTCTCTCTTATTCTTGATCAGAAATAGAATATTGATGATGATGAAGATGAAATGTAGAAGGAGGGTGATGGATTCGTGTACACGGAGAGAGAGCAGAGAGAAAACTTGAGAGTATTTTTGAGTGAGAGTGAAAATGAAGTGTTAGCATGAAATTGTGAGTGAAATTTGAATATATAGGCTGGGTTAAAAATGAACTAGTGTGGTTAAGTGAGTCAGTTTGGTGAGTTCAAGGTGGGTTAACTGAGTTGCCTCTAACTAACTGAGTCAAGTTAGTTAGGGCGTGTTATGGAGATTGGCTATAGTGTGGTTGCATTCATGGAGTGTATGGTGAGGATGAAAGTGAATGGTGGTGATGTTAGTTCTATTGTAGTAGAAACTTGCATAGCAAGCTTTGCTTTTCTTCTTTCGTGTATGATGTGGCATGATAAGTAGCATAGTGTAAGAAGAATGCTTGGCTTAAAGAGGAAAAGAGGTGACTGGTGTATGCGTATGAATGTTCAACAACATCAATGTTACCACACTCTTGGCAGAATGAAAGTATGGATGTTCAGGGATGGAATTCTTTCATGTGAGTGCATGGTTTGATGAGTTTTTTGTGCCATTGGAAAGATGAACTATCATAGAACAAGTTTGATGTGAATTTCGGATTGAATAGAGACTTGGAAGTTGATGAAAAATGGCTTGGAACATCAAGGTTTGAAACTGGCACATGGGCGAGGCAAGTTGGTAGGTTGGCATGGCAACATGGTCTATGGAATTCAGCGTGATCACATCAACTTTGGACCCATATAACTCCATCATAACTTACTCAAATGGAAAAATGTCCAACATCAAAGTTGAAGAGGACATTGAGATGTACAACTTTGATGTTCAACATTTTTTCATTTGAAGCTTCCATCACTGAGAAAAGTGGCTGGACATTTGGCACACCAAGTGTTTGACAAAATTATGGCGCATGGGCCTGGTCTTGCTTAGTCATGACTTGGTTTTTTGACCTAGTTTTGTCAAACTTTGATGGATCATAACTCCCTCAATTTTGATCCAATGGAAGAGTTCTTTATATGGATTTGAAGCTTAGAATGTGAACTTTAATTGGCTCAACTTGGGCCTAAGTTTTGGAGCTTTTATCTTGAATAAAGAGAGCCTCAAAGTGTGGTGCAAAAGGGTCCAAACTTGCCATTTTTGGAAACCCTAAAGTTTCTATTTTTGGCAGTTTTGTGATTTCTTGATTTTTCATGATTCATCCATCATTTCTTGATCAAATCTTATCCAATGAACATATATAACTTTAATTTCATGAATTTGATCTTAAAAAGTCAGGAGTTGACTTTTTTCACTGCATAGTTGACCTTTTCCTCAATTTCTTGATTTTGAATCTTCTGACCAATTGAAACCCCTCTGAAACCAATTGATGGGCAATTTTCCATCCCTATACACTTAGGAACATAAGGAATACCATGAGATCAAGGTTTGTCCAAAAACTCAGAAATAAACTGATTTCAGGGCAAACCCTAGTTTTGGTACCCTCTGGTTAGGAGGAAATAACACATCCTCCAAATCCAAATTCCTCCGAATATGATGTATATCCCATATAACAAAGATGAGATATGACATTTGGAGGTGATAAAAACTCAAGGAGCTTGCCCATTTGAGGTTCATATCCCAATTTTAGACTGTTTTGTGTAGGAGATGATGCCCTATCCAATCTTCTTGATGAATTCCCAACTTCCAATGCCTTGTGGGATCAAAGTGAGAGGATATATGATATAAGAGACCCTTGAGGCTTTTTTGAAGACGCTTGGCTCTTATTCTCTTGCTTTGGATGATTAACACCTTTGAAAACCACTGATCACATGCCCTTATGCCATATGTATGCTATGTGATATGCAATTTATGACCTATTATGGAATGCAAATGAGTAAAGCATAGACCAATTTATTGAGAAGACATGAGGGCAAATTTTGAGGTATTACAAGGGGCGCTGAGCCCGTCAGGGACGTTGAAGTCCTCGGTCGCGATATGGACATAGCGACCTGTATGTTGGCGTCTTCCGAGGAGGGTACCTCCTCCTCGACCTTCTTGGACTCTTGGGCGTCCTGTCGAGGGGTGTCCTTCTTCTTTGCGAACTGCTTCAGGTGGCCGTCCCTGATCAGTATTTCAATGGCATCCTTTAAATGGATGCAGTCCTCTGTAATATGGCCATGACTTTTGTGGAAGCGTCAGTACTTTGACTTGTCCATGTTTGGTCTGTTCGGCAGCTGTTTGGGGAAGCGGACCCCGACTTGTTTGAACTCCGAATTGGCACATTCGGTCAAAATCTTTTCCCTGGAAACGGTTAGGGGAGTGTAATCATGGAAACGCCTGGAGGGCCCTTTGCTGTCACGGGAGTCGCGGGGACGGTCCTCGTGCCTTCGTTCACCCCGACGAGACGTCGAGGCTTCTTATCCTTTGGAGGCCCGGGCGTACTCCTGGAGGCGAGACGCTCGGACGTTGCTGGCCGCAATCTTCTCCTCGTACTGAATATGAGATTGGGCTTTGAGGAGGAGGGCATCTAAGTTCCTCGGTGGCGCGAGGCCAATGGCTTTGGCAAACTCGGAGTTCGGGCGGACCCCTTTTTCGAGCAGGAACTTCTTCATCTTATATGTTGTCGGGACCTGCACAACTTCCTTGTTGAACCTCTCGATATATGTGCGGAGAGGTTCGTCTTTCCCCTGGATTATGGCTCCGAGGGAGGCCTCAGTTTTGGGATGGCGGCGAGATGCTGTGAAGTGCCGCGAGAACATCCTGCCCAGCTGTTTCCACGAGGTGATGGACTCCTCGAGCAGTTGTTTATACCATGTCATTGCTCCCTTCCGAAGCGTGGTCGGGACCAGTCTGCATTTGATGGCGCCCCGTACGCCGCGGTAGTCTAGCAGCGCATCGATGTTCTCGATGTGCTCGTCAGGGTCGGTGGTCCCATCGTATGTGCCAAGTGATGGGGGTTTCTCCAAGCCTTTTGGGAAACGGGTGGCCAGGATCTCCTGGGACAACGGGTCGCGAGGCTTGTCGTCGTCACTAGAACTGGTGTATGATGGTGACCGAACAGGTTGCTCGCGTCGGTGGTTCCTTCGTGGAGAAGGTGAGCGGTTCCTTCGAGGAGAAGGTGAGCGTGCCCGCCTTTGGACTTGATTGGAGACTCCTCGATCCTTCGAGTCCTTTTGTGGTCATGAGCGTGCTAGTCACGCGGGGAGATCTGGCCGCGCTTTTGAGCTATGCAAGGATCGTGCTCTTGGCACAGTCTTCGGTCGATTTCTCTTCGTGGTTGCGGGCTTCTAGATCATCGCCGGTTCCTCCGTGTATGAGGGGATCTTGGACGGCGAGACTCTTCCAGTGCCCAGATCCTCTCGTTTTGGTGCAGGATCAGGGTGTTGGTTTTGTTGAGGGCCTCCAGGAGGGATGCCACGGCCGGGTCGGCCCTGGGTGGAACAGGAACGAGTTGGAGGTCGAGAGACGGTTGATCGTTGTTGCGATCAATAGGGATTGGGGAAGGAGAAGCAGTGGCTTCATCCCTAAGGAAACGGGCATCTCGGAGGAAAAATGATTGGCCATCAACGTCAGATTTGTTGACGGGGAGGATGGTGGAATAAAGAGCATCCTGGGTACGATCTTGGAAGGCCATGATCGTGATGATGTTCGAAAGTTGTTTTGATCTTTGGGTTAAAGAAAGAAGGGGAGAACAAAAGTTCCGACAGACGGTGCCACTGATAGTGAAGGCTGAATCAGATCCTGTAGAATCAGGCCGCCAAGTGCATCAGGGATGCTGCTCGTATGGTGAGGAGGAGGGGGTGTACCTGCAAGGCACTCCGACGCTCAAGTGAGAAAGGGTCAGAGAAAATGGGCAAGTACAAAGTATGAATTCTTAGGGTGAATATTGGATACCTGACCCTCTCAAGCGAAAGGGTTTATATAGAGCCCCCAGCGCGTGGTCAACGGTCCTATTTTCGGGGCGAAATAACCATTTCCCCCAAAGGCCATTTCCCCCAGGGTGCTCGAAACTAGGAATTATGTCAGGCATAACGCAGTTCCGGGCACCTGTCCTTTGCTGTTCGGGCAGCAAGGAAGCCGTGCGTAACGGGCATAACGTCGGGGAGGAACGTTGCATCCCTTGCCCGGTAGGAGGGGCAGAAAGGTCATTTTTTCCCCTCTGTGGATTGGACTTATGCAATTTGGGCCGCTCTGGAGCAGAGGCGGATTGGGCCAATTCTAGCCATTGGTCCAGTCCAGAACAAATATGATTCATAGTTGATCTTAGAATATGATTCATAGTTGAACTTTTCCATTGACTTTGATATTACAATACGATTCATAGTTGATCTTAGAATATGATTCATAGTTGACCCATTCCATAGACTTTGATATAAGACCATGATTCATAGTTGAACCAAGTCATTGAATTTGACAATACAATATGATTCATAGTTGATCTTAGAATATGATTCATATTTTAACCATTCCATTGACTTTGATAATACAATATGATTCACAGTTGAACCATTCCATAGACTTTAATATAAGACTATGATTCATAGTTGAACCAACTCATTGACTTTGATAATACAATATGATTCATAGTTGATCTTGGAATATGATTCATAGTTGACCCATTCCATTGACTTTGATAATACAATATGATTCATAGTTGATCTTAGAATATGATTCATAGTTGACCCAAGTCATTGACTTTGATAATACAATATGATTCATAGTTGAACCATTCCATTGTCTTTGATATAAGACTATGATTCATAGTTGAACCAAGTCATTGACTTTGATAATACAAAATGATTCATAGTTGATCTTAGAATATGATTCATAGAGTACCCAAGTCATTGACTTTGATAATACAATATGATTCATAGTTTATCTTATAATATGAGTCATAGTTTACCCATTCCATTGACTTTGATAATACAATATTATTCATAGTTGATCTTAGAATATGATTTGTAGTTGAACCATATCATTGGCTTTGATCAAAGAATAAGATTCATAGTTGAACCATTCCATTGACTTTGACATAAGACTATGATGCATAGTTGAAATAAGTCATTGACTTTGATAATACAATATGATTCATATTTGATCTTAGAATATGATTTATAGTTGAACCATTCCATTGACTTTGATAATACAATATGATTCATAGTTGACCTTAGAATATAATTCATAGTTGACCCATTCCATAGACTTTGATAATATAATGCGATTCATAGTTGAACCATTCCATTGACTTTGATATAATACTATGATTCATGGATGAAACAAGTCATTGACTTTGATAATACAATATGATTCATATTTGATCATAGAATATGATTCATAGTTGAACCATTTCATTGACTTTGATAATAAAATATGATTCATAGTTGATCTTAGAATATCACTCATTATTGACCCAAGTTATTGACTTTGATAATACAATATGATTTATAGTTGACCTAAATCATTGACTTTGATAATACAATATGATTCATAGTTAAACCATTCCATTTTCTTGGATATAAGACTATGATTCATAATTGAACCAAGTCATTGACTTTGATAATACAATATGATTCATAGTTGATCTTAGAATATGATTCATAGTTGACCCATGTCATTGACTTTCAGAATAAAATATGATTCATAGTTTATCTTAGAATATGATTCATATTTAACCCATTCCATAGACTTTGATAACACAATATGATTTATAGTTGATCTTAGAATATGATTTGTAGTTGAACCATTCCATTGACTTTGATCTAAGAATATGATTCATAGTTAAACCATTCCATTGACTTTGATATAAGACTATGATGCATAGTTAAACCAAGTCATTGACTTTGATAATACAATATGATTAATATTTGATCTTATAATATGATTTATAGTTGAACCATTCCATTGACTTTGATAATACAATATGATTCATAGTTGACCTTAGAATATAATCCTTGGTTGACCCTTTCCATAGACTTTGATAATATAATGTGATTCATAGTTAACCCATTCCATAGACTTTGATATAAAACCATGATTCATAGTTGAACCAAGTCATTGACTTTGATAATACAATATGATTCATAGTTTATCTTAGAATATGATTCATAGTTTAACCATTACATTGACTTTGATAATAAAATATGATTCATAGTTAATCTTAGAATATGATTCATTATTGACCCAAGTCATTGACTTTGATAATACAATATGATTCATAGTTGAAACATTCCATTGACTTTGATTTAAGACTACGATTCATAGTTGAACCAAGTCTTTCACTTTGATAATAAAATATGATTCATAGTTGATCTTAGAATATGACTCATAGTTGACCCAAGTCATTGACTTTGATAATACAATATGATTAATAGTTGATCTTAGAATATGATTCATAGTTGACCCAATCCATTGAATTTGATAATACAACATGTTTCATAGTAGATCTTAGAATATGATCTGTAGTTGAACAATTCCATTGACTTTGATCTAAGAATATGATTCACAATTTAACCATTCCATTGACTTTGATATAAGACTATTATTCATAGTTGAATCAACTCATTGACTTTGATAATACAATATGATTCATAGTTGATCTTGGAATATGATTCATAGTTGACCTATTCCATTGACTTTGATAATACAATATGATTCATAGTTGATCTTAGAATATGATTCATAGTTGACCCAAGTCATTGACTTTGATAATACAATATGATTCATAGTTGAACCATTCCATTGTCTTTGATATAACACTATGATTCATAGTTGAACCAAGTCATTGACTTTGATAATACAATATGATTCATAGTTGATCTTAGAATATGATTCATAGAGTACCCAAGTCATTGACTTTGATAATACAATATGATTCTTAGTTTATCTTAGAATATGAGTCATAGTTAACCCATTCCATTGACTTTGATAATACAATATTATTCATAGTTGATCTTAGAATATGATTTGTATTTGAACCATTCCATTGGCGTTTATCTAAAAATAAGATTCATAGTTCAACCATTCCATTGACTTTGACATAATACTATGATGAATAGTTGAACCAAGTCATTGACTTTGATAATACAATATGATTCATATTTGATCTTAGAATATGATTTATAGTTGAACCATTCCATTGACTTTGATAATACAATAAGATTCACAGTTGACCTTAGAATATAATTCATAGTTGACCCATTCCATAGACTTTGATAATATGTTGTGATTCATAGTTGAACCATTCCATTGACTTTGATATAAGACTATGATTCATAGATGAACCATGTCATTGACTGTGATAATACAATATGATTCATAGTTGATCTTAGAATATGATTCACAGTTGAACCATTTCATTGACTTTGATAATAAAATATGATTCATAGTTTATCTTAGAATATGATTCATTATTGACCCAAGTCATTGACTTTGATAATACAATATGATTCATAGTTGAACCATTCCATTGACTTTGACTTAAGACTCTGATTCATAGTTGAACCAAATCATTGACTTTGATAAGAAAATATTATTCATAGTTGATCTTAGAATATGTTTTATAGTTGACCCAAGTCATTGACTTTAATAATACAATATGATTCATAGTTGATCTTAGAATGTGATTCATACTTGACCCATTCCATTGAATTTGATAATATAATATGATTCATAGTAGAGCTTAGATTATTATATGTAGTTGAACAATTCCATTGACTTTGATCTAAGAATATGATTCATAGGTTAACCATTCCATTGACTTTTATATAAGACTATGATTCATAGTTGAACTAAGTCATTAACTTTGATAATACAATATGATTCATAGTTGATCTTAGAATATGATTCATAGTTGAACCTTTCCATTGACTTTTATATATCAATATGATTCGTAGTTGATCTTAGAATATGATTCATAGTTGACCCATTCCATAGACTTTGATATAAGACCATGATTCATAGTTGAACCAAGTCATTGAATTTGATAATACAATATGATTCATAGTTGATCTTAGAATATGATTCATAGTTTAACCATTCCATAGACTTTGATATAAGACTATGATTCATAGTTGAACAAACTCATTGACTTTGATAATACAATATGATTCATAGTTGATCTTGGAATATGATTCATAGTTGACCTATTCCATTGACTTTGATAATACAATATGATTCATAGTTGATCTTAGAATATGATTCATAGTTGACCCAAGTCATTGACATTGATAATACAATATGATTCATAGTTGAGCCATTCCACTGTCTTTGATATAACACTGTGATTCATAATTGAACCAAGTCATTGACTTTGATAATACAATATGATTCATAGTTGATCTTAGAATATGATTCATAGAGTACCCAAGTCATTGACTTTGATAATTCAATATGATTCATAGTTTATCTTAGAATATGAGTCATAGTTGACCCATTCCATTGACTTTGATAATACAATAGTATTCGTAGTTGATCTTAGAATATGATTTGTAGTTGAACCATTCCATCGGCGTTGATCTAAGAATAAGATTCATAGTTCAACCATTCCATTGACTTTGACATAAGACTATGATGCATAGTTGAACCAAGTCATTGACTTTGATAATACAATATGATTCATATTTGATCTTAGAATATGATTTATAGTTGAACCATTCCATTGACTTTGATAATACAATATGATTCATAGTTGACCTTAGAATATAATTCATAGTTGACCCATTCCATAGACTTTGATAATATAATGCGATTCATAGTTGAACCATTCCATTGACTTTGATATAAGACTATGAGTCACATATGAACCAAGTCATTGACTGTGATAATACAATATGATTCATAGCCTATCTTAGAATATGATTCATAGTAGAACCATTTCATTGACTTTGATAATAAAATATGATTCATAGTTAATCTTAAAATATGATTCATTATTGACCCAAGTCATTGACTTTGATATTACAATATGATTCATATTTGAAACATTCCATTGACTTTGATTTAAGACTATGATTCATAGTTGAACTAAGTCATTGACTTTGATAAGAAAATATGATTCATAGTTGACCCAAGTCACTAACTTTGATAATACCATATCATTCATAGTTGATCTTAGAATATTATTCATAGTTGACCCATTTCATTGAATTTGATAATACAATATATTTCATAGTAGATCTTAGAATATGATCTGTAGTTGAACAATTCCATTGACTTTGATCTAAGAATATGATTCATAGTTTAACCATTCCATTGACTTTGATATAAGACTATGATTCATAGTTGAACCAAGTCATTAACTTTGATAATACAATATGATTCAAAGTTGATCTTAGAATATGATTCATAGGTGAACCACTCCATTGACTTTGATATTACAATATGATTCATAGTTGATCTTAGAATATGATTCATATTTGACCCATTCCATAGACTTTGATATAAGACCATGATTCATATTTGAACCAAGTCATTGAATTTGATAATACAATATGATTCATAGTTGATCTTAGAATATGATTCCTAGTTTAACCATTCCATTGACTTTGATAATAAAATATGATTCATAGTTAATCTTAGAATATGATTCATTATTGACCCAAGTCATTGACTTTGATAATACAATATGATTCATAGTTGAACCATTCCATTGTCTTTGATATAAGACTATGATTCATAAATGAACCAAGTCATTGACTTTGATAATACAATATGAATCATAGTTGATCTTAGAATATGATTCAAAGTTGACCCATGTCATTGACTTTCATAATACAATATGATTCATAGTTTATCTTAGAATATGATTCATAGTTAACCCATTCCATTGACTTTGATAACACAATATGATTTATAGTTGATCTTAGAATGATTTGTAGTTGAACCATTCCATTGACTTTGATCTAAGAATATGATTCATAGTTAAACCATTCCATTGACTTTGATATAAGACTATGATGCATAGTTGAACCAAGTCATTGACTTTGATAATACAATATTATTAATCTTTGATCTTATAATATGATTTATAGTTGAACCATTCCATTGACTTTGATAATACAATATGATTCATAATTGACCTTAGAATATAATTCTTGGTTGACCCTTTCCATAGACTTTGATAATATAATGTGATTCATAGTTGACCCATTCCATAGACTTTGATATAAAACCATGATTCATAGTTGAACCAAGTCATTGACTTTGATAATACAATATGATTCATAGTTTATCTTAGAATATGATTCATAGTTCAACCATTTCATTGACTTTGATAATAAAATATGATTCATAGTTAATCTTAGAATATGATTCATTATTGACCCAAGTCATTGACTTTGATAATACAATATGATTCATAGTTGAAACATTCCATTGACTTTGATTTAAGACTATGATTCATAGTTGAACCAAGTCTTTGACCTTGATAATAAAATATGATTCATAGTTGATCTTAGAATATGATTCATAGTTGACCCAAGTCGTTGACTTTGATAATACAATATGATTAATAGTTGATCTTAGAATATGATTCATAGTTGACCCATTCCATTGAATTTGATAATACAATATGTTTCATAGTAGATCTTAGAATATGATCTGTAGTTGAACAATTCCATTGACTTTGATCTAAGAATATGATTCATAGTTTAACCATTCCATTGACTTTGATATAAGACTATTATTCATAGTTGAACCAAGTCATTAACATGGATAATACAATATGATTCATAGTTGATTTTAGAATATGATTCATAGTTGAACCATACCATTGACTTTGATATTACAATATGATTCATAGTTAATCTTAGAATATGATTCATAGTTGAACCATTCCATAGACTTTGATGTAAGACCATGATTCATAGTTGAACCAAGTCATTGAATTTGATAATTTAATATGATTCATAGTTGATCTTAGAATATGATTCATAGTTTAACCATTCCATTGACTTTGATAAAACAATATGATTCACAGTTGAACCATTCCATAGACTTTGATATAAGACTATGATTCATAGTTTAACCAACTCATTGACTTTGATAATACAATATGATTCATAGTTGATCTTGGAATATGATTCATAGTTGACCTATTCCATTGACTTTGATAATACAATATGATTCATAGTTGATCTTAAAATATAATTCAAAGTTGACCCAAGTCATTGACTTTGATAATACAATATGATTCATAGTTGAACCATTCCATTGTCTTTGATATAACACTATGATTCATAGTTGAACCAAGTCATTGACTTTGATAATACAATATGATTCATAGTTGATCTTAGAATATGATTCATAGAGTACCCAAGTCATTGACTTTGATAATACAATATGATTCATAGTTTATCTTAGAATATGAGTCATAGTTGACCCATTCCATGGACTTTGATAATACAATACTATTCATAGTTGATCTTAGAATATGATTTGTATTTGAACCATTCCATTGGCGTTGATCTAAGAAGAAGATTCATAGATCAACCATTCCATTGACTTTGACATAATACTATGATGAATAGTTGAACCAAGTCATTGACTTTGATAATACAATATGATTCATATTTGATCTTAGAATATGATTTATAGTTGAACCATTCCATTGACTTTGATAATACAATATGATTCACAGTTGACCTTAGAATATAATTCATAGTTGACCCATTCCATAGACTTTGATAATATAATGCGATTCATAGTTGAACCATTCCATTGACTTTGATATAAGACTATGATTCATAGATGAACCAAGTCATTGACTGTGATAATACAATATGATTCATAGTTGATCTTAGAATATGATTCACAGTTGAACCATTTCATTGACTTTGATAATAAAATATGATTCATAGTTGATCTTAGAATATGATTCATTACTGACCCAAGTAAGAGACTTTGATAATACAATATGATTCATAGTTGAACCATTCCATTGACTTTGATTTAAGACTATGATTCATAGTTGAACCAAGTCATTGACTTTGATAAGAAAATATTATTCATAGTTGATCTTAGAATATGTTTTATAGTTGACCCAAGTCATTGACTTTAATAGTACAATATGATTCATAGTTGATCTTAGAATATGATTCATAGTTGACCCATTGCATTAAATTTGATAATATAATATGATTCATAGTAGAGCTTAGATTATTATATGTAGTTGAACAATTCCATTGACTTTGATCTAAGAATATGATTCATATATTAACCATTCCATTGACTTTGATATAAGACTATGATTCATAGTTGAACTAAGTCATTAACTTTGATAATACAATATGATTCATAGTTGATCTTAGAATATGATTCATAGTTGAACCTTTCCATTGACTTTGATATATCAATACGATTCATAGTTGATCTTAGAATATGATTCATAGTTGACCCATTCCATAGACTTTGATATAAGACCATGATTCATAGTTGAACCAAGTCATTGAATTGGATAATACAATATGATTCATAGTTGATCTTAGAATATGATTCATAGTTTAACCATTCCATTGACTTTGATAATACAATATGATTCACAGTTGAACCATTCCATAGAATTTGATATAAGACTAGGATTCATAGTTGAACCAACTTATTGACTTTGATAATACAATATGATTCATAGTTGATCTTAGAATATGATTCATAGTTGACATGTTCCATTGACTTTGATAATACAATATGATTCATAGTTGATCTTAGAATATGATTCATAGTTGACCCAAGTCATTGACTTTGATAATACAATATGATTCATAGTTGAGCCATTCCATTGTCTTTGAGATAACACTGTGATTCATAGTTTAACCAAGTCATTGACTTTGATAATACAATATGATTCATAGTTGATCTTAGAATATGATTCATAGAGTACCCAAGTCATTGACTTTGATAATTCAATATGATTCATAGTTTATCTTAGAATATGAGTCATAGTTGACCCATTCCATTGACTTTGATAATACAATATTATTCATAGTTGATCTTAGAATATGATTTGTAGTTGAACCATTCCATTGGCGTTGATCTAAGAATAAGATTCATAGTTCAACCATTCCATTGACTTTGACATAGGACTATGATGCATAGTTTAACTATGTAAGACCCGTATATTTTAGTCCGTATGATATTATGATGTTTTATCATTTTAATCTGTTTTTCTACTAAATTTGGAGTAGCGAGCAGATTATACCCGATATTTCTAGGGTGTTCGGTTGTGGTCTGGATTGATCCACGTGGTTTCTTTTTAATTCAATCAGACTTTTTCTATTGGCACGGTAGTTATATTGGATTCCGAATGTTTCTATGTTTTCGAAATTTCAAAAATGTGTTTCTGCCGATTTTTGGGAAAACGGGCAAATTATACCCGTCGTTTAAATTTTCACGGACTTCGATTGTCGTCAAAATTTAAATGGGAGTTTTATATATCGCCGATATTGAGAATTTAATCTCAATATATCTTTCTGAGTTAAGGAACAAAAAATTATTCGGAATAAAATTTATTCGAAAATTTTGGGTGGTTTTAATTAAAATGCGACGGTGAAATTTTTCGGTTTTCATACAAAGTTGTTCGTGAGCGAGTTACGACTCGTCTGAGTCAGAACATTTTTTTAAGTGTGAGACATTAAATATCTAGATATTTTTGGGTTATACTATTATTATATGTTTTTAAGATAAGATCTTTTAGATTTTTTTGTTGAGATATTATTATTAAATCCATTAGATATTTTGTTGAGATATTATTATTATATCCATTAGATATTTTCGGCGGGTATATTGTAATTTTATTCTTGACTTTTATTTTATAATATATCTTTTTTTCATCGATGTTTTCGTTTGATCGCGTTTTGAGAGCGTTTAGGATATATTTAGGCGAAAGGGTAAAACGGTAATCTTGCGGATTAGATATTTTAGAAAAGGATATGATGGAGATTAAGTGGAAAGTTTAAATTATATATATAGAGAGAGTAGAGAGAAAGAAAGTAAAAGGAAAGAAAAGAAGAGGAAAGAAAGGAGAAGAGAGGAGAAAGAGAGAAAAGAGGGAAAAATGGGGAAAACATCCGAATCGGAGCCGGATCTTCGATTAAATCGGGTAAGTTTACTAAACTCGATTATCCTACGATAGTATATGTATATGTAGGTGTCTGTTTGGTTGGTTTTGGTTAGAAAATGTTAGGTTTTACATATTTGAGCAAAATTGGTAAAATCGATAGAAATCGATGTTTTCACGGATGAAATTTGAAATAAATTGCGTAGTTTAGTCGAGGAATGTTAGGCCGTGATTATTGAAACTTGTAAAATTGAATTCGGGTGATTTCGTAACTTTGGACATTTTTGAGAAATGAGGGTTTTAAGAATTGAATCGAAAACGGACGTCGTAGAAATCGTGTTGAATGGTTCTAATTCACTGCTATATGTTAGGTGAGTACGAGTATGTGGTTATTTCGAAGAAAATAATTGAATCGGTCGGATTTTCGGGTGGAAAGGCCAAAACCCGTAGGTTTTCAAGGCAAAAGGGGGGTTTTCGGCGAAAACTTCGAAAATTCATATCTTTTGATCCGTAAGTCGGTTTTGATCCCCGTTCGAAGCGTTGGAAAGCTAACGGGATGTTATTTCTATTAAAAATGGTTTGGAGGGCAAGAGATGATTTTAGTTTTTGTGGTTTTGAAAAAGTGTTGGGTTTTATCACGTAAAGTCTGTGCGGTCGGTGTTTTACTGTGTGTTGTGCTTTTGTTATATAACGTGGAGCCAGTGAGCTGTTATATGATGTACTGTGGGTGGCCTAATGGCGTGAATCCTAGATTTTTGGAATTCAAATTGTTGTTCAAAATAAATGAATTTAAATTGTGTGGGTTTTTCTATAGAGCGATTAGGTTAGTAATCGGGGAGTGAAAACCTAAAGCCCTAATTGTTTAGGTTAGCGATCAAGACCCAGCCTTATTGTAGATGTATCTGAGTTGGTTTTAACTTAAGTACTTTGTGTATTTTATAAGGTTGAAAGTGTGAATCGGGTACGAGATTTCATCGTGAGAGACGAATCGATCTTACGTAGCGTAAGTTGTTTGGGTTGGAAGCTTGCTCAGGTAAGGGCACTTTCTAACGATATTATATGTGATTGAATGCATGTGTGTTTGTATTCATGACTGTGTGCCCTTGTGGGGATGTTTGAATGATTGTGTGCCAGTTGAGGTTGTGTGGTTATATTCATGATTGTGTGCCCGGTTGGGGATATGTGTTTATGCTATGACGCTAAACTTGTGATGTGCATTCATATGATTTGTGATAAATATATGATTTGCGGTTGATGTGTATGTCGAGGAGGATAACACGAGGTGTGTCTGAGCCACCTGTTGGTAATGAGAATTATTCATATGATTTGTGATAAATATATGAATTGCGGTTGATGTGTATGTCGAGGAGGACAACACGAGGTGTGTCTGAGCCACCTGTTGGTACCGAGAATTGTTCATATGATCTGTGATAGATATACGAACTGAAGTGTGAATTGTGATTATACATATTGTGTTTATATAAACTGTTGCATTTGCATGTGTGGGTTCATGCATACCATAGTTGCGTGTAGGTAGTTGGCGCCGAATGGGCCAGGGTGATGGGTTCTGAATCATCACCTAATCCTGAAGGGAATTCTACTGCACCAGGTGATGTGACTGAGCCGTCATCGATCCTTTGAGATCAAATTGAGTCAGGTGAATGCGAGGGAGGCAACACCGGGTGTCTGCAAGGTCAGCACTTTTGTGTATGCGAGGCAGCACGGTTAGTGAGGACTCAAGGGGGTATCACAACTCTCTGCGGAGAGGTTAAATTCTGGGATTCATGCATGGTGAGGGTACCCGACGAATTGGGACCACCAAATGCATATAGGTCTGCATTTAGGATGTTTGTGCATTGCATTTGTGTGTTAAATTAAATGTTGTGATTGTTACATATATCATACTGTCACCTCATTTATGTTGCTCTGCATATCATATTGTCATCTTATTCATGTTGTTATGTATATCATGTTCTGCTGGCATGTGTTTATTCTTCCATATATGCTGTTTTTAGATTGTGACCCTCTACTATTATTATGATGTGGCTAACGACCACCCAGGTTTAGAAGTGGTGATAGTTAAGGTATCCAGGTGTCGTGAAGGCTTGTAAGATGCGATGTCTTTGGGCTAGGAATTCAAGATCAGCTTAGGGTCGTGTTTTGAGGTTGTCCATGTTGTTGTTGTTGTTATTATTAAAGCTGAGTGCTTATTTTTATGTGTATGGACAAATATTTATAACAGTGGGCATTACGCTGGTCTTATGTATGGAAAAGACTTAGATCGAAAGCTCGTACTCTGATTAATCATTTTTATTATTTTTCCTGGAGAGACAGTTGTCAATATTATGTATGGCATTCAAAAGAAAAATATACACTCTCGCTGTTAAAAATCGGGGTGTTACAATATCATTCATAGTTGATCTTAGAATATTATTCATAGTTGACCCAATCCATTGAATTTGATAATACAATATATTTCATAGTAGATCTTAGAATATGATCTGTAGTTGAACAATTCCATTGACTTTGATCAAAGAATATGATTCATAGTTTAACCATTTCATTGACTTTGATATAAGACTATGATTCATAGTTGAACCAAGCCATTAACTTTGATAATACAATATGATTCATAGTTGATCTTAAAATATGATTCATAGTTGAACCACTCCATTAACTTTGATATTACAATATGATTCAAAGTTGATCTTAGAATATGATTCATAATTGACCAATTCCATAGACTTTGATATAAGACCATGATTCAAATTTGACCCAAGTCATTGAATTTGATAATACAATATGATTCATAGTTTATCTTAGAATATGATTCATAGTTTAGCCATTCCATTGACTTTGATAATACAATATGATTCACAGTTGAACCATTCCATAGACTTTGATATAAGACTATGATTCATAGTTGAACTAACTCATTGACTTTGATAATACAATATGATGCATAGTTGATCTGGGAATATGATTCATAGTTGACCTATTCCATTGACTTTGATAATACAATATGATTCATAGTTAATCTATGAATATGATTCATAGTTGACCCAAGTCATTGACTTTGATAATACAATATGATTCATAGTTGAACCATTCCATGGTCTTTGATATAACACTATGATTCATAGTTGAACCAAGTCATTGACTTTGATAATACAATATGATTCATAGTTTATCTTAGAATATGAGTCATAGTTGACCCATTCCATTGACTTTGATAATACAATATTATTCATAGTTGATCTTAGAATATGATTTGTAGTTGAACCATTCCATTGGCGTTGATCTAAGAATAAGATTCATAGTTGAACCATTCCATTGACTTTGACATAAGACTATGATGCATAGTTGAACCAAGTCATTGACTTTGATAATACAATATGATTCATATTTGATCTTAGAATATGATTTATAATTGAACCATTCCATTGACTTTGATAATACAATATGATTCCTAGTTGACCTTAGAATATAATTCATAGATGACCCATTCCATAAACTTTGATAATATAATACGATTCATAGTTGAACCATTCCATTGACTTTGATATAAGACTATGATTCATAGATGAACCAAGTCATTGACTTTGAAAATACAATATGATTCATAGTTGATCTTAGAATATGATTCATTATAGACCCAAGTCATTGACTTTGATAATACAATATGATTCATAGTTGAACCATTCCATTGACTTTGATTTAAGACTATGATTCATAGTTGAACCAAGTCATTGATTTTGATAAGATAATATTATTCAGAGTTGATCTTAGAATATGTTTTATAGTTGACCCAAGTCATTGACTTTGATAATACAATATGATTCATAATTGATCTTAGAATATGATTTATAGTTGACCCACTCCATTGAATTTGATAATACAATATGATTCATAGTAGAGCTTAGAATATGATATGTAGTTGAACAATTCCATTGACTTTGATCTAAGAATATGATTCATAGTTTAACCATTCTATTAACTTTGATATAAGACTATGATTCATAGTTGAACTAAGTCATTAACTTTGATAATACAATATTATTCATAGTTGATCTTAGAATATGATTCATAGTTGAACCTTTCCAATGACTTTGATATTACAATATGATTCATAGTTTATCTTAGAATATGATTCATAGTTGACCCATTCCATAGACTTTGATATAAGACCATGATTCATAGTTGAACCAAGTCATTGACTTTGATAATACAATATTATTCATAGTTGATCTTAGAATATTAATCATAGTTTAACCATTCCATGGACTTTGATAATACATTATGATTCATAGTTGAACCATTCCATAGACTTTGATATAAGACTATGATTCATGGTTGAACCAACTCATTGACTTTGATAATACAATATGATTCATAGTTGATCTTAGAATATGATTCATAGTTGAACTATTCAATTGACTTTGATAATACAATATGATTCATAGTAGTTATTAGAATATGATTCATAGTTGTTCTTAGAATATGATTCATAGTTGATCAAAGTCACTGACTTTGATAATACAATATGATTCATAGTTGAACCATTCCATTGACTTTGATATAGTACTATGATTCATAGTTGAACCAAGTCATTGACTTTGATAATACAATATGATTCATAGTTGATCTTAGAATGTGATTCATAGTTGAACCATTCCATTGACTTTGATAATACAATATGATTCATAGTTTTTCTTAGAATATGATTCACAGTTGACCCATGTCATTGACTTCGATAATACAATATGATTCATTGTTGAACCATTACAGTTTCTTTGATATAAGACTAAGATTCATAGTTGAACCAAGTCATTGACTTTGATAATAAAATATGATTCATAGTTGATCTTATAATATGATTCATAGTTGACCCATTCCATTGAATTTGATAATACAATATGATTCATAGTTGATCTTAGATTATGATTTGTAGTTGTACCATTCCATTGACTTGGATCTAAGAATATTATTCATAGTTTAACCATTCCATTGACTTTGATAATACAATATGATTCGTAGTTGATCTTAGAATATGATTCATAGTTGAACCCTTCCATTGACTTTGATAATACAATATGATTCATGGTTGATCTTAGAATATGATTCATAGTTGACCCAAGTCATTGACTTTGAATATATAATATGATTAATAGTTGAACCATTCCATTGTCTTTGATATAAGACTATGATTCATAGTTGAACCAAGTCATTGACTTTGATAATACAATATGATTCATAGTTGATCTTAGAATATGATTCATAGTTGACCCAAGTCATGGAATTTGATAATACAATATGATTCGTAGTTGATCTTAGAATATGATTTATAGATTACCCATTCCATTGACTTTGATAATATAATATGGTTCATAGTTGATCTTAGAATATTATTTATAGTTGAACCATTCCATTGACATTGATTTAAGAATATGATTCATGGTTGAATCATTCAATTGACTTTGATATAAGTCTATGATTCATAGTTGAACCAAGCCATTGACTTTGATAAGAAAATATGATTCATAGTTAATCTTTGAATTTGATTCATAGTTGACCCAAGTCATTGACTTTGATAATACAATATGATTCATAGTTGATCTTAGAATGTGATTCATAGTTGACCATTCCATTTAATTTGATAGTACAATATTATTCATAGTAGAGCTTAGAATATGATCTGTAGTTAAACAATTCCATTAACTTTAATCTAAGAATATGATTCATAGTTTAACCATTCCATTGACTTTGATATAAGACTATGATTCATAGTTGAACTAAGTCATTAACTTTGATAATACAATATGATTCATAGTTGATCTTAGAATAGGATTCGTAGTTGAACCATTCCATTGACTTTGTTATTACAATATGATTCATAGTTGATCTTAGAATATGATTCATAGTTGACCATTCAATAGACTTTGAATAAGACCATGATTCATAGTTGAACCAAGTCATTGACTTTGATAATACAATGTGATTCATAGTTGATTTTAGAATATGAATCATAGTTTAACCGTTCCGTTGACTTTGATAATACAATATGATTCATAGTGGAACAATTCCATAGACTTTGATATAAGACTATGATTCATAGTTGAACCAACTCATTGACTTTGATAATACAATATTATTCATAGTTGATCTTAGAATATGATTCATAGTTGAACCATTCCATTGACTTTGATAATACAATATGATTCATATTTAATCTTAGAATATGATTCATAGTTGCTCAAAGTCATTGACTTTGATAATACAAAATGATTCACAGTTGAACCATTCCATTGACTTTGATATAAGATTATGATTCATAGTTGAACCAAGTCATTGACTTTGATAATACAATATAATTCATGGTTGATCTTAGAATATGATTCATAGTTGAACCATTCCATTGACTTTGATAATACAATATGATTCATAGTTTATCTTATAATATGATTCATAGTTGACCCAAGTCATTGACTTTGATAATAGAATATGATTCTTTGTTGAACCATTCCATTGTCTTTGATATAAGACTAAGATTCATAGTTGAACCAAGTCATTGACTTTAATAATAAAATATGGTTCATAGTTGATCTTATAATATTATTCATAGTTGACCCAATTACTTGAAATTGATAATACAATATGATTCATAGTTGATCTTAGAATATGATTCATAGTTGACCCATTACATTGAATTTGATAATACAATATGATTCATAGTTGATCTTAGAATATGAATCATAGTTTAACCATTAAATTGACTTTGATAATACAATATGATTCACATTTGAACCATTCCATAGACTTTGATATAAGACTATGATTCATAGTTAAACCAACTCATTGACTTGGATAATACAATATGATTCATAGTTAATCTTGGAATATGATTCATAGTTGACCCATTCCATTGACTTTGATAATACAATCTGACTCATAGTTGATCTTAGAATATGATTCATAGTTGACCCAAGTCATTGACTTTGATAATACAATATGATTCATAGTTGAACCATTCCATTGTCTTTGATATAACACTATGATTCATCGTTGAACCAAGTCATTGACTTTGATAATACAATATGCTTCATAGTTTATCTTAGAATATGAGTCATAGTTGACCCATTCCATTGACTTTGATAATACAATATTATTCATAGTTGATATTTGAATATGATTTGTAGTTGAACCATTCAATTGGCGTTGATCTAAGAATAAGATTCATAGTTAAACCATTCCATTGACTTTGACATAACACTATGATGCATAGTTGAACCAAGTCATTGACTTTGATAATACAATATGATTCATATTTGATCTTAGAATATGATTTATAGTTGAACCATTCCATTGACTTTGATAATACAATATGATTCATAGTTGACCTTAGAATATAATTCATAGATGACCCATTCCATAGACTTTGATAATATAATGCGATTCATAGTTGAACCATTCCATTGACTTTTGTAAGACCCGTAGATTTCAGTCTTGATTATTTCGTGATGTTTTATTATTTAATCTGTTTTCTACTAACTTTGGGGTAGTAAACTAGTCTAGATTGACTCACCTGTTTTCTTTTTGAAAATCAATCAAACTTTTTATATTGGCAGTGATTATATTTGATTTCAGATATTTCTATGTTAAGGGAATTTCTGAAAATGTGATTCTGTCAATGTTTTGGAGAAAACGAGAAAAATATATCCGTCGTCTTAATTTTTTTTCGGACTCCGATTATTGTCGGAAATTTTAAAAGAAGTTTTATTTATCGCCAGGAATGAGAATTTAATCTTAGTATATTTTTTCTAAGTGGCGGAAAAATTTATTTGTCCGGAATAAAAATTTAGTCGAAAATAAAGTTGTATCTTATTTTATAGATAACGGTAGAATTTTTCTGTTTTCGAAAAAGTTGCTCGGGAGTGTTTTTACGACTCGTCTGTGAGCGAACGAGGAGACCGAATGGGATAATATAATAGTATTATGTGAGGGCGGCATTTTTTTTGGTGTTTATCATCTTATCAAGTGGCCATGTGGGTGGGGGATGAGAGTGAATCAAAACCATCCGTTTTAAATGGCCAAGATCATTTTGGAAAAACTATATATAGTGAAATAACTTGTTTTATTCTTCTTTCTTGAATTCGCACGCATGGATAACAAAGAAGAAGTGGTAAGTGTTTTTATGTTTTATTTTATTTTATTTTATTTTGTAAGTAATCTATTTTAATTTAGAAATAAATTATGTGGTTAAGTTAGATGAATTATACACCGATAGAATACCCCTGTGTACAGTTTTTAGTTAGAAATTATTTTTACCGGTTACGAAAATATTTTCTATCCGATTATCGGATTATTTTTGTTAAAGTAAAAATATATCGGTATCGATTTAATTTGTTGTGGGTATATTTAATTTTATCTGTTGAAATATTAATTGGATTATTATTATTGTTTTTATTATTTATTATAAATTGTTTATTTAAAAGTTTTATTTATTTGATTTTTGGGTTAATAGAAAAAATAATAATAATAATAATTATTATTATTTAGTTTATTCTTATTATCATTATTATTATTATTTATAATTGTATTTATTAAGGTTATTTTTTTATATTTGTTAAAAGAATAAAAAGAAAGATATATATATTTATATATGTGTGTGAAAAAAAAAAAGAAGAAAGGAATTGAAATAGTGCATGGCGGGACCCACCTTGTTCTAAATATATTTTTGGTGGTGCCGATCGTCACGTGTGTGACGGGCGTCGTGGCCCATTTTTGGGTATTACGCGCCTCGCTGATTTTACTTCCGGTCTCGTAATTTTCATTCCGTTCGTTATTTGTAATCCCGGTTTTTTTTAACGGAAAGAGTATTTATTTATCTTCAGGAATATATTTTTAGATAATTATTTTATTTTTTCGGAATTTTCCGGATATGTTCGGAATAGTATTTTAAAGTACGATCTGTGGCGATTTTTGGGTACAGTTGAAAAACTGTTGACTAGTTTTGTTACTGAAATATTTTTAGGTCCAAAATAATTTATTGTGATTAGAAAACTATTATTTATTCTAAATTTTAATTTAAAGTATAATTTAAATTAGAATATTAATTAGTAGTTTATTTGTATAATTAATTTTAATTATGGTGTAATTGAAGTATTTTTGACACAAGGTGACAATTTAATTATATATATGAAATAAATATTTTGATTATTTATTTGGTATTTATTATTTATTAGGTTGTTTTATTTTGGGGTTAAAATATTATGTTGGTTATTTATATATTTTGTTTTCACTGATTTTATTCATGGTGCGAGAAAAACAATTTGACGCCATTGTTGGTTCAAAAATAAAAGAATTTAAAATAGTATGTTATAAATTTTCTTTGATTTTGATATTTATTTTGGTAAGAGAAAAACTATTTTCTTTCTTGTTTGAAACGTGTTATTTTTATATCACTATTTTGTTAGGTTAGAAATAAGTGTCTTAACCTAAACCTAGTTGAGTAGGTTAGCGACCAAGACACAGCCTTGTTGTAGGATATATTCGAGTGGTTTTAACATAAGTCTTTTGTGTATTATAAAGGTTTACAGTGGGATCCGATTAGGAGGTTTCATCGTGAGGGACGAATTGATCTTTCGTAGCGTAAGTGGGTTGGGTTGGAAGCTTGCTCAGGTAAGGGCACTTTCTAACGATATTATATGTGATTGAATGCATGTGTGGTTGTATTCATGACTGTGTGCCCTTGTGGGGATGTTTGAATGATTGTGTGCCAGTTGAGGTTGTGTGGTTATATTCATGATTGTGTGCCCGCTTGGGGATATGTGTTTATGCTATGATGCTAAACTTGTGATGTGCATTCATATGATTGGTGATAAATATATGTTTTGCTGTTGATGTGTATGTCGAGGAGGACAACACGAGGTGTGTCTGAGCCACCTGTTGGTAATGAGAATTATTCATATGATTTGTGATAAATATATGAATTGCGATTGATGTGTATGTCGACGAGGACAACACGAGGTGTGTCTGAGCCACCTGTTGGTAATGAGAGTTATTCATATGATTTGTGATAAATATATGAATTGCGATTGATGTGTATGTCGAGGAGGACGACACGAGGTGCGTCTGAGCCACCTGTTGGTACTGAGAATTGTTCACATGATCTGTGATAGATATATGAACTGAATTGTGAATTGTGAATTGTGGGTATACATATTGTGTTTATATAAACTGTTGCATTTGCATGTGTGAGTCATGCATACCATAGTTGCGTGTAGGTAGTTGGCGTCGAATGGGCCAGGGTGATGGGTTCTGAATCATCACCTAATCCCGAAGAGAATTCTACTGCACCAGGTGATGTGACTGAGCCGTCATCGATCCTTTGAGATCAAATTGAGTCAGGAGAATGCGAGGGAGGCAACTCCGGGTGTTTGCAAGGGCAACACTTTTGTGTCTGCGAGGCAGCACGGTTAGTGAGGACCCAAGGGGGTATCACGACTCTCTGCGGAGAGGTTAAATTCCGGGATTCATGCATGGTGAGGGTACCCGACGAATTGGGACCACCAAATTCATATAGGTCTGCATTTAGGATGTTTGTGCATTGCATTTGGGTGTTAAATTAAATGTGGTGATTGTTACATATATCATACTGTCATCTCATTTATGTTGCTCTGCATATCATATTGTCATTTCATTCACGTTGTTATGTATATCATGTTCTGCTGGCATGTGTGTATTCTTCTATATATGCTGTTTTTAGATTGTGACCCTCTACTACTATTTATGATGTGGCTAACGACCACCCAGGTTTAGAAGTTGTGATAGTTATGGTATCCAGGTGTCGTGAAGGCTTGTATGATGCGATGTCTTTGGGCTAGGAATTCAAGATCAGTTTAGGGTCGTGTTTTGATGTGTCCATGTTGTTGTGGTTGTTGTTATTGGTAAAGTTGAGTGCTTATTTTTATGTGTATGGACAAATATTTATAACAGTGGGCATTACGCTGGTCCTATGTATGGAAAAGACTTAGATCGAAAGCTCGTACTCTGATTAGTCATTTTTATTATTTTCCTGAAAAGACAGTTGTCAATATTATGTATGGCATTCAAAAAAAAATATACACTCCCGCTGTTAAAAATCGGGGTGTTACATTGTGGTATCAGAGCTTTGGTCTAAGATTTTCATGGGGTTGTGAGTCGGTTGTCCTAAGCTGATCAAGTGTCGGGTTTAGTGGGAGTAAATGTGTGGAGTCCTACGTGTTATGTAGTTTGTGTCTTGAGTCCAGCATGATATGTGCCTAGGTAATCGGTTGTTTCTTAAATGAAGTTAAGGTGTCCCATAGTACTTCAGTAAGAAGCTTAGTTAAACCCCTTGAGCATTTGTCGACGTTGGTCGACATATGTCTCTGTTTTCTTTAGAGGTAGTGATCTAGAGGTAGTGAGATTGAATCGAGTAAGTACAAGGTTTTCTGCAGTGATGCTATGGATGAGAGGTTTTGTTTGTCCTTATCACTCCGAGGTGTTGAGTAGGGATGAGTGGAAGTCAAGGTTTCAAAGGATTGTAAGCAAGGACTTGATTTGGAGCACCTTTTGAGAGGAAAATGATTGGATGTTCATTCTGGTGAGTTTCGAATGGGATGAGATGAATGTTTATGGACTATGAAGAAGGTAATATTTCTTTGGAATCAAAGAGCAGTTATAGATGTCGTTTGGAGACAATTACTATACTTGGATATCAATGGAACATCTTCTCTAGAAAGAAAGTGGGTGGCACGTTGAAAGTGGACGAAACCTAGGAAAGTTGGAGGAAGGTTATACGAGTGGTAGGTGCTTGAGGGTTTAATTTGGTTTCTTAAGCTAGGTTAGATAGGTGACTAAATACCGTAAGGATGAATCATGTGATGTTAAAGGAAGGAGACCAAGTATCACCTGGATAAGTTTTAGTGAAAAGTGATCATCATTGGAGTTGTTTTCGAAACTAGAAGTGGGAGTTTGGGAGAGAAGGAGTATAACAGTTTATAGGAGGAAAAGGTAGAAGTAGCACCACGGATCTAAGTAATCATATGAGTAGAGTAGAGAAGTTCTAAAGCAATTCAAGTATGGGTGACATGGTTTTGCTAGAAATATCATACCGCGGGTAGACAATGGGTTGTTAGAAGAGTGATAAGACGCTGAAAGTTAATATCTGGAAGGACACAGAGCCATGTATGAAGAATGAATGAATGGAATTATATGGTGTAACAAGTATATGGATTTCGTGAAGATCAAAGTTTAGATTTGGATTTAGGGATCGAACCTGAGAATAAGAAAAAGTTAGCAAAGGAATTTTGATTGGGTAGTTGCTCTTTAAAAGTCAAGCGTTAAGATTTGAGATAAGTGCTCAGTGACTAGATGGAGGAGTAAGATATGTCTGTTTTGGAAGGATGATTCTTGTAGAGTGTTAGATCGTAGGGTGATAATGTTGGTTGATACCTTAGTAAAGGTTAGAAGTGAATAAGAACCCGATGAGTGGGTAGAGGTGCCAGACTTTTTGAGCAAGAGCGTATGCACAACGGATGGGTTTGTGTTATAAAAGGATTTTATGACCATTGGATAGTCATAAGCAATTGAAGATAGATAGAACAACAAAGAGTAGGTTGGATAGGACGAACATTGATTTGGAACAAGGATGTTTAGATTGGGTGAAGGAGAGTAAAGATGTGGGTTGAAGTTGACAAGATAGAGGTCATGGTAGGTTGGGAAACGACTATAGATGGTTGGTTACTAAGATTTTGAAGTTGGAAACTCCTAGATGTTATAAGAGGATCTAGTATAAGGAACTTTGGAGTTGCAGTATCGTAAAGGTGGTTACAAAGGAAGAATAAGGTTGTATGCAAGCAAGAAAGTGCTCAGGTAACACAGATTTTTTAATAAGAAGGTTGACTACCTCGTTGCTTAGGAAGGACTACCAAGGATATGACCCAAATGGAAATGGGAAGGATACTAAGCATTTCCTCAAGAGTGTATGCTATAGATGATGGGGTTGCCCTCGGACGTAAAGTTGATATTTAAGAAGCGGTATAAGTGGTAAGAGAATAATCCTGCGGTCAGAAATTTTGATATCACGAGGTTAATGAGTAGTGTATTAGTGACTAGATGGGTGATTATATTCAGAATTAGGATGATGGAGTTACTAAGTGAAAAGCCTGTTGGAGATTCCACATGAGATATGAGAAGTCTGGACGAGGTTAAGTACATTATGTCGTTGATGAACGAATAAGTGGAGTGAAAAGATTGGTTTTGGGGAATAGGTGTTAAGACAAAGTGTGAGAGGAACGGTTAGAGATGTGGATTAGGGCGATTTAGAATTCGTGCAAGAAATGACCTCGCCCATGAACCGGAGAAAGTAATGATAAATGTATGCTTAAGAGTTGAAGGTACAACTAGATTGGGTCACATAAGGTGCATTGGGTATATTCGGAAGTAGAGAGGATTAAACATTTGCCTATTCGGACGAATAAGGGATGAAGTGGAAATGTTGGGCGGAGACTAGTAAGGCTTGGATTCGTTGTACTTGTTATAATGAAGACTAGAGAAGCACAATGGAAAATAGACATTGAGAAATTATTGGACATCAGAGATTGACATCGAACAGTTTGACAATAGAAGATGAGATAGGGGAACAATAAAAAATGGTTTGATTGATGAGCTCTTTGAGGAAGAAGGAATTTGAGGGTAAGAGAAAAGGAAACAAAATGGATTCCTGGAAGCTGATGTAGGATGATACGAAAGACGTGGTAGGTCAAATGGGGATGGCCAGTGATGAGGAACATTTAAGGTTAAGGCATGCAAGAGTAAGCTAAGTATGATTTGGAAATAAGGTAGTTGTGTTAGAGGGTGACCAAAGAGTGTAAGACTGGTGAAAAGGAAATTTGGGTATTGTTAGATGGCATAGTTGGCAGGTGGAAGAAATATTAGGGGAGTTTCAATCACCAACCGGATGTTGGGATGTTATAATTCAGATTGTAATTTGGAATGAAGTTTGAATCTGAACATATACGGATCATCACCATTATGAGATTAAAGGAATAATTAAGGATTTATGGACATTGGGGAAAATGTGGAGTTCTCTACGTAGATGACTACTTCGTTTGGAGTGAAACAGGTTAAATTTGTACTTGGGTTTTAGCTGTTACTGTTTTGGAGGATACTCAATGGTTGTTCCGAGCTTAGTGAGCGTGAGAGAAACCGTAATTTGTTTTGGGAAATTGTGTCTCACTTTAGAGAGTGAAGTAGCAGGAGTTTGGAGGAAACATTTAGGAAACCTCGAAGCGATTGTTGGACCCTTGTGCCTCGCATATATTTGAGAACAAGTTGAGGAGGATGTTATTGTAGTTGGTAATGATGATTTATTCCACCATCATGGTTGTCGCCTACCTATTGACAAATTGAGGAACTGATCATCCTTAATCTGTTGTTGATAGTAAACAAGAATGTGTTGAATGGAATGAATGATTCTTGTCGGCTTAGATAGTGTTCGATTTTAGCGTTGCGTCTAGAGTCCGAGTCAATGCGACTTTGTAGAGGGTTCCAATAGGTGCGCGGTCGTTCTAGGGAGTGTGTTGGAGATAAATTGGTAAGTTGTTACATTTACCTCGAGTTTCGAGGACGAAACTCCTTTTTGGTGGGTAGTAATGTAAGACCCGTAGATTTCAGTCTTGATTATTTCGTGATGTTTTATTATTTAATCTGTTTTCTACTAACTTTGGGGTAGTAAACTAGTCTAGATTGACTCACCTGTTTTCTTTTTGAAAATCGATCAAACTTTTTATATTGGCAGTGATTATATTTGATTTCAGATATTTCTATGTTAAGGGAATTTCTGAAAATGTGATTCTGTCAATGTTTTGGAGAAAACGAGAAAAATATATCCGTCGTCTTAATTTTTTTTCGGACTCCGATTATTGTCGGAAATTTTAAAAGAAGTTTTATTTATCGCCAGGAATGAGAATTTAATCTTAGTATATTTTTTCTAAGCGGCGGAAAAATTTATTTGTCCGGAATAAAAATTTAGTCGAAAATAAAGTTGTATCTTATTTTATAGATAACGGTAGAATTTTTCTGTTTTCGAAAAAGTTGTTAGGGAGTGTTTTTACGACTCGTCTGTGAGCGAACGAGGAGACCGAATGGGATAATATAATAGTATTATGTGAGGGCGGCATTTTTTTTGGTGTTTATCATCTTATCAAGTGGCCATGTGGGTGGGGGATGAGAGTGAATCAAAACCATCCATTTTCAATGGCCAAGATCATTTTGGAAAAACTATATATAGTGAAATAACTTGTTTTATTCTTCTTTCTTGAATTCTCATGCATGGATAACAAAGAAGAAGTGGTAAGTGTTTTTATGTTTTATTTTATTTTATTTTATTTTGTAAGTAATCTATTTTAATTTAGAAATAAATTATGTGGTTAAGTTAGATGAATTATACACCGATAGAATACCCATGTGTACAGTTTTTAGTTAGAAATTATTTTTACCGGTTACGAAAATATTTTCTATCCGATTATCGGATTATTTTTGTTAAAGTAAAAATATATCGGTATCGATTTAATTTGTTGTGGGTATATTTAATTTTATCTGTTGAAATATTAATTGGATTATTATTATTGTTTTTATTATTTATTATAAATTGTTTATTTAAAAGTTTTATTTATTTGATTTTTGGGTTAATAGAAAAAAAATAATAATAATAATAATAAGTATTATTTAGTTTATTCTTATTATTATTATTATTATTATTTATAATTGTATTTATTAAGGTTATTTTTTTATATTTGTTAAAAGAATAAAAAGAAAGATATATATATTTATATATGTGTGTGAAAAAAAAAAGAAGAAGAAAGGAATTGAAATAGTGAATGGCGGGACCCACCTTGTTCTAAATATATTTTTGGTGGTGACGATCGTCACGTGTGTGACGGGCGTCGTGGCCCATTTTTGGGTATTACGCGCCCCGCTGATTTTACTTCCGATCTCGTAATTTTCATTCCGTTCGTTATTTTTAATTCCGGTTTTTTTTAACGGAAAGAGTATTTATTTATCTTCAGGAATATATTTTTAGATAATTATTTTATTTTTTCGGAATTTTTCGAATATGTTCGGAATAGTATTTTAAAGTACGATCTGTGCCGATTTTTGGGTACAGTTGAAAAACTGTTGACTAGTTTTGTTACTGAAATATTTTTAGGTCCAAAATAATTTATTGTGATTAGAAAACTATTATTTATTCTAAATTTTAATTTAAAGTATTATTTAAATTAGAATATTAATTAGTAGTTTATTTGTATAATTAATTTTAATTATGGTGTAATTGAAGTATTTTTGACACAAGGTGACAATTTAATTATCTATATGAAATAAATATTTTGATTATTTATTTGGTATTTATTATTTATTAGGTTGTTTTATTTTGGGGTTAAAATATTATGTTGGTTATTTATATATTTTGTTTCCACTGATTTTATTCATGGTGCGAGAAAAACAATTTGACGCCATTGTTGGTTCAAAAATAAAAGAATTTAAAATAGTATGTTATAAATTTTCTTTGATTTTGATATTTATTTTGGTAAGAGAAAAACTATTTTCTTTCTTGTTTGAAACGTGTTATTTTTATATCACTATTTTGTTAGGTTAGAAATAAGTGTCTTAACCTAAACCTAGTTGAGTAGGTTAGCGACCAAGACCCAACCTTGTTGTAGGATATATTCGAGTGGTTTTAACATAAGTCTTTTGTGTATTATAAAGGTTTACAGTGGGATCCGATTAGGAGGTTTCATCGTGAGGGACGAATTGATCTTTCGTAGCGTAAGTGGGTTGGGTTGGAAGCTTGCTCAGGTAAGGGCATTTTCTAACGATATTATATGTGATTGAATGCATGTGTGGTTGTATTCATGAATGTGTGCCCTTGTGGGGATGTTTGAATGATTGTGTGCCAGTTGAGGTTGTGTGGTTATATTCATGATTGTGTGCCCGGTTAGGGATATGTGTTTATGCTATGATGCTAAACTTGTGATGTGCATTCATATGATTGGTGATAAATATATGTTTTGCTGTTGATGTGTATGTCGAGGAGGACAACACGAGGTGTGTCTGAGCCACCTGTTGGTAATGAGAATTATTCATATGATTTGTGATAAATATATGAATTGCGATTGATGTGTATGTCGAGGAGGACAACACGAGGTGTGTCTGAGCCACCTGTTGGTAATGAGAATTATTCATATGATTTGTGATAAATATATGAATTGCGATTGATGTGTATGTCGAGGAGGACAACACGAGGTGCGTCTGAGCCACCTGTTGGTACTGAGAATTGTTCACATGATCTGTGATAGATATATGAACTGAATTGTGAATTGTGAATTGTGGGTATACATATTGTGTTTATATAAACTGTTGCATTTGCATGTGTGAGTCATGCATACCATAGTTGCGTGTAGGTAGTTGGCGTCGAATGGGCCAGGGTGATGGGTTCTGAATCACCACCTAATCCCAAAGAGAATTCTACTCCACCAGGTGATGTGACTGAGCCGTCATCGATCCTTTGAGATCAAATTGAGTCAGGAGAATGCGAAGGAGGCAACTCCGGGTGTTTGCAAGGGCAACACTTTTGTGTCTGCGAGGCAGCACGGTTAGTGAGGACCCAAGGGGGTATCACGACTCTCTGCGGAGAGGTTAAATTTCGGGATTCATGCATGGTGAGGGTACCCGACGAATTGGGACCACCAAATTCATATAGGTCTGCATTTAGGATGTTTGTGCATTGCATTTGAGTGTTAAATTAAATGTGGTGATTGTTACATATATCATACTGTCATCTCATTTATGTTGCTCTGCATATCATATTGTCATTTCATTCACGTTGTTATGTATATCATGTTCTGCTGGCATGTGTGTATTCTTCCATATATGCTGTTTTTAGATTGTGACCCTCTACTACTATTTATGATGTGGCTAACGACCACCCAGGTTTAGAAGTTGTGATAGTTAAGGTATCCAGGTGTCGTGAAGGCTTGTATGATGCGATGTCTTTGGGCTAGGAATTCAAGATCAGCTTAGGGTCGTGTTTTGATGTGTCCATGTTGTTGTGGTTGTTGTTATTGGTAAAGCTGAGTGCTTATTTTTATGTGTATGGACAAATATTTATAATAGTGGGCATTACGCTGGTCCTATGTATGGAAAAGACTTAGATCGAAAGCTCGTACTCTGATTAGTCATTTTTATTATTTTCCTGAAAAGACAGTTGTCAATATTATGTATGGCATTCAAAAAAAAATATACACTCCCGCTGTTAAAAATCGGGGTGTTACAACTTTGATCTAAGACTATGATTCATAGATGAACCAAGTCATTGACTTTGAAAATACAATATGATTCATAGTTGATCTTAGAATATGATTCATTATTGACCCAAGTCATTGACTTTGATAATACAATATGATTCATAGTTGAACCATTCCATTGACTTTGATTTAAGACTATGATTCATAGTTGAACCAAGTCATTGACTTTGATAAGAAAATATTATTCATAGTTGATCTTAGAATATGTTTTATAGTTAACCCAAGTCATTGACTTTGATAATACAATATGATTCATAGTTGATCTTAAAATATGATTCATATTTGACCCACTCCATTGAATTTGATAATACAATATGATTCATAGTAGAGCTTAGAATATGATATGTAGTTGAACAATTCCATTGACTTTGATCTAAGAATATGATTCATAGTTTAATCATTCTATTGACTTTGATATAAGACTATGATTCGTAGTTGAACTAAGTCATTAACTTTGATAATACAATATGATTCATAGTTGATCTTAGAATATGATTCATAGTTGAACCTTTCCAATGACTTTGATATTACAATATGATTCATAGTTGATCTTAGAATATGATTCATAGTTGACCCATTCCATAGACTTTGATATAAGACCATGATTCATAGTTGAACCAAGTCATTGACTTTGATAATACAATATGATTCATAGTTGATCTTAGAATATTAATCATAGTTTAACCATTCCATTGACTTTGATAATACATTATGATTAATAGTTGAACCATTCCATAGACTTTGATATAAGACTATGATTCATGGTTGAACCAACTCATTGACTTTGATAACACAATATGATTCATAGTTGATCTTAAAATATGATTCATAGTTAAACTATTCGATTGACTTTGATAATACAATATGATTCATAGTTGTTATTAGAATATGATTCATAGTTGTTCTTAGAATATGATTCATAGTTGATCAAAGTCACTGACTTTGATAACACAATATGATTCATAGTTGAACTATTCCATTGAATTTGATATAATACTATGATTCATAGTTGAACCAAGTCATTGACTTTGATAATACAATATGATTCATAGTTGATCTTAGAATGTGATTCATAGTTGAACCATTCCATTGACTTTGATAATACAATATGATTCATAGTTTTTCTTAGAATATGATTCACAGTTGACCCATGTCATTGACTTTGATAATACAATATGATTCATTGTTGAACCATTACATTTTCTTTGATATAAGACTAAGATTCATAGTTGAACCAAGTCATTGACTTTGATAATAAAATATGATTCATAGTTGATCTTATAATATGATTCATAGTTGACCCATTCCATTGAATTTTATAATACAATATGATTTATAGTTGATCTTAGAATATGATTTGTAGTTGTACCATTCCATTGACTTTGATCTAAGAATATTATTCATAGTTTAACCATTCCATTGACTTTGATAATACAATATGATTCGTAGTTGATCTTAGAATATGATTCATAGTTGAACCCTTCCATTGACTTTGATAATACAATATGATTCATGGTTGATCTTAGAATATGATTCATTGTTGACCCAAGTCATTGACTTTGAATATATAATATGATTAATTGTTGAACCATTCCATTGTCTTTGATATAAGACTATGATTCATAGTTGAACCAAGTCATTGACTTTGATAATACAATATGATTCATAGTTAATCTTAGAATATGATTCATAGTTGACCCAAGTCATGGAATTTCATAATACAATATGGTTCATAGTTGATCTTAGAATATGATTCATAGATGACCCATTCCATTGACTTTGATAATATAATATGGTTCATAGTTGATCTTAGAATATGATTTATAGTTGAACCATTCCATTGACATTGATCTAAGAATATGATTCATAGTTGAACCATTCAATTGACTTTGATATAAGTCTATGATTCATAGTTGAACCAAGCCATTGACTTTGATAAGAAAATATGATTCATAGTTGATCTTAGAATTTGATTCATAGTTGACCCAAGTCATTGACTTTGATAATACAATATGATTTATAGTTGATCTTAGAATGTGATTCATAGTTGACCATTCCATTTAATTTGATAGTACAATATTTGTAAGACCCGTATATTTTAGTCTGTATTATTTTGCGATGTTTTATCAGTTAATCGGTGTTTCTACGAAACTTTGGGGTAGCAAACTATTCATACCCGATATTTTTAGGGTTTCCGGTGGTGGATCAGATTGACCCATATGTTTTCTTTTGGCAATCGATCAGATTTTTTTAAATTGGCGAGGATTATAACTGATTTCAGATATTTTTATGGTATGGGAAATTTCGGAAATGTGACTCTGTTGATGTTTTGAGAAAACGAGAAAAATATAGCCGTAGTTTTAATTCACACGGACTCCGAGTGTTGTCGGAAATTTTAAATAGGAGTTTATTTATCGCCGAAAATGAAAATTTAATCCCATTTTATTTTTCTAAGCGACGTAGAAAATTTATTTGTTCGGAATAATTATTTTGTCGAAAATAATGTTGTGTTTTATTTTAAAGATGACAGTAGAATTTTTTCTGTTTTCGAAAATCTATTCGGGAGTGTTTTACGACTCATCTGTGAGCGAACGAGGAGACCGAACGAACTAATGGGTATTAAGAAATAGTAAGACGGCATATTTTATTACACATCACGTTTTTAGTGATGATGAGCTTGCATGTGGGAGGAAGATCTTGTGGTTGTGAAACATGTATATCATAAACCAATGGCCATGATCTAATGTAGAAACATATATATAAAATGCATAAGTCTTAGTTACAGTAATATTTTTCTAGGATCTCAATCTTTCTCTCTCGCCTGGATGCATAGCGTAGAAACTTGGTATGAATATTTTTGTTGTTTTTTCAAGTTGTTATTTTATTTTTTTCTTATTATTTAACTATTATGGTTAAGTTTAGATAAATTATACACCGATAAAATATCCCCTATTTACAGTTTTGAATTATAAATTATTATTACCGGTTACGAAAAATTTTTCTATCCAATTATCGGGTTATATTTTTTTTCTGAGTAAATATATCGGTACCGAATTATTAATTTTTGGGCGTATTTAATTTTTATTAGTGGTTTAATTTATTTTGGATTTTTATGTAGTATTTAGGTGTTATTTAGTAAAATTTTATTAGTAGAATAAATCATTTCAATGTTAGTTTGATTTAATTTTAGTAATTGAAAAAAAATGAGTTGTTGATTATTTAGTGGTTATTTTTGGTTAATTGGAAAAAAAATAAGATTTAGTGATATTGGTTTATTATTTATTAGTTGGTATTTTTTAAAGTTTTATTTGTTTGATAAAAAAAAAAAAAAAGAAAGAAAATAGAGAAGTGGCACCCGCCACACTTTGTGTGTGTATGGGGTGGCCTGCGCCACCTGAGTGAGAGAGTGGGGTTCGCGCCCCACTGTTTTTAGTTCTGGTCTCGTAGTTTTCATTCCGTTTGATATTTTGTTATCCCGTTTTTTTTAACTGAAAGAATATTTATTTATCTTCATTTATATATTTTTAGATAATTATTTTATTTATTTGGAATTTTTCGGATACGTTTGGAATAGTATTTTGAAGTGCGATCTGTGCCGATTTTTGGTACAGTTGAAAAAAACGGTTAACTAGTTTTGTGTCGAATTATTTTTAAATCCAAAATAATTTATGGTGTTTAGTAAACTATTATTTATTCTAAAATTTTAATTTAGAATATTATTGAAATTGGAATATTATTTAGTATTTTATTTGGTTAATTAATTTTATTTATAGTATGATTAAAGTATTTTGATACAAGGAGATCATTAAATTTTATAGATATGAAATAAATATTTTGGTTATTTTTTTGGTATTTATTGTATAGTAGGTTGTTTTATTTTGGGGGTTAAAATATTATTTTGGTTATTTATATATTTCGTTTTCGCTGAACTTATTCATAGTGCGAGAAAAATAATTTGACGAAATTGTTGGTTCAAATAAAAGAATTTAAATTAGTTTGTGGAAATTTTCTTTGAGTTTGATATTTATTCTTTTAAGAGAAAAACTAATTTCTTTCTTATTTGAAAAGATTTATTTTATGAAGCGATTCGGTTAGAAACCAGTGTCGTAACCAAAACCTAATTGAGTAGGTTAGCGACCAAGACCCAGCCTTATTGTAGGATATATCCGAGTGGTTTTAACATAAGTCCTTGTGTATTGTAAAGGTTTACAGTGGGATCCGGTTACGAGGTTTCATCGTGAGGGACGAATTGATCTTACGTAGCGTAGGTTGGTTGGGTTGGAAGCTTGCTCAGGTAAGGGCACTTTCTAACGATATTATATGTGATTGAATGCATGTGTGTCTGTATTCATGGTTGTGTGCCCTTTTGGGGGATGTGTGATGATTGTGTGCCCAGTTGGGGATATGTGGTTATATACATGATTGTGTGCCCAGTTGGGGATGTGTGTTTATGCTATGATGTTAAACTTGTGATGTGCATTCATATGATTTGTGATAAATATATGATATGCTGTTGATGTGTATGTCGAGGAGGACAACACGAGGTGTGTCTGAGCCACCTGTTGGAAATGAGAATTATTCATATGATTTGTGATAAATATATGAATTGCGATTGATGTGTATGTCGAGGAGGACAACACGAGGTGTGTCTGAGCCACCTGTTGGTACCGAGAATTGTTCATATGATCTGTGATAGATATATGAACTGAATTATGATTTTACCCTTTGTGATTATACATATTGTGTTTATATAAGCTGTTGCATTTGCATGTGTGAGTTCATGCATACCATAGTTGCGTGTAGGTAGTTGGCGCCGAATGGGCCAGGGTGATGGGTTCTGAATCATCACCTAATCCCGAAGGGAATTCTACTGCACCAGGTGATGTGACTGAGCCGTCATCGATCCTTTGAGATCAAATTGAGTCAGGAGAATGCGAGAGAGGCAACTCCGGGTGTTTGCAAGGGCAACACTTTTGTGTCTGCGAGGCAGCACGGTTAGTGAGGACCCAAGGGGGTATCACGACTCTCTGCGGAGAGGTTAAATTCCGGAATTCATGCATGGTGAGGGTACCCGACGAATTGGGACCACCAAATTCATATAGGTCTGCATTTAGGATGTTTGTGCATTGCATTTCTGTGTTAAATTAAATGTTGTGATTGTTGCATATATCATACTGTCACCTCATTTATGTTGCTCTTCATATCATATTATCATCTTATTCATGTTGTTAGGTATATCATGTTCTGCTGGCATGTGCGTATTCTTCCATATATGTTGTTTTTAGATTGTGACCCTCTACTATTATTATGATGTGGCTAACGACCACCCAGGTTTAGAAGTCGTGATAGTTAAGGCATCCAGGTGTCGTGAAGGCTTGTAAGATGTGATGTCTTGGGACTAGGAATTCAAGATCAGCTTAGGGTCGTGTTTTGAGGTTGTCCATGTTGTTGTTGCTGTTATTATTAAAGCTGAGTGCTTATCGTTATGTGTATGGACAAATATTTATACTAGTGGGCATTACGCTCGTCCTATGTATGGAAAAGACTTAGATCGAAAGCTCGTACTCTGATTAATCATTTTTATTACTTTCCTGAAAAGACAGTTGTCAATATTATGTATGGTATTCAAAAAAAAAATATACACTCCCGCTGTTAAAAATCGGGGTGTTACAATATTATTCATAGTAGAGCTTAGAATATGATCTATAGTTAAACAATTCCATTGACTTTAATCTAAGAATATGATTCATAGTTTAACCATTCCATTGACTTTGATATAAGACTATGATTCATAGTTGAACTAAGTCATTAACTTTGATAATACAATATGATTCATAGTTGATCTTAGAATAGGATTCATAGTTGAACCATTCCATTGACTTTTATATTACAATATGATTCATAGTTGATCTTAGAATATGATTCATAGTTGACCATTCAATAGACTTTGAATAAGACCATGATTCATAGTTGAACCAAGTCATTGACTTTGATAATACAATGTGATTCATAGTTGATTTTAGAATATGAATCATAGTTTAACCGTTCCGTTGACTTTGATAATACAATATGATTCATAGTGGAACAATTCCATAGACTATGATATAAGACTATGATTCATAGTTGAACCAACTCATTGACTTTGATAATACAATATGATTCATAGTTGATCTTAGAATATGATTCATAGTTGAACCATTCCATTGACTTTGATAATACAATATGATTCATATTTAATCTTAGAATATGATTCATAGTTGCTCAAAGTCATTGACTTTGATAATACAAAATGATTCACAGTTGAACCATTCCATTGACTTTGATATAAGATTATGATTCATAGTTGAACCAAGTCATTGACTTTGTTAATACAATATAATTAATGGTTGATCTTAGAATATGATTCATAGTTGAACCATTCCATTGTCTTTGATAATACAATATGATTCATAGCTTATCTTATAATATGATTCATAGTTGACCCAAGTCATTGACTTCGATAATAGAATATGATTCATTGTTGAACCATTCCATTGTGTTTGATATAAGACTAAGATTCATAGTCGAACCAAGTCATTGACTTTAATAATAAAATATGGTTCATAGTTGATCTTATAATATTATTCATAGTTGACCCAATTCATTGAAATTGATAATACAATATGATTCATAGTTGATCTTAGAATATGATTCATAGTTGACCCATTACATTGAATTTGATAATACAATATGATTCATAGTTGATCTTAGAATATGAATCATAGTTTAACCGTTCCATTGACTTTGATAATACAATATGATTCACATTTTAACCATTCTATAGACTTTGATATAAGACTATGATTCATAGTTGAACCAACTCATTGACTTGGATAATACAATATGATTCATAGTTGATCTTGGAATATGATTCATAGTTGACCCATTCCATTGACTTTGATAATACAATATGATTCATAGTTGATCTTAGAATATGATTTATAGTTGACCCAAGTCATTAACTTTGATAATACAATATGATTCATAGTTGAACCATTCAATTGTTTTTTATATAAGACTATGATTCATAGTTGAACCAAGTCATTGACTTTGATAATACAATATGATTCATAGTTGAGCTTAGAATATGATTCATAGAGTACCCAAGTCATTGACTTTGATAATACAATATGATTCACAGTTTATCTTAGAATATGAGTCATAGTTGACCCATTCCATTGACTTTGATAATACAATATTATTCATAGTTGATCTTAGAATATGATTTGTAGTTGAACCTTTTCATTGGCTTTGATCAAAGAATAAGACTCATAGTTGAATCATTCCATTGACTTTGACATAAGACTATGATTCATAGTTGAAACAATTCATTGACTTTGATAATACAATATGACTCATATTTGATCTTAGAATATGATTTATAGTTGAACCTTAGAATATAATTCATAGTTGACCCATTCCATAGACTTTGATAATATAATGTGATTCATAGTTGAACCATTCCATTGACTTTGATATAAGACTATGATTCATAGATGAAATAAGTCATTGACTTTGATAATTCAATATGATTCATAGTTGATCTTAGAATATGATTCATAGTTGAACCATTTCATTGACTTTGATAATAAAATATGATTCATAGTTGATCTTAGAATATGATTCATTATTGACCCAAGTCTATGACTTTGATAATACAAAATGATTTTTAATTGACCCAAATCAATTACTTTGATAATACAATATGATTCATAGTTGAACCATTCCATTGTCTTTGATATAAGACTATGATTCATAATTCAACCAATTCATTGACTTTGATAATAGAATATGATTCATAGTGGATCTTAGAATATGATTCATAGTTGACCCATTTCATTGACTTTCATAATACAATTTGATTCATAGTTTATCTTAGAATATGATTCATAGTTAACCCATTCCATAGACTTTGATAACACAATTTGATTCATAGTATATCTTAGAATATGATTTGTAGTTGAACCATTCCATTGACTTTGATCTAAGAATATGATTCATAGTTAAACCATTCCATTGACTTTGATATAAGACTATGATACATAGTTGAACCAATTCATTGACTTTGATAATACAATATGATTAATATTTGATCTTAGAATATGATTTATAGTTGAACCATTCCATTGACTTTGATAATACAATATGACTCATAGTTGACCTTAAAATATAATTCTAGGTTGACCCTTTCCATAGACTTTGATAATATTATGTGATTCATAGTTGACCCATTCCATAGACTTTGATATAAAACCATGATTCTAGTTGAACCAAGTCATTGACTTTGATAATAAAATATGATTCATAGTTAATCTTAGAATATGATTCATTATTGACCCAAGTCATTGACATTGATAATACAATATGATTCATAGTTGAAACATTCCATTGACTTTGATTTAAGACTATGATTCATAGTTGAACCAAGTCATTGACTTTGATAAGAAAATATGATTCATAGTTGACCCAAGTAATTGACTTTGATAATACAATATGATTCATAGTTGATATTAGAATATGATTCATTGTTGACCCATTCCATTGAATTTAATAATACATTATGTTTCATAGTAGATCTTAGAATATGATCTGTAGTTGAATAATTCAATTGACTTTGATCTAAGAATATGATTCATAGTTTAACCATTCCATTGACTTTGATATAAGACTGTGATTCAAGGTTGAACAAGGTCATTAACTTTGATAATAAAATATGATTCATAGTTGATCTTAGAATATGATTCATAGTTGAACCACTCCATTGACTTTGATATTACAATATGATTCATAGTTGATCTTAGAATATGACTCATAGTTGACCCATTCCATAGACTTTAATATAAGACCATGATTCATAGTTGGACCAAGTCATTGAATTTGATAATACAATATGATTTATAGTTGATCTTAGAATATGATTCATAGTTTAACCATTCCATTGACTTTGATAATACAATATGATTCACAGTTGAACCATTCCATAGACTTTGATATAAGAATATGATTCATAGTTGAACCAACTCATTGACTTTGATAATACAATATGATTCGTAGTTGATCTTTGAATATGATTCATAGTTGAACTATTTCATTGACTTTGATAATTAAATATGGTTCATAGTTGATCTTAGAATATGATTCATAGAGTACCCAAGTCATTGACTTTTATAATACAATATGATTCAAAGTTAATCTTAGAATATGAGTCATAGTTGACCAATTCCATTGACTTTGATAATTCAATATTATTCATAGTAGATCTTGGAATATGATTTGTAGTTGAACCATTCCATTGGCTTTGATCTAAGAATAAGATTCATAGTTCAACCATTCCATTGACTTTGACATAAGACTATGATGCATAGTTGAACCAAGTCATTGACTTTGATAATACAATATGATTCATATTTGATCTTAGAATATGATTTATAGTTGAACCATTTTATTGACTTTGATAATACAATATGATTCATAGTTTACCTTAGAATATAATTCATAAATGACCAATTCCATAGACTTTGATAATATAATGCGATTCATAGTTGAACAATTCCATTGACTTTGATATAAGACTATGATTCATAGATGAACCAAGTCATTGACTTTGATAATACAATATGATTCATAGTTGATCTTAGAATATGATTCATAGTTGAACCATTTCATTGACTTTGATAATAAAATATGATTCATAGTTGATCTTAGAATCTGATTCATTATTGACCCAAGTCATTGACTTTGATAATACAATATGATTTATAGTTGAACCATTCCATTGAATTTGATTTAAGACTATGATTCATAGTTGAACCAAATCATTGACTTTGATAAGAAAATATTATTCATAGTTGATCTTAGAATATGTTTTATAGTTGACCCAAGTCATTGACTTTGATAATACAATATGATTCATAGTTGATCTTAGAATATTATTCATAGTTGACCCATTCCATTGAATTTGATAATACAATTTGATTCAAAGTAGAGCTTAGAATATGATATTTAGTTGAACAATTCCATTCACTTTGATCTAAGAATATGATTCATAGTTTAACCATTCCATTGACTTTGATATAAGACTATGATTCATAGTAGAACTAAGTCATTAACTTTGATAATACAATATGATTCATAGTTGCTCTTAGAATATGATTCATAGTTGAACCTTTCCATTGACTTTGATATTACAATAAGATTCCTAGTTGATCTTAGAAAATGATTCATAGTTGACCCATCCCATAGAATTTGATATTAGACCATGATTCATAGTTGAACCAAGTCATTGACTTTGATAATACAATATGGTTCATAGTTAATCTTAGAATATTAATCATAGTTTAACTATTCCATTGACTTTGATAATACATTATGATTCATAGTTGAACCATTCCACAGACTTTTATATAATACTATGATTCATAGTTGATCTTAGAATATGATTCATAGTTGAACCATTCCACTGACTTTGATAATACAATATGATTCATAGTTGTTCTTAGAATATGAATCATAGTTGATCAAAGTCATTGACTTTGATAATACAATATGATTCATAGTTGAACCATTCCATTGACTTTGATATAATATTATGATTCATAGTTGAACCAAGTCATTGACTTTGATAATACAATATGATTCATAGATGATCTTAGAATGTGATTCATAATTGAACCATTCCATTGACTTTGATAATACAATATGATTCATAGTTGATCTTAGAATATGATTTGTAGTTGTACCATTCCATTGACTTTGATCTAAGAATATTATTCATAGTTTAACCATTCCATTGACTTTGATAATACAATATGATTCATAGTTGATCTTTGAATATGATTCATAGTTGAACCCTTCCATTGACTTTGATAATACAATATGATTCATGGTTGATCTTATAATATGACTCATAGTTGACCCAAGTCATTGACTTTGATAATATAATATGATTCATTGTTGAACCATTCCATTGTCTTTGATATAAGACTAAGATTCATAGTTGAACCAAGTCATTGACTTTGATAATAAAATATGATTAATAGTTGATCTTATAATATGATTTAAAGTTGACCCCATTCATTGAAATTGATAATACAATATGATTCATAGATGATCTTAGAATATGATTCATAGTTGACCCATTCCATTGAATTTGATAATACAATATGATTCATAGTTGATCTTAAAATATGATTTGAAGTTGTACCATTCCATTGACTTTGATCTAAGAATATTATTCATAGTTTAACCATTCCATTGACTTTGATAATACAATATGATTCATAATTGTTCTTAGAATATGCTTCATAGTTGAACCAATCCATTGACTTTGATAACAAAATATGATTCATAGTTGATCTTAGAATATGAGTCATAGTTGACCCATTCCATAGACTTTGATATAAGACTATGATTCATAGTTGAACAAAGTCATTGACTTTGATAATACAATATGATTCATAGTTTATCTTAGAATATGATTCATAGTTTAACCATTTCATTGACTTTGATAATACAATATTATTCACAGCTGAACCATTCCATAGACTTTGATAGAATACTTTGATTCATAGTTGAACCAAGCCATTGATTTTGATAATACAATATGATTCATAGTTGATACTAGAATATGATTCATATTTGAACCATTCCATTGACTTTGCTAATACAATATGATTCATAGTTGATCTTAGAATATGATTCATAGTTTACCCAAGTCATTGACTTTGAATATACAATATGATTCATAGTTGAACCATTCCATTGTCTTTGATATAAGACTATGATTCATAGTTGAATCGAGTCATTGACTTTGATAATACAATATGATTCATAGTTGATCTTAGAATATGATTCATAGTTGACCCAAGTCATTGACTTTGATAACACAATTTGATTCATAGTTTATCTTAGAATATGATTCATAGTTGACCCATTCCATTGACTTTGATAATACAATATGATTCATAATTGATCTAAGAATTCGATTCATAGTTGAACCACTCCATTGACCTTAATAATACAATATGATTCATAGTTGATCTTAGAATATGATTCATAGTTGACCCAAGTCATTGACTTTAATAATACAGTATGATTCATAGTTGAACCATTCCATTGTCTTTGATATAAGACTATGATTCATAGTTGAACCCAGTCATTGACTTTGATAATACAATATGATTCATAGTTGATCTTAGAATATGATTCATAGTTGACCCGAGTCTTTGATTTTGAATATACAATATGATTCATAGATGAACCATTCCATTATCTTTGATATAAGACTATGATTCATAGTTGAACCACGCCATTGACTTTGATAATACAATATGATTCATAGTTGATCTTATAATATGATTCATAGTTGACCCAAGTCATGGAATTTGATAATACAATACGATTCAAAGTTGATATTAGAATATGATTCATAGTTGAACCATTCCGTTGACTTTGATAATACAATATCATTCATAGTTGATCTTAGAATATGATTCATAGTTGAGCCACTCCATTGACTTTGATAATACAATATGATTCACAGTTGACCCAAGTCATTGACTTTGATAATAAAATATGATTCATAGTTGAACCATTCCATTGTCTTTGATATAAGACTATAATTCATAGTTGAACAAGGTCATTGACTTTGATAATACAATATGATTCATTGTTGATCTTAGAAAATGATTCATAGTTGACCCAAGTCATTGACTTTGAATATACAATATGATTCATAGTTGAAACATTCCATTGTCTTTGATATAAGACTTTGATTCATAGTTGAACCTAGTCATTGACTTTGATAATACAATATAATTCATAGTTGATCTTATAATATGATTCATAGTTGACCCATGTCATGGAATTTGATAATACAATATGATTCATAGTTCATCTGAGAATATGATTCATATTTGACCCATTCGTTTGACTTTGATAATATAATATGATTCATAGTTGATCCTAGAATATGATTTGTAGTTGAACCATTCCATTGACTTTGATCTAAGAATATGATTCATTATTGAACCATTCCATTGACTTTGATATAAGACTATGATGCTTAGTTGAACCAAGTCAGTGACTTTGATAATACAATATTATTCATAGTTGATCTTAGAATATGATTTATAGTTGAACCATTCCATTGAATTTGATAATACAATATGATTCAAAGATGATCTTAGAATATGATTCATAGTTAAACCATTCAATTGACTTTGATAATACAAAATGATTCATTGGTAATCTTAGAATATGATTCATAGTTGACCCATTCCATAGACTTTGATAATACAATATGATTTATAGTTGAACCATTCCATTGACATAGATATAAGACTATGATTCATAGTTGACCCTAGTCATTGACTTTGATAAATGACTATGATTCATAATTGAACCAAGTCATTGACTTTGATAATAAAATATGATTCATAGATTATCTTAAAATATGAATAATTTATGGCCCAAGTCATTGACTTTGATAATACAATATGATTCATAGTTGAACCATTCCATTAACATTGATATAAGACTATGAGTAATAGTTGAACCAAGTCATTGGCTTTGATAATAAAATATGATTCATGGTTGATCTTAGAATATGATTCATAGTTGTCCCAAGTTATTGACTTGTATAATACAATATGATTCATAGTTGATCTTAGAATATGATTCATAGTTAACCCATTCCATTGAATTTGATAATACAATATGATTCATAGTTGATCTCAGAATATGATTTGTAGTTGAACCTTTCCATTGACTTTGATATAAGAATATGATTCATAGTTTAACCATTCCATTGACTTTGATATAAGACTATGATTCATAGTTGAACCAAGTCATTGACTTTGATAATACAATGTGATTCATAGTTTATCTTAGAATATGATTCATAGTTGAAACATTCCATTGACTTTGATAATAAAATATGATTCATAGTTGAACCATTCCATATACTTTGATATAAGACTTTGATTCAAATTTGAACCAGGTCATTGACTTTGATAATACAATACGATTCATAGTTGATCTTAGAATATGATTCATAGTTGAACCACTCCATTGAATTTGATAATACAATATGATTCATAGTTGATCTTAGAATATGATTCATTGTTGATCTTAGAATATGATTCATAGTTGAACCAATCCATTGACTTTGATAATACAATATGAAACATAGTTGATCTTAGAATATGATTCATAGTTGACCCAAGTCATTGACTTTGATAATATAATATGATTCATAGTTGAACCATTCCATTGTCTTTGATAAATGACTATGATTCATAATTGAACCAAGTCATTGACTTTGATAATACAATATGATTCATAGATGATCTTAAAATATGAATCAATGTTGACCCAAGTCATTGACTTTGATAATACAATATGATTCATAGTTGAACCATTCCATTGACTTTGATATCAGACTATGAGTAATAGTTAAACCAAGTCATTGGCTTTGATAATAAAATTTGATTCATTATTGATCTTAGAATATGATTCATAGTTGTCCCAAGTTATTGACTTTGATAATACAATATGATTCATAGTTGATCTTAGAATATGATTCATAGTTAACCCATTCCATTGAATTTGATAATACAATATGATTCATAGTTGATCTTAGAATATGATTTGTAGTTGAACCATTCCATTGACTTTGATCTAAGAATATGATTCATAGTTAAACCATTACATTGACTTTGATATAAGACTATGATTCATAGTTGAACCAAATCATTGACTTTGATAATACAATATGATTCATAGTTTATCTTCGAATATGATTCATAGTTGAACCATTCCATTGACTTTGATAATAAAATATGATTCATAGTTGAACCATTCCATAGACTTTGATATAAGACTTTGATTCAAATTTGAACCAGGTCATTGACTTCGATAATACAATACGATTCATAGTTGATCTTAGAATATGATTCATAGTTGAACCACTCCATTGAATTTGATAATACAATATGATTCATAGTTGATCTGAGAATATGATTCATAGTTGAACCAATCCATTGACTTTGATAATTCAATATGAAACATAGTTGATCTTAGAATATAATTCATAGTTGACCCAATTCATTGACTTTGATAATACAATATGATTCATAGTTGAAACATTCCATTGTCTTTGATATATGACTATGATTCAAAGTTGAACCAAGTCATTGACTTTGATAATACAATATGATTCATAGTTGATCTTAGAATATGATTCATAGTTGACTTATGTCATGCAATTTGATAATATAATATGATTCATAGTTGATCTGAGAATATGATTCATAGTTGACCCATTCCATTGACTTTGATAATATAATATGATTCATAGTTGATCCTAGAATATGATTTGTAGTTGAACCATTCCATTGACTTTGATCTAAGAATATGATTCATTATTGAACCATTCCATTGACTCTGATATAAGACTATGATGCATAGTTGAACCAAGTCATTGACTTTGATAATACTATATAATTCATAGTTGATCTTAGAATATGATTTATAGTTAAACCATTCCATTGAATTTGGTAATACAATATGATTCAAAGATGATCTTAGAATATGATTCATAGTTAAACCATTCAATTGACTTTGATAATAAAATATGATTCATAGTTAATCTTAGAATATGATTCATAGTCGACCAATTCTATAGAATTTGATAATACAATATGATTTATAGTTGAACCATTCCATTGACATTGATATAAGACTATGATTCATAGTTGACCCTAGTCATTGACTTTGATAATACAATATGATTCAGAGTTGAACCATTCCATTGTCTTTGATAAATGACTATGATTCATAATTGAACCTAGTCATTGACTTTGATAATACAATATGATTCATAGATGATCTTAGATTATGATTCATTGTTGACCCAAGTCATTGACTTTGATAATACAATATGATTTATAGTTGATCCATTCCATTGACTTTGACATAAGACTATGAGTAATAGTTGAACCAAGTCTTTGGCTTTGATAATAAATTATGATTCATTGTTGATCTTAGAATGTGATTCATAGTTGTCCCAATTTATTGACTTTGATAATACAATATGATTCATAGTTGATCTTAGAATATGATTCATAGTTAACCCATTCCATGGAATTTGATAATACAATATAATTCATAGCTGATCTTAGAATATGATTTGTAGTTGAACCATTCCATTGACTTTGATCTAAGAATATGATTCATAGTTTAACCATTCCATTGACTTTGATATAAGACTATGATTCATAATTGAACCAAGTCTTTGAATTTGATAATACAATACAATTCATAGTTGATCTTAGAATATGATTCGTAGTTAAACCATTCCATTGACTTTGATAATACAATATGATTCATAGTTGATCTTAGAATATGATTCATAGTTGAACCATTCCATTGCCTTTGATAATATAATATAATTCATAGTTGATCTTAGAATATGATTCATAGTTGACCCAAGTCATTGACTTTGATAATACAATATGATTCGCAGTTGAACCATTCCATGGTCTTTGATATAAGACTATGATTAATAGTTGAACCAAGTCATTTACTTTGATAATACAATATGACTCATAGTTGATATTAGAATATGATTCATAGTTGACCCAAGTCATGGAATTTGATAATACAATATGATTCATAGTTGATCTTAGAATGTGATTCATAGTTGACTCATTCCAATGACTTTGATAATATAATATGATTCATCGTTGTTCTTAGAATATGATTTGTAGTTGAACTATTCCATTGACTTTGATCTAAGAATATGATTCATAGTTGAACCATTCCATTGACTTTGATATAAGACTATGATACATAGTTGAACCAAGTCACTGACTTTGATAATACAATATGATTCATAGTTGATCTTAGAATATGATTTATAGTTGAACCATTCCATTGACTTTGATAATAAAATATGATTCATAGTTCATCTTAGAATATGATAAATAGTTTACCCATTCCATATACTTTGATAATACAATATAATTCATAGTTGAGCCATTCCATTGACTTTGATATAAGACTATGATTCATAGTTGACCCAAATCCTTGACATTGATAATACAATATGATTCATAGTATAACCAATCCATTATCTTTGATATAAGACTATGATTCATAATTGAACCAAGTCATTGACTTTGAAAATACAATATGATTCATAGATGATCTTTGAATATGATTCATTGTTGACCCAAGTCATTGACTTTGATAATACAATATGTGTCATAGTTGAACTATTCCTTTGATTCTGAAATAAGACTAAGATTCATAGTTGAACCAAGTCATTGACTTTGATGATAAAATATGATTCATAGTTGTTCTTAGAATATGATTCATTGTTAACCCATTCCATTGAATTTGATAATCCAATATGTTTCATCGTTGATCTTAGAATAAGATTTATAGTTGAACCATTCCATTGACTTTGATCTAAGAATATGATTCATAGTTGAACCATTCCATTGACTTTGATATAAAACTATGATGCATAGTTGAACCAAGTCATTGACTTTGATAATACAATATGATTCATAGTTGATAATAGAATATGATTTATAGTTGAACCATTCCATTGACTTTGATAAAACAATATGATTCATTGTTGATATTAGAATATGATTCATAGTTGAACCATTCCATTAACTTTGGTAATGCAATATGATTCATTGTTGATCTTAGAATATGATTCATAGTTGACCCATTCCATAGACTTTGATACAAGATTATGATTCATAGTTGAACCAAATCATTGACTTTGATAATACAATATGATTCACACTTTATCTTAGAATATGATTCGTAGTTTAACCATTCCATTGACTTTGATAATACAATATGATTCATAGTTGAACCATTGCATAGACTTTGATATGAGACTTTGATTTATATTTGAACCAGGTCATTGACATTGATAATACAATACGATTCATAGTTGATCTTAGAATATGATTCATAGTTGAACCATTCCATTGACTTTGATAATACAATATGATTCATAGTTGATCTTAGAATATGATTCATAGTTGAACCATTCCATTGACTTTGACAATACAATATGATTCATAGTTGATCTTAGATTATGATTCATAGTTGACCCAAGTCATTGACTTTGATAATACAATATGATTCATAGTTGAACCATTCCATTGTCTTTGATATAAGACTATGATTCATAGTTGAACCAAGTCATTGACTTTGATAGTACAATATGATTCATAGTTGATCTTAGAATATAATTTATAGTTGAACCATTCCATAGACTTTGATAATACAATATGATTCATAGTTAAACCATTCCATTGACTTAGATATAAGACTATGATTCATAGTTGACCCAAGTCATTGACTTTGATACTACTATATGATTCATAGTTGAACCATTAAATTGTGTTTGATATACGACTATGATTCCTAATTGAACCATGTCATTGATTTTGATAATACAATATGATTCATGGATGATCTTAGAATATGATTCATTGTTGACCCAAGTCATTGACTTTGATAATACAATATGATTCATAGTTGAACCATTCCATTGACTTTAGACTATGATTAATAGTTGAACCTATTCATTGACTCTGATAATAAAATATGATTCATATTTGATCTTAGAATATGATACACAGTTGTCCCAAGCCATTGACTTTGATAATACAATATGATTCATAGTTTTTCTTAGAATATGATTCATAGTTAACCCATTCCATTGACTTTGATAATACAATATGATTCATAGTTGATCTTAGAATATAATTTGTAGTTGAACTATTCCATTTACTTTGATATAAGAATATGATCATAGTTAAACCATTCCATTGACTTTGATATAAGACTATGATGCATAGTTGAACCAAGTCATTGACTTTGATAATACAATATGATTAATATTGAATCTTAGAATATGATTTATAGTTGAACCATTCCATTGACTTTGATAATATAATATGATTCATAGTTTATCTTAGAATATTATTCATAGTTAACCCATTCCATAGACTTTGATAATACAATATGATTCATTGTTGAGCCATTCCATTGACTTTGATATAAGACTATGATTCATAGTTGGCCCAAGTCATTGACTTTGATAATACATTATGATTCATAGTTGAAAAATTCCATTGTCTTTGAAATAAAACTATTATTCATAATTGAACCAAGTCATTGACTTTGATAATACAATATGATTCATAGATGATTTTTGAAAATGATTCATCGTTGACCCAAGTCATTGACATTGATAATACAATATGATTCATAGTTGAACCATTCCATTGACATTGATATAAGACTATGATTCATAATTAAACCAAGTCATGGACTTTGATAATAAAATATGATTCATAGTTGATCTTAGAATATGATTAATAGTTAACCCAAGTCATTGACTTTGATAATACAATATGATTCATAGTTGATCTTAGAATATGATTCATAGTCGAACCACTCCGTTGACTTTGATAATACAATTTGATTCATAGTTGATCTTAGAATATGATTCATAGTTGACCCAAGTCATTGACTCTGATAATACAATATGATTCATAGTTGAACCGTTCCATTGTCTTTGATATATGACTATGATTCATAGTTGAACCAAGTCATTGACTTTGATAATACAATATGATTCATAGTTGATCTTAGAATATGATTCATTGTTGACCCAAGTCATTGACTTTGATAATACAATATGATTCATAGTTTTTCTTAGAATATGATTCATAGTTAACCCATTCCATTGACTTTGATAGTACAATATGATTCATAGTTGATCTTAGAATATGATTCATTGTTGATCTTAGAATATGATTCATAGTTGAACCAATCCATTGACTTTGATAATACAATATGAAACATAGTTGATCTTAGAATATGATTCATAGTTGACCCAAGTCATTGACTTTGATAATATAATATGATTCATAGTTGAACCATTCCATTGTCTTTGATAAATGACTATGATTCATAATTGAACCAAGTCATTGACTTTGATAATACAATATGATTCATAGATGATCTTAAAATATGAATCAATGTTGACCCAAGTCATTGACTTTGATAATACAATATGATTCATAGTTGAACCATTCCATTGACTTTGATATCAAACTATGAGTAATAGTTAAACCAAGTCATTGGCTTTGATAATAAAATTTGATTCATTATTGATCTTAGAATATGATTCATAGTTGTCCCAAGTTATTGACTTTGATAATACAATATGATTCATAGTTGATCTTAGAATATGATTCATAGTTAACCCATTCCATTGAATTTGATAATACAATATGATTCATAGTTGATCTTAGAATATGATTTGTAGTTGAACCATTCCATTGACTTTGATCTAAGAATATGATTCATAGTTAAACCATTACATTGACTTTGATATAAGACTATGATTCATAGTTGAACCAAATCATTGACTTTGATAATACAATATGATTCATAGTTTATCTTCGAATATGATTCATAGTTGAACCATTCCATTGACTTTGATAATAAAATATGATTCATAGTTGAACCATTCCATAGACTTTGATATAAGACTTTGATTCAAATTTGAACCAGGTCATTGACTTCGATAATACAATACGATTCATAGTTGATCTTAGAATATGATTCATAGTTGAACCACTCCATTGAATTTGATAATACAATATGATTCATAGTTGATCTGAGAATATGATTCATAGTTGAACCAATCCATTGACTTTGATAATTCAATATGAAACATAGTTGATCTTAGAATATAATTCATAGTTGACCCAATTCATTGACTTTGATAATACAATATGATTCATAGTTGAAACATTCCATTGTCTTTGATATATGACTATGATTCAAAGTTGAACCAAGTCATTGACTTTGATAATACAATATGATTCATAGTTGATCTTAGAATATGATTCATAGTTGACTTATGTCATGCAATTTGATAATATAATATGATTCATAGTTGATCTGAGAATATGATTCATAGTTGACCCATTCCATTGACTTTGATAATATAATATGATTCATAGTTGATCCTAGAATATGATTTGTAGTTGAACCATTCCATTGACTTTGATCTAAGAATATGATTCATTATTGAACCATTCCATTGACTCTGATATAAGACTATGATGCATAGTTGAACCAAGTCATTGACTTTGATAATACTATATAATTCATAGTTGATCTTAGAATATGATTTATAGTTAAACCATTCCATTGAATTTGGTAATACAATATGATTCAAAGATGATCTTAGAATATGATTCATAGTTAAACCATTCAATTGACTTTGATAATAAAATATGATTCATAGTTAATCTTAGAATATGATTCATAGTCGACCAATTCTATAGAATTTGATAATACAATATGATTTATAGTTGAACCATTCCATTGACATTGATATAAGACTATGATTCATAGTTGACCCTAGTCATTGACTTTGATAATACAATATGATTCAGAGTTGAACCATTCCATTGTCTTTGATAAATGACTATGATTCATAATTGAACCTAGTCATTGACTTTGATAATAAAATATGATTCATAGATGATCTTAGATTATGATTCATTGTTGACCCAAGTCATTGACTTTGATAATACAATATGATTTATAGTTGATCCATTCCATTGACTTTGACATAAGACTATGAGTAATAGTTGAACCAAGTCTTTGGCTTTGATAATAAATTATAATTCATTGTTGATCTTAGAATGTGATTCATAGTTGTCCCAATTTATTGACTTTGATAATACAATATGATTCATAGTTGATCTTAGAATATGATTCATAGTTAACCCATTCCATGGAATTTGATAATACAATATAATTCATAGCTGATCTTAGAATATGATTTGTAGTTGAACCATTCCATTGACTTTGATCTAAGAATATGATTCATAGTTTAACCATTCCATTGACTTTGATATAAGACTATGATTCATAATTGAACCAAGTCTTTGAATTTGATAATACAATACAATTCATAGTTGATCTTAGAATATGATTCGTAGTTAAACCATTCCATTGACTTTGATAATACAATATGATTCATAGTTGATCTTAGAATATGATTCATAGTTGAACCATTCCATTGCCTTTGATAATATAATATAATTCATAGTTGATCTTAGAATATGATTCATAGTTGACCCAAGTCATTGACTTTGATAATACAATATGATTCGCAGTTGAACCATTCCATTGTCTTTGATATAAGACTATGATTAATAGTTGAACCAAGTCATTTACTTTGATAATACAATATGACTCATAGTTGATATTAGAATATGATTCATAGTTGACCCAAGTCATGGAATTTGATAATACAATATGATTCATAGTTGATCTTAGAATGTGATTCATAGTTGACTCATTCCAATGACTTTGATAATATAATATGATTCATCGTTGTTCTTAGAATATGATTTGTAGTTGAACTATTCCATTGACTTTGATCTAAGAATATGATTCATAGTTGAACCATTCCATTGACTTTGATATAAGACTATGATACATAGTTGAACCAAGTCACTGACTTTGATAATACAATATGATTCATAGTTGATCTTAGAATATGATTTATAGTTGAACCATTCCATTGACTTTGATAATAAAATATGATTCATAGTTCATCTTAGAATATGATAAATAGTTTACCCATTCCATATACTTTGATAATACAATATAATTCATAGTTGAGCCATTCCATTGACTTTGATATAAGACTATGATTCATAGTTGACCCAAATCCTTGACATTGATAATACAATATGATTCATAGTATAACCAATCCATTATCTTTGATATAAGACTATGATTCATAATTGAACCAAGTCATTGACTTTGAAAATACAATATGATTCATAGATGATCTTTGAATATGATTCATTGTTGACCCAAGTCATTGACTTTGATAATACAATATGTGTCATAGTTGAACTATTCCTTTGATTCTGAAATAAGACTAAGATTCATAGTTGAACCAAGTCATTGACTTTGATGATAAAATATGATTCATAGTTGTTCTTAGAATATGATTCATTGTTAACCCATTCCATTGAATTTGATAATCCAATATGTTTCATCGTTGATCTTAGAATAAGATTTATAGTTGAACCATTCCATTGACTTTGATCTAAGAATATGATTCATAGTTGAACCATTCCATTGACTTTGATATAAAACTATGATGCATAGTTGAACCAAGTCATTGACTTTGATAATACAATATGATTCATAGTTGATAATAGAATATGATTTATAGTTGAACCATTCCATTGACTTTGATAAAACAATATGATTCATTGTTGATATTAGAATATGATTCATAGTTGAACCATTCCATTAACTTTGGTAATGCAATATGATTCATTGTTGATCTTAGAATATGATTCATAGTTGACCCATTCCATAGACTTTGATACAAGATTATGATTCATAGTTGAACCAAATCATTGACTTTGATAATACAATATGATTCACACTTTATCTTAGAATATGATTCGTAGTTTAACCATTCCATTGACTTTGATAATACAATATGATTCATAGTTGAACCATTGCATAGACTTTGATATGAGACTTTGATTTATATTTGAACCAGGTCATTGACATTGATAATACAATACGATTCATAGTTGATCTTAGAATATGATTCATAGTTGAACCATTCCATTGACTTTGATAATACAATATGATTCATAGTTGATCTTAGAATATGATTCATAGTTGAACCATTCCATTGACTTTGACAATACAATATGATTCATAGTTGATCTTAGATTATGATTCATAGTTGACCCAAGTCATTGACTTTGATAATACAATATGATTCATAGTTGAACCATTCCATTGTCTTTGATATAAGACTATGATTCATAGTTGAACCAAGTCATTGACTTTGATAGTACAATATGATTCATAGTTGATCTTAGAATATAATTTATAGTTGAACCATTCCATAGACTTTGATAATACAATATGATTCATAGTTAAACCATTCCATTGACTTAGATATAAGACTATGATTCATAGTTGACCCAAGTCATTGACTTTGATACTACTATATGATTCATAGTTGAACCATTAAATTGTGTTTGATATACGACTATGATTCCTAATTGAACCATGTCATTGATTTTGATAATACAATATGATTCATAGATGATCTTAGAATATGATTCATTGTTGACCCAAGTCATTGACTTTGATAATACAATATGATTCATAGTTGAACCATTCCATTGACTTTAGACTATGATTAATAGTTGAACCTATTCATTGACTCTGATAATAAAATATGATTCATATTTGATCTTAGAATATGATACACAGTTGTCCCAAGCCATTGACTTTGATAATACAATATGATTCATAGTTTTTCTTAGAATATGATTCATAGTTAACCCATTCCATTGACTTTGATAATACAATATGATTCATAGTTGATCTTAGAATATAATTTGTAGTTGAACTATTCCATTTACTTTGATATAAGAATATGATCATAGTTAAACCATTCCATTGACTTTGATATAAGACTATGATGCATAGTTGAACCAAGTCATTGACTTTGATAATACAATATGATTAATATTGAATCTTAGAATATGATTTATAGTTGAACCATTCCATTGACTTTGATAATATAATATGATTCATAGTTTATCTTAGAATATTATTCATAGTTAACCCATTCCATAGACTTTGATAATACAATATGATTCATTGTTGAGCCATTCCATTGACTTTGATATAAGACTATGATTCATAGTTGGCCCAAGTCATTGACTTTGATAATACATTATGATTCATAGTTGAAAAATTCCATTGTCTTTGAAATAAAACTATTATTCATAATTGAACCAAGTCATTGACTTTGATAATACAATATGATTCATAGATGATTTTTGAAAATGATTCATCGTTGACCCAAGTCATTGACATTGATAATACAATATGATTCATAGTTGAACCATTCCATTGACATTGATATAAGACTATGATTCATAATTAAACCAAGTCATGGACTTTGATAATAAAATATGATTCATAGTTGATCTTAGAATATGATTAATAGTTAACCCAAGTCATTGACTTTGATAATACAATATGATTCATAGTTGATCTTAGAATATGATTCATAGTCGAACCACTCCGTTGACTTTGATAATACAATTTGATTCATAGTTGATCTTAGAATATGATTCATGGTTGACCCAAGTCATTGACTCTGATAATACAATATGATTCATAGTTGAACCGTTCCATTGTCTTTGATATATGACTATGATTCATAGTTGAACCAAGTCATTGACTTTGATAATACAATATGATTCATAGTTGATCTTAGAATATGATTCATTGTTGACCCAAGTCATTGACTTTGATAATACAATATGATTCATAGTTTTTCTTAGAATATGATTCATAGTTAACCCATTCCATTGACTTTGATAGTACAATATGATTCATAGTTGATCTTAGAATATATTTTGTAGTTGAACTATTCCATTTACTTTGATCTAAGAATATGATCATAGTTAAACCATTCCATTGACTTTGATATAAGACTATGATGCATAGTTGAACCAAGTCATTGACTTTGATAATACAATATGATTAATATTTAAGCTTAGAATATGATTTATAGTTGAACCATTCCATTGACTATGATAATATAATATGATTCATAGTTTATTTTAGAATATTATTCATAGTTAACCCATTCCATAGACTTTGATAATACAATATGATTCATAGTTGAGCCATTCCATTGACTTTGATATAAGACTATGATTCATAGTTGGCCCAAGTCATTGACTTTGATAAAACATTATGATTCATAGTTGAACCATTCCATTGTCTTTGATATAAAACTATTATTCATAATTGAACCAAGTCATTGACTTTGATAATATAATATGATTCATAGATAATCTTTGAATATGATTCATATTTGACCCAAGTCATTGACTTTGATAATACAATATGATTCATAGTTGAACCATTCCATTGACTTTGATTTAAGACTATGATTCATAATTGAACCAAGTCATTGACTTTGATAATAAAATATGATTCATAGTTGATCTTAGAATATGATTAATAATTAACCCAAGTCATTGACTTTGATAATACAATATGATTCATAGTTGATCTTAGAATATGATTCATAGTTAACCCGTTCCATTGAATTTGATAATACAATATGATTCATATTTGATCTTAGAATATTATTTGTAGTTGAACCTTTCCATTGTCTTTGATCTAAGAATATGATTCATAGTTGAACCATTCCATTGACTTTGATATAAGACTATGATACATAGTTGAACCAAGTCATTGACTTTGATTATACAATATGATTCATAGTTTATCTTAGAATATGATTTATAGTTGAACCATTCCATTGACTTTGATAATACAATATGATTCAAAGCTGATCTTAGAATATGATTCATAGTTAAACCATTCCATTGACTTAGATAATACAATATGATTCATAGTTGATCTTAGAATATGCTTCATAGTTTACCCATTCAATAGACTTTGATAATACAATATAATTCATAGTTGAACCATTCCATTGACCTTGATATAAGAATATAATTCATCGTTGACCCAAGTCATTGACTTGGATAATACAATATGATTCATAGTTGAACCATTTTATTATCTTTGATATAAGACTATGATTCAAAATTGAAATAAGTCATTGAATTTGATAATACAATATATTCTTAGATAATCTTAGAATATGATTCATTGTTGACCCAAGTCATTGACTTTCATAATACAATGTGATTCATAGTTGAACCATTCCATTGACTTTGATATAAGACTATGATTCATAGTTGAACCAAGCCATTGACTTTGATAATAAAATATGAATCATAGTTGATCTTAGAATATGATTCATAGTTGACCCAAGTCATTGACTTTGATAATACAATATGTTTCATAGTTGATCTTAGAAAATTATTCATAGTTAACCCATACCATTGAATTTGATAATACAATATGATTCATAGTTGATCTTAGAATATGATTTGTAGTTGAACCATTCTATTGACTTTGACCTAAGAATATGATTCATAGTTGAACAATTCAATTAACCTTGATATAAGACTATGATCCATAGTTGAACCAAGTACTTGACATTGATAATACAATATGATTCATAGTTGATCTTAGAATATGATTTATAGTTGAACCGTTGCATTTACTTTGATAATACAATATGATTCAAAGTTGATCTTAGAATATGATTCATAGTTAAACCATTCCACTGACTTTGATAATACAATATGATTCATATTTGATCTTAGAATATGATTCATAGTTGACCCATTCCATAGTCTTTGATAACACAATATGATTCATAGTTGATCCATTCCATAGACTTTGATATAAGACTATGATTCATAGTTGAACCAAGTCATTGACTTTGATATTACAATATGATACATAGTTAATCTTAGAATATGATTCATAGTTGAACCATTCCATTGACTTTAATAATATAATATGATTCATAGTTGATCTTAGAATATGATTCATAGTTAACCCAAGTCATTGACTTTGATAATACAATATGATTCATAGTTGAACCATTCCATTGTCTTTGATATAATATTATGATTCATAGTTGAACAAAGTTTTTTGACTTTGATAATACAATATGATTCTTAGTTGATCCTAGAATATGATTCATAGTTGACCCAAGTCATGGAATTTGATAATACAATATAATTCATAGTTAATCTTAGAATATGATTCATAGCTGACCCATTCCATTGACTTTGATAATATAATATGATTCATAGTTGATCTTAGAATATAATTTGTAGTTGAACCATTCTATTGACTTTGATCTAAGAATATGATTCATAGTTGAACCATTCCATTGACTTAGATATAAGACTATGATGCATAGTTGAACCAAGTCATAGACTTTTATAATACAATATGATTCATAGTTGATCTTAGAATATGATTTATAGTTGAACCATTCCATTGACTTTGATAATACAATATGATTCAAAGTTTATCTTAAAATATTATTCATAGTTAAACCATTCTGTAACACCCCGATTTTTAACAACGGGAGTGTATTTTTTTTTCAAAACTAATACCACACAAAATATTGACAACTGTCTTTTCTGGAAATAATAAAAATGATAAATCAGAGTACGAGCTTTTCGGTCTAAGTCTTTTCCATAAATGGGACCACAGCAATGCCCAAGGTTATAAAATATTTGACCACTTGAATATAATTTCGTACAAAGTATCTGACAACAAGTAAAGGTCAAAACCACACACACAAATTAAGCATTCAGCTTTAACAACCAACTTCCCATTAAACAAACATGGACAACACTCTAAAATAAAACCCTAAACTGATCTTGAATTCCAAGCCAATGCTGACTTAGTACAAAAGACTCACTAAGACATCGAGTCTTGATGATTCTGACCGCCAAAGACATTCACATCTTGCAAGTCTTCACGACACCTGGATACTCTAACTATCACAACTTCTAATAACCTGGGTGGTCGTTAGCCACATCATAATAATAGTATAGGGTCACAATCTAAAAATAACATATATGAAAGAATACACATATGCAAGTACACCATGATACATATCACAATTATAGCAGTTATTTCAATTCATAGAGCAATGCACAAACATCCTAATGCAGACTCTATATGAGTGTGATCCCCCTACCCGGGTTCCTCACATGCATATGATTCCGGAATTTCAATCCCTCCGCAAAGGGTCGTGGTATCGCTTCAAGATTTAGTACCACTAAGGTGATGGGTATCTACACCATCAATCAGACTCAATGATCCACGTCGGAATAAGGTGGTTCCATCTCAGACACACACCTCGTGCCACCTCTCCGGTGTGCACCTCGTGACTCCTCTCCAGTAGCCACGTAACTATGAGATGCATGAGCAAACATATGCAAATGCAACAACGTAAATAATCTCATCAGGTGTAATCACAATTCACAATTCACAATTCAGTTCATATATTTATCACAAATCATATTATCACAATTCAGTACAAACAGGTGGGCTCCGTCCACTAGAGTCCTCACCTCGTGTTGTCCCCTCGACATACACATCAACAGGCAAATCATATATTCCTCACAAATCATATGAAAGCACATTCACAAATTTAGCATCATAGCATAAACACACATCCCCAACTGGGCACACAATCATCACACATCCCCAAAAGGGCACACAACCATGAATACAAACACACATGCATTCAATCACATATAATATCGTTAGAAAGTGCCCTTACCTTGGAAAGCATCCAACAAGTTCATCTTACATTATACGAGTCCGATCTGTATCTCTCGATGGACTCTCCGATCCAGTTCATACTTTAACCCTTTTAAATTAAAGAACGTAATTAAGTTAAATACAAACCAAACTACATTTGTCTTAACCACTTACCTAATCAATTAGGTTTAGGTTTTATCACTGTTTTACTAACTTAATCATTTTATATTAAAGTACATCTTTTCAAGGAGAAAATATTTTTTCTCTTAAAAGAATAATTAATACCAAATCCAAGGAAATTTCCACCACACTAATTTAAATTCATTGATTTTGAACAAACACCTGGTGTCAAAATACTTTTATCCCACTAGGAATAAAAGCAGTGAAAACAATTATAAATAACTAAATAATATTCCAACTTAAACAATATTCTAATTTATAATTTAGAATAAAATAGTATTTTTCTATTTAAAATAAATTATTTTGATCTAAAATATTTCGACATCAAAACTTGTTAACAGTTTTTCAAACTACACAAAAATCGCCACTGATTGTACCTTAAATTACTCTTACGAACGTATCCGGAAAAATTCCAACAAAATAAAATAATTAACTAAATAAAAATATTTGAAGTAAAATAAATATTCTTTCCATAAAAAAAACCAGAAGAAAAAAAAAATCACAGAGACTACGAAACGAGACCGGAAGAAAAATAGTGTGGCGCACACCACACTAGTAGTGTGGCGCTTGCCACAATTAAAGAAAGTGGCGCCAGCCACAAATACTACAAAGGAAGGGGTGGCGCCCGCCACCTCCATTTTTTTTTTAACGTAAAAAAAAGATTTTTTTTTTCAACGAAAAATCTTTTTTTTTTTTTACATAAAAAAAAATAGGTTGGTTTTTTTTTTTTATTATGGCAATCCGGATCTAATGTCGAAAAAATTTTCTCAAAACATTCAATAAGATGACATCAAATAATTATTTTTATCAACAAAAAAAAATTTAGGGAGGAAAGTTTTTACCTGATATAACAGCAGTGGTAAAATTTTAACGAAGGGGTTTAGCTAAGGAATAATTATTTTAGAGAGAGTGAAGAGAATTTCGTTATCTGAGTGAGTGAGAAATACAGTGACAAGCTTCAGTATTTATAGGCGTAAGGAAAAGGCCATGTGGTAAATTGAAATTGAAGACGTGGATTGATTCATCTAACACAGTCCATTTCTATCATTCTCTTTAATTACCTGGTAAGAATATTCTCTGTTTAGGATATTCTAGCTGATCCCATATTCTTACCAGATACGTATCCTCTTCCATATCTACTTCATATACCCCTTTTGCCACATAAGTGCAATTTCCGGTGTCATGTGATACTAGTAAAAATTCCGAAATAATTTTTTTTTCCCGATAATAAAACTTTTTTTTTCCGGTTATTCTACACTTCAAAAAAAAATCGATCGAGAAAATAATTTTTTTTTATATACTAATATCTTTTCAATATATTATTAAAAATAATTTAGTGACTCTATCGATAAAATTTCGTAACCATAAAAAATAAAAAATTTGTTTTCAAAAATTAAGACGGCTTTTTTTTTTTTTAGCATAAAAACTGAAACGAGAGTTTTTAGAAAATTTCTACCGTAACCTTTTAATTAAATCAAATCATAATTTTCGACTAAATTTTTATTCCGAATAAATTTTGTTCCTTAGCTTAGAAAAATATATTGAGATAAAATTCTCATTCTAGACGATATATAAAACCGCTATTTAAATTTTGATGACAATCGGAGTCAGTGAAAATTTAAACGACGGGTATATTTTGCTTTTTTTCTTAAGAATCCGAAGAAATGTATTTTTGAAATTTCGACACAATAGAAACATTTGAAATCAAATAAAAATATAGAGTCAATTGAAAAAGTCTGATTGGATTAAAGAAGAAAACGTGTGAATCAATTTGGACCACAAACGAAAGTCCTTGAAATAACAGGTATATTTTGTTCGCTACTCAAAATTTAGTAGAAAACATAGATTAGAATGATAAACATTGCAATCTATTGAGGACTAAAATAAACGGGTGTTACATTACTACCCTCCAAAAAGAAGTTTCGTCCTCGAAACTCGAGGCAAGTGTAACAACTTAACTAGTTCTCACTAACACACTCACTAGAACGACCGGGCACCTATTGCAGCCCTCTACAAGGTCGCGTTGACTCGGACTCTAGACGCAAGGCTAGACATCACTCTACCACTCAAAACAACTTCACAAGAGCACATCCACAAACGCTAGGTCCTCCAGGATCCTAGGTCCGTGCTCAAACATTGCATACTATTAAGCTGGCAAGAATCATCTATTCCGTTCAACACAATCTCGTCTACTATCAACAAGAGATTAAGGGTGATCAGTTCCTCAATTTGTCAATAGGTAGGCGACAACCATGATGGTGGAATAAACCATCGTTACCTAACTACAATAGTGTCCTTTGCAACTTGTTCTCAAATTTATGCGAGGCACAAGGGTCCAATACCCCTTTGAGGTTTTCTAAATGCTTCCTCAATTTCCTGCTACCTCGATCTCAACAACGAGACAATTTCCCAAAACAAGTTACAGTTTCCTTTACACTCACTTAGGTCGGAACAACTGTTGAGTATCCTCCAAAGCAGTAAACGCTAATACCCGAGTACAATTTAACCTGTTTCGCTCCAAACGAAATCGTCATCCATGTAAATAACTTCACCACTCCACCAATGTCCATAAATCCTTAGTGATTCCTTTAATCTCATAATTTTGGCGATCTGTATAGGTTCAGATTTGAATCTCATTCCAAATTACAATCTGAATAATAACATCCCAAAATTCGGTTGGTGATTGAAACTTCCCCAACTTCCTTTCACCTGCCAAAACTATGCCATCTACAGCACACAAATTCCCTTTTCACCAGTCTTAAACTATTGGATCCCACTCTAATCCAACTACCTTCTCTCCAAATCATTACTTCGCTTACTCTCGTATGCCTTAACATGAAATGTTCCCCTTTGTTGGCCATCACCTTTGGCACACTCCGTCTTCCGTGTTATCCTACATCAGCTTCAAAAATCTATTGAGTTTCTTTCCTCTTACCATTAAATCCTATTTTCCTCAAAAGAACTCATCAATCTAACCATTCTTAATTGTTCTAACATCTTATATTCTGTTGTTAAATTATTTGCGATGTCAACATCTGACGTCCCATATTTTCTCAATGCATGTTTTCCATTATGCTATGCTAGTCTTCATTATACAAGTACGATGAATCCAAGTCTTACTAGTCTCCACCAAACATTTCCATTTCATACTTGATTCGTCCTACTAGGCACATGTTTAATCCTCTTTATTTCCGAATATGACAAACGCACCTCACGTGACCCATTCAAATTGCACCTCATGTGATCAGTTTAAGTTGTACCTTTAAGTTTTAAGCATACACTTACAATCACAATTTCCAAATTATAGGTAAAGAAATTCCTTGCACGAATTCTTAATTGACATAATTCGCATCGCTATGCGTTTCTCCAACACTTTTTCTTAACACCTTTTTCCCAATACTAATCTTTTCGCTCCATTTATTCGTTCATCAGTGACACATCGTACTTAACCTCGTCCTGACTTCCCATGTCTCATGTGGAGTTCTCCAACAGGCTTTTTCACTTAGTAATTTCATCATCTAGATTATGAATATAACATCATATCCAATCACTAATACATTACTCCTTATCCTTGTAATATAAGATTTTCAACCGCATGATTATTCTCTTGTCACTTCTACCACTTCTTAATCTCTAATTTATGCCTGAATGCAACTCCTCCTCTGCAGCATGCACCCTTGAAGTAATGTTCAGTCTCCTTCCTCTTTTCCGTCGAGGTATATCACTACATCCCTTCTTACGACTCCTTTAAATTTGACTGATTCACACAACGAGATTGTTAACCCCTATATCAAAATTCCAGTAACACTTCCCCTTCCTTGTTCACGTACAACTTCAATCCTCTTCTGTGACTACCTTGTCGATGTTAAAACTCCAATAGCCCTTATACTAGATCTTCTTCGATCATCTAGTAATTTGCAACTTCAAAATTTCTACAACCAACCATCTATAGTTGTTTCTCAACCTACCATGACCTCTATCTTGTCAATTTCAAACCACATCTTTAATTTTCTTCACCCAAACTAAATATCCTTTTATAACACAAACCAATCCTTTGTGCATAAGCTCTTGCTAACTATCCAGCCAAAATTTCCTTTGCTACCATTTCTTTATTCTCATATTCGATCCCTAAATCCAACTCTAGACTTAAATCTTCAAGAACTCCATATACTTGTTATAACATATAATGTCATTCATTAAATCCAAAACCATGGTTCTGTGTCTCTCTAGATATTAACTTCTAGCGTCCTATCGCTCTTCTAATAAACCATTGTATACCCGCGGTCTGATATTTCTAGTAAAACCATGTCGCCCATACTTGAATGATTTAACATTTCCCAAATTGACTCATATGATTACTTAGATTCATGGTGCTACTTCTACCTTTTCCTCATATAAACCGTAATACTCATTCTCTCCCAAACTCCTACTTCTAGTTTCGAAGACAACTCCACTCATTGTCACCTTCACTAAAATTATCCAGGTGATACTTGGTTTCCTACCTTCAACATCACATGATTCATCCTTAAGGCATTTAGTTACAGTTCTAACATAGCTCAAGAACCAAATTAAACCCTCAAGTACCTACCAATCGCATAACCTTCCTCTAACTTTCCTAGGTTCGGCCACTTTTAACGTGCAACCCACTTTCTTCCTAGTGAAGATGTTCCATTGATATCCAAGCTGCTCTTCAATTCCAAAGAAATATTATCTTCTTCCTAGTCAATAAACTTCATCGTATCTCGTTCTGAACTCACCGGAATGAACATCCAATAATTTTTCTCAAAAAGGTCCCCCAAATCCGTTTCGTACTTGAAATCCTTTATGAACTTGACTTCCACTTATCCCCACTCAACATCTCTGAGGGACAAGAACAATTACAACTCCTAATCCAGAGTTATTGCAGAAAAACCTTGTAGTTCTTGCTCGATCCAATCTCATTCAATCTAGACCAACACATCCAAAGAATTTAGAGACACATGTCGACCAAAGTCGACTAGTGCTCAAGGGGTTTAATTATGCTTCTTACTGAAGTACTCTAGGAAACATTAACTTCAGTTAAGAAACAATCGATTACCTAAGCATATATCATGCTTGACTCAAGACAGAAAAACACATAACACATAGGACTCCAAACATTTACTCCCACTAAACCCGACACTTAATCAGCTTAGGACACCCAACTCACCACCCCACGAAAATCTAGAACAAAGCTCTGATACCACAGTGTAACACCCCGATTTTTAACAGCGGGAGTGTATTTTTTTTTTCAAAACTAATACCACACAAAATATTGACAACTGTCTTTTCTGGAAATAATAAAAATGATAAATCAGAGTACGAGCTTTTCGGTCTAAGTCTTTTCCATAAATGGGACCAGAGCAATGCCCAAGGTTATAAAATATTTGACCACTTGAATATAATTTCGTACAAAGTATCTGACAACAAGTAAAGGTCAAAACCACACACACAAATTAAGCATTCAGCTTTAACAACCAACTTCCCAATAAACAAACATGGACAACACTCCGAAACAAAACCCTAAGCTGATCTTGAATTCCAAGTCAATGCTGACTTAGTACAAAAGACTCACTAAGACATCGAGTCTTGATGATTCTGACCGCCAAAGACATTAATATCTTGCAAGTATTCACGACACCTGGATACTCTAACTATCACAACTTCTAATAACCTGGGTGGTCGTTAGCCACATCATAATAATAGTAGAGGGTCACAATCTAAAAACAACATATATGAAAGAATACACATATGCAAGTACACCATGATACATATCACAATTATAGTAGTTATTTCAATTCATAGAGCAATGCACAAACATCCTAATGCAGACTCTATATGAGTGTGATCCCCCTACCCGGGTTCCTCACATGCATATGATTCCGGAATTTCAATCCCTCCGGAAAGGGTCGTGGTATCGCTTCAAGATTTAGTACCACTAAGGTGATGAGTATCTACACCATCAATCAGACTCAATGATCCACGTCGGGATAAGGTGGTTCCATCTCAGACACACACCTCGTGCCACCTCTCCGGTGTGCACCTCGTAACTCCTCTCCGGTAGCCACGTAACTATGAGATGCATGAGCAAACATATGCAAATGCAACAACGTAAATAATCTCATCAGGTGTAATCACAATTCACAATTCACAATTCAGTTCATATATTTATCACAAATCATATTATCACAATTCAGTACAAACAGGTGGGCTCCGTCCACTAGAGTCCTCACCTCGTGTTGTCCCCTCGACATACACATCAACAGGCAAATCATATATTCCTCACAAATCATATGAAAGCACATTCACAAATTTAGCATCATAGCATAAAAACACATCCCCAACTAGGCACACAATCATCACACATCCCCAAAAGGGCACACAACCATGAATAGAAACACACATGCATTCAATCACATATAATATCGTTAGAAAGTGTCCTTACCTTGGAAAGCATCCAACAAGTTCATCTTACATTATACGAGTCCGATCTGTATCTCTCGATGGACTCTCCGATCCAGTCATACTTTAACCCTTTTAAATTAAAGAACGTAATTAAGTTAAATACAAACCAAACTACATTTGTCTTAACCACTTACCTAATCAATTAGGTTTAGGTTTTATCACTGTTTTACTAACTTGATCATTTTATATTAAAGTACATCTTTTCAAGGAGAAAATATTTTTTCTCTTAAAAGAATAATTAATACCAAATTCAAGGAAATTTCCACCACACTAATTTAAATTCATTGATTTTGAACGAACACCTGGTGTCAAAATACTTTTATCCCACTAGGAATAAAAGCAGTGAAAACAATTATAAATAACTAAATAATATTCCAACTTAAACAATATTCTAATTTATAATTTAGAATAAAATAGTATTTTTCTATTTAAAATAAATTATTTTGATCTAAAATATTTCGACATCAAAACTTGTTAACAGTTTTTCAAACTACACAAAAATCGCCACTGATTGTACCTTAAATTACTCTTACGAACGTATCCGGAAAAATTCCGACAAAATAAAATAATTAACTAAATAAAAATATTTGAAGTAAAATAAATATTCTTTCCATAAAAAAAACCAAAAGAAAAAAAAAACCACAGAGACTACAAAACGAGACCGGAAGAAAAACAGTGCGGCGCTTGCCACAATTAAAGAAAGTGGCGCCAGCCACAAATACTACAAAGGGAGGGGTGGCGCCCGCCCTCCGGATCTACAAAGGGAGGGGTGGCGCCCGCCCTCCATTTTTTTTTTAACGTAAAAAAAAGATTTTTTTTTTTCAACGAAAAATCTTTTTTTTTTTTTACATAAAAAAAAATAGGTTGGTTTTTTTTTTTATTATGGCAATCCGGATCTAATGTCGAAAAAATTTTCTCAAAACATTCAATAAGATGACATCAAATAATTATTTTTATCAACAAAAAAAAATTTAGGGAGGAAAGTTTTTACCTGATATAACAGCAGTGGTAAAATTTTAACGAAGGGGTTTAGCTAAGGAGTAATTATTTTAGAGAGAGTGAAGAGAATTTCGTTATCTGAGTGAGTGAGAAATACAGTGACAAGCTTCAGTATTTATAGGCGTAAGGAAAAGTCATGTGGTAAATTGAAATTGAAGACGTGGATTGATTCATCTAACACAGTCCATTTCTATCATTTTCTTTAATTACCTGGTAAGAATATTCTCTGTTTAGGATATTCTAGCTGATCCCATATTCTTACCAGATACGTATCCTCTTCCATATCTACTTCATATACCCCTTTTGTCACATAAGTGCAATTTCCGGTGTCATGTGATACTAGTAAAAATTTTGAAATAATTTTTTTTTCCCGATAATAAAACTTTTTTTTCAGGTTATTCTACACTGCAAAAAAAAAAAATCGATCGAGAAAATAATTTTTTTTTTATATACTAATATCTTTTCAATATATTATTAAAAATAATTTTGTGACTCTATCGATAAAATTTCGTAACCATAAAAAATAAAAAATTTGTTTTCAAAAATTAAGACGGCTATTTTTTTTTTTAGCATAAAAACTGAAACGAGAGTTTTTAGAAAATTTCTACCGTAACCTTTTAATTAAATCAAAACATAATTTTCGACTAAATTTTTATTCCGAATAAATTTTGTTCCTTAGCTTAGAAAAATATATTGAGATAAAATTCTCATTCTAGACGATATATAAAACCCCTATTTAAATTTTGTTGACAATCGGAGTCAGTGAAAATTTAAACGACGGATATTATTTGCTCTTTATCTTAAGAATCCGAAGAAATGTATTTTTGAAATTTTGACACAATAGAAACATTTGAAATCAAATAAAAATATAGAGTCAATTGAAAAAGTCTGATTGGATTAAAGAAGAAAACGTGTGAATCAATCTGGACCACAAACGAAAGTCCTTGAAATAACAGGTATATTTTGTTCGCTACTCAAAATTTAGTAGAAAACATAGATTAGAATGATAAACATTGCAATCTATTGAGGACTAAAATAAACGGGTGTTACACATTCCATTCACTTTGATAATACAATATGATTCATAGTTAATCTTAGAATATGATTCATATTTGACTCATTCCATAGACTTTGATAATACAATATGATTCATAGTTAAACCATTCCATTGACTTTAATATAAGACTATGATTCATAGTTGACCCAAGTCATTGACTTTGATAATACAATATGATTCATAGTTGAACCATTCCATTGTCTTTGATATAAGACTATGATTCATAATTGAACCAAGTCATTAACTTTGATAATACAATATGATTCATAGATGATCTTTAAATATGATTCATTGTTGACCTAAGTCATTTACTTTTATTAAACAATATGATTCATAGTTGAACCATTCCATTGACTTTGATAAAAGACTATGATTCATAGTTGAACCAAGTCATTGACTTTGTTAATAAAATATGATTCATATTTGATCTTAGAATATGATTAATAGTTGACCCAAGTCATTTTATTTAATAATACAATATAATTCATAGTTGATCTTAGAATATGATTCATAGTTAACCCATTCCATTGAATTTGATAATACAATATGATTCATAGTTGATCTAAGAATATGTTTTGTAGTTAAACCATTCCATTGTCTTTGATCAAAGAATATTATTCTTGGTTGAACCTTTCCATTGACTTTGATATAAGACTATGATGCATAGTTGAACCAGGTCATTAACTTTGATAATACAATACGATTCAGAGTTGATCTTAGAATATGATTTATAGTTGAACCAACCCATTAACTTTGATAATACAAATTGATTCAAAGTTGATCTTAGAATATGATTCATAGTTAAACCATTCCATTGTCTTAGATAATACAATATTATTCATAGTTGATCTTAGAATATGATTCATAGTTGACCCATTCCATAGACTTTGATAATACAATATGATTCATAGTTGACCCATTCCATTGACTTTGATATAAGACGATGATTCATAGTTGACCCAAGTCATTGACTTGGATAATAAAATATGATTCATAGTTTTACCATTCCATTGTCTTTTACATAAGACTATGATTCATAATTGAACCAAGTCATTGACTTTGATAATACAATTTTATTCATAGATGATCTTAGAATATGATTCATTGTTGACCCAAGTCATTAACTTTCATAATACAATGTGATTCATAATTGAACCATTCCATTGACTTTGATATAAGACTATGATTCATAGTTGAACCAAGCCATTGACTTTGATAATAAAATATGATTTATAGTTGATCTTAGAATATGATTCATAGTTAACCCATACCATTAAATTTTATAATACAATATGATTCATAGTTGAACCATTCCATAAACTTTGATATAAGACTATGATGCATAGTTGAACCAAGTCATTGACTTTGATAATACAATATGATTCATAGTTGATATTAGAATATGATTTATAGTTGAACCATTCCATTTTCTTTGATAATGCAATATGATTCAAAGTTGATCTTAGAATATGATTCATAGTTAAACCATTCCCCTGGCGTTGATAATACAATATGTTTCATATTTGATCTTAGAATATGATTCATAGTTGACCCATTCCATAGACTTTGATAACACAATATGAATCATAGTTGACCCATTCCATAGATTTAGATATAAGACTATGATTCATAGTTGAACCAAGTCATTGACTTTGATAATACAATATGATTCATAGTTTATCTTAGAATATGATTCATATTTGAACCTTTCCATTGACTTTGATAATACAATATGATTCATAGTTGAACAATTCCATAGACTTTGATTCATAGTTGAACCAAGTCATTGACTTTGATAATACAATATGATTCATTGTTGATCTTAGAATATGATTCATAGTTACACCATTCCATTGACTTTGATAATACAATATGATTCATAGTTGATCTTAGAATATGATTCATAGTTAACCCAAGTCATTGAATGTGATAATACAATATGATTCATAGTTGAACCATTCCATTGTCTTTGATATAATACTCTGATTCATTGTTGAACCAAGTCATTGACTTTGATAATACAATATGATTCTTAGTTGATCTTAGAATTTGATTCATAGTTGACCCAAGTCAAGGAATTTGATAATACAATATGATTCATAGTTGATCTTAGAATATGATTCATAGCTGACCCATTCCATTGACTTTGATGATATAATATGATTCATAGTTGATCATAGAATATGATTTGTAGTTGAACCATTCCATTGAGTTTGATCTAAGAATATGATTAATAGTTGAACCATTCCATTAACATTGATATAAGACTATGATGCATAGTTGAAACAAGTCATTGACTTTGATAATGCAATATGATTCACAGGATATCTTAGAATATGGTTTATAGTTGAACCATTCCATTGACTTTGATAAAACAATATGATTTAAAGTTTATCTTCAAATATTATTCATAGTTAAACCATTCCATTCACTTTGATAATACAATATGATTCATAGTTGATCTTAGAATATGATTCATAGTTGACCCATTCCATAGACTTTGATAATACAATATGATTCATAGTTGAACCGTTCCATTGACTTAGATATAAGACTATGATTCATAGTTGACCCAAGTCATTGAATTTGATAATACAATATTATTCATAGTTGAACCATTCTATTGTCTTTGATATAAGACTATGATTCATAATTGAACCAAGTCATTAACTTTGATAATACAATATGATTCATAGATGATCTTAGAATATGATTCATTGTTGAACCAAGTCATTGACTTTGATAATACAATATGATTCATATTTGAACCATTCCATTGACTTTGATATAAGACTATGATTCATAGTTGAACTAAGCCATTGAATTTGATATTAAAATATGATTCGTAGTTGATATTAGAATATGATTCTTAGTTGACCCAAGTCATTGACTTTGATAATACAATATGATTCATAGTTGACCCCTTCCATTGAATTTGATAATACAATATGATTCATAGTAGATATTAGAATATGATCTGTAGTAGAACAATTCCATTGACTTTGAAATAAGAATATGATTCGTAGTTTAACCATTCCATTGACTTGGATATAAGACTATGATTCATAGTTGAACCAAGTCATTGACTTTGATAATACAATATGATTCATAGTTGATCTTAGAATATGATTCATAGTTGACCCATTCCATTTACTTTGATATTACAATATGATTCATAGTTGATCTTTGAATATGATTCATAGTTGACCCATTCCATAGACTTTGATATAAGACCATGATTCATAGTTGAACCAAGTTATTGACTTTGATGATACGATATGATTCATAGTTGATCTTATAATATGATTCATAGTTTAACCATTCCATTGACTTTGATAATACAATATGATTCAGAGTTGAACCATTCTATAGACTTTAATATAAGACTATGATTCATAGTTGAACCAACTCATTGACTTTGATAATACAATATGCTTCATAGTTGATCTTAGAGTATGATTCATAGTTGAACCATTCCATTGACTTTGATAATACTATATGATTCATAGAGTATCTTAGAATATGATTCATAGTTGATCCAAGTCACTGACTTTGATAATACAATATGATTCAAAGTTGAACCATTCCATTGATTTTTATATAAGACTATGATTCATAGTTGAACCAAGTCATTGACTTTGATAATACAATATGATTCATAGTTGATCTTAGAATGGGATTCATAGTTGAACCATTCCATTGACTTTGATAATACAATATGATTCATAGTTGATCTTAGAATATGATTCATAGTTGACCCAAGTCATTGACTTTGATAATTCTATATGATTCATTGTTGAACCACTCCATTGTCTTTGATATAAGACTATGATTCATAAATGAACCAAGTCATTGACTTTGATAAAAAAATGTGATTCATTGTTGATGTTATAATATGATTCATAGTTGGCCCAATCCATTGACTTTGATAATACAATATGATTCATAGTTGACCTTAGAATATGATTCATAGTTGTCCCATTCCATTGAATTTGATAATACAATATGATTCATAGTTGATCTTAGAATATGATTTGTAGTTGTACCATTAATTGACTTTGATCTAAGAATTTGATTAATAATTTAACCATTCCAATGACTTTGATATAAGACTATGATTCATAGTTGAACCAAGTCATTGACTTTGATAATACAATATGATTCATAGTTGATCTTAGAATATGATTCATATTTGAACCATTCCATTGACTTTGATAATATAATATGATTCATAGTTGATCTTAGAATAGGATTCATAGTTGAACCATTCCATAGACTTTGATATAAGACTATGATTTATAGTTGAACCAAGTCATTAACTTTGATAATACAATATGATTCTTAGTTTGTCTTAGAATATGATTCATAGTTGAACCATTCCATTGAATTTGATAATACAATATGATTCATAGTTGAACCATCCCATAGACTTTGATATAAGACTTTGATTCATAGTTGAACCAAGTCATTGACTTGGATAATAAAATATGATTCATAGTTGATTTTAGAATTTGATTCATAGTTGAACTAAGTCATTGACTTTGATAAAACAATATGATTCATAGTTGATCTTAGAATATAATTCATAGTTGACCCAAGTAATTGACTTTGATAATACAATATGATTCATAGTTGAACCATTCCATTGTTTTTGATATAATACAATGATTCATAGTTGAACCAAGTCATTGACTTTGATAATAAAATATGATTCATAGTTGATCTTAGAATATGATTCTTAGTTGACCGAAGTCATTGACTTTGATAATACAATATGATTCATAGTTTATCTTAGAATATGATTCATGGTTGACCCCTTCCGTTGAATTTGATAATACAATATGATTCATAGTAGATCTTAGAATATGATTTGTAATTGAACAATTCCATTGACTTTGATATAATAATATGATTCTTAGTTTAAGCATTTCATTGACTTTGATATAAGATTATGATTCATAGTTGAACCAAGTCATTGACTTTGATAATAAAATATGATTCATAGTTGATATTAGAATATGATTCATAGTTGAACCATACCATTTACTTTGATATTACAATATGGTATATAGTTGATCTTAGAATATGATTCATAGTTGACCCATTCCATAGACTTTGATATAAGACCATGATTCATAGTTGAACCAAGTCATTGACTTTGATAATACAATATGATTCATAGTTGATCTGAGAATATGATTCATAGTTTAACCATTCCATTAAATTTGACAATACAATATGATTCATGGTTTAACCATTCCATAGACTTTGATATAAGACTATGATTCATAGTTGAACCAACTCATTGACTTTGATAATACAATATGCTTCATAGTTGAACCATTCCATTGACTTTGATATAAGACTATGATTCATAGTTGACCCAAGTCATTGACTTGGATAATAAAATATGATTCATAGTTTAACCATTCCATTGTCTTTGATATAAGACTATGATTCATAATTGAACCAAGTCATTGACTTTGATAATACAATTTTATTCATAGATGATCTTAGAATATGATTCATTGTGGACCCAAGTCATTAACTTTCATAATACAATGTGATTCATAATTGAACCAATCCATTGAATTTGATATAAGACTATGATTCATAGTTGAACCAAGCCATTGACTTTGATAATAAAATATGATTCATAGTTGATCTTAGAATATGATTCATAGTTGACCCAAGTCATTGACTTTGATAATACAATATGATTTATAGTTGATCTTAGAATATGATTCATAGTTAACCCATACCATTAAATTTTATAATGCAATATGATTCATAGTTGAACCATTCCATAAACTTTGATATATGACTATGATGCATAGTTGAACCAAGTCATTGACTTTGATAATACAATATGATTCATAGTTGATATTAGAATATGATTTATAGTTGAACCTTCCAATTTTCTTTGATAATGCAATATGATTCAAAGTTGATCTTTGAATATGATTCATAGTTAAACCATTCCCCTGACGTTGATAATACAATATGTTTCATATTTGATCTTAAAATATGATTCATAGTTGACCCATTCCATAGACTTTGATAACACAATATGAATCATAGTTGACCCATTCCATAGATTTTGATATAAGACTATGATTCATAGTTGAACCAAGTCATTGACTTTGATAATACAATATGATTCATAGTTTATCTTAGAATATGATTCATATTTGAACCTTTCCATTGACTTTGATAATATAATATGATTCATAGTTGAACAATTCCATAGACTTTGATATAAGACTTTGATTCATAGTTGAACCAAGTTATTAACTTTGATAATACAATATGATTCATAGTTGATCTTAAAATATGATTCATAGTTGCACCATTCCATTGACTTTGATAATACAATATGATTCATAGTTGATCTTAGAATATGATTCATAGTTAACCCAAGTCATTGAATGTGATAATACAATATGATTCATAGTTGAACCATTCCATTGTCTTTGATATAATACTCTGATTCGTAGTTGAACCAATTCATTGACTTTGATAATACAATATGATTATTAGTTGATCTTAGAATATGATTCATAGTTGACCCAAGTCAAGGAATTTGATAATACAATATGATTCATAGTTGATCTTAGAATATGATTCATAGCTGACCCATTCCATTGACTTTGATGATATAATATGATTCATAGTTGATCTTAGAATATGATTTGCAGTTGAACCATTCCATTGAGTTTGATCTAAGAATATGATTAATAGTTGAACCATTCCATTTATAAGACTATGATGCATAGTTGAACCAAGTCATTGACTTTGATAATGCAATATGATTCATAGGTTATCTTAGAATATGATTTATAGTTGAACCATTCCATTGACTTTGATAATACAATAAGATTCAAAGTTGATCTTAAAATATTATTCATAGTTAAACCATTCCATTCACTTTGATAATACAATATGATTCATAGTTGATCTTAGAATATGATTCATAGTTGACCCATTCCATAGACTTTGATAATACAATATGATTCATAGTTGAACCGTTCCATTGACTTAGATATAAGACTATGATTCATAGTTGACCCAAGTCATTGACTTTGATAATACAATATAATTCATAGATGATCTTAGAATATGATTCATTGTTCACCCAAGTCATTGACTTTGATAATACAATATGATTCATATTTAAACCATTCCATTGACTTTGATATAAGACTATGATTGATAGTTGAACCAAGCCATTGAATTTGATATAAAAATATGATTCGTAGTTGATCTTAGAATATGATTCTTAGTTGATCCAAGTCATTGACTTTGATAATACAATATGATTCGTAGTTGAAATTAAAATATGATTCATAGTTGACCCCTTCCATTGAATTTGATAATACAATATGATTCATAGTAGATCTTAGAATATGATCTGTAGTTGAACAATTCCATTGACTTTGATATAAGAATATGATTCGTAGTTTAACCATTCCATTGACTTTGATATAAGATTATGATTCATAGTTGAACCAAGTCATTGACTTTGATAATAGAATATGATTCATAGTTGATCATAGAATATGATTCATAGTTGAACCATTCCATTTACTTTGATATTACAATATGATTCATAGTTGATCTTTGAATATGATTCATAGTTTACCCATTCCATAGACTTTGATATAAGACCATGATTCATAGTTGAACCAAGTCATTGACTTTGATAAGACAATATGATTCATAGTTGATATTAGAATAGGATTCCTAGTTGAACCATTCCATTGACTTTGATAATGCAATATGATTCATAGTTGATCTTAGAATATGATTCATAGTTGACCCAAGTCATTGACATGGATAATACAATATGATTCATTGTTGAACCACTCCATTGTCTTTGATATAAGACTATAATTCATAAATGAACCAAGTCATTGACTTTGATAAAAAAATATGATTCATAGTTGATCTTATAATATGATTCATAATTGGCCCAATTCATTGACTTTGATAATACAATATGATTCATAGTTGATCTTAGAATATGATTCATAGTTTTCCCATTCCATTGAATTTGATAATACAATATGATTCATAGTTGATCTTAGAATATGATTTGTAGTTGTACCATTCAATTGACTTTGATCTAAGAATATGATTAATAATTTAACCATTCCATTGACTTTGATATAAGACTATGATTCATAGTTGAACTAAGTCATTGACTTTGATAATACAATATGATTCATAGTTGATCTTAGAATATGATTCATATTTGAACCATTCCATTGACTTTGATAATACAATATTATTCATAGTTGATATTAGAATAGGATTCATAGTTGAACCATTCCATAGACTTTGATATAAGACTATGATTCATAGTTGAACCAAGTCATTGACTTTGATAATACAATATGATTCGTAGTTTATCTTAGAATATGATTCCTAGTTGAACCATTCCATTGAATTTGATAATACAATATGATTCATAGTTGAACCATTCCATAGACTTTGATATAAGACTTTGATTCATAGTTGAACCAAGTCATTGACTTTGATAATACAATATGATTCATAGTTGAACCATTCTATTGTCTTTGATATAAGACTATGATTCATAATTGAACCAAGTCATTAACTTTGATAATACAATATGATTCATAGATGATCTTAGAATATGATTCATTGTTGACCCAAGTCATTGACTTTGATAATACAATATGATTCATAGTTGAACCATTCCATTAACTTTGATATTAGACTATGATACATAGTTGAACCAAGCCATTGAATTTGATATTAAAATATGATTCGTAGTTGATCTTAGAATATGATTCTTAGTTGACCCAAGTCATTGACTTTGAAAATACAATATGATTCATAGTTGAACCATTCCATTGACTTTGATATTAGACTATGATACATAGTTGAACCAAGCCATTGAATTTGATATTAAAATATGATTCGTAGTTGATCTTAGAATATGATTCGTAGTTGAAATTAGAATATGATTCATAGTTGACCCCTTCCATTGAATTTGATAATACAATATAATTCATAGTAGATCTTAGAATATGATCTGTAGTTGAACAATTCCATTTACTTTGATATAAGAATATGATTCGTAGTTTAACCATTCCATTGACTTTGATATAATATTATGATTCATAGTTGAACCAAGTCATTGACTTTGATAATACAATATGATTCATAATTGATCATAGATTATGATTCACAGTTGAACCATTCCATTTACTTTGATATTACAATATGATTCATAGTTGATCTTTGAATATGATTCATAGTTGACCCATTCCATTGAATTTGATATAAGACCAAGATTCATAGTTAAACCAAGTCATTGACTTTGATAATACAATATGATTCATAGTTGATCTTATAATATAATTCATAGTTTAACCATTCCATTGACTTTGATAATACAATATGATTCAGAGTTGAACCATTCTATAGATTTTTATATAAGACTATGATTCATAGTTGAACCAACTCATTGACTTTGATAATACAATATGCTTCATAGTTGATCTTAAAGTATGATTCATAGTTGAATCATTCCATTGACTTTGATAACACTATATGATTCATAGAGTATCTTAGAATATGATTCATAGTGATCCAAGTCACTGACTTTGATAATACAATATGATTCAAAGTTGAACCATTCCATTGATTTTGATATAAGACTATGATTCATAGTTGAACCAAGTCATTGACTTTGATAATACAATATGATTCATAGTTGATCTTAGAATGGGATTCCTAGTTGAACCATTCCATTGACTTTGATAATACAATATGATTCATAGTTGATCTTAGAATATGATTCATAGTTTACCCAAGTCATTGACTTTGATAATACAATATGATTCCTTGTTGAATCACTCCAATGTCTTTAATATAAGACTATAATTCATAAATGAACCAAGTCATTGACTTTGATAAAAAAATATGATTCATAGTTGATCTTATAATATGATTCATAATTGGCCCAATTCATTGACTTTGATAATACAATATGATTCATAGTTGATCTTAGAATATGATTCATAGTTGTCCCATTCCATTGAATTTGATAATACAATATGATTCATAGTTGATCTTAGAATATGATTTGTAGTTGTACCATTCAATTGACTTTGATCTAAGAATATGATTAATAATTTACCCATTCCATTGACTTTGATATAAGACTATGATTCATAGTTGAACCAAGTCATTGACTTTGATAATACAATATGATTCATAGTTGATCTTAGAATATGATTCATATTTGAACCATTCCATTGACTTTGATAATACAATATGATTCATAGTTGATCTTAGAATAGGATTCATAGTTGAACCATTCCATAGACTTTGATATAAGACTATGATTCATAGTTGAACCAAGTCATTGACTTTGATAATACAATATGATTCTTAGTTTATCTTAGAATATGATTCCTAGTTGAACCATTCCATTGAATTTGATAATACAATATGATTCATAGTTGAACCATTCCATAGACTTTGATATAAGTCTTTGATTCATAGTTGAACCAAGTCATTGACTTTGATAATACAATATGATTCATAGTTGATTTTTGAATATGATTCATAGTTGAACCAAGTCATTGAATTTGATAAAATAATATGATTCATAGTTGATCTTAGAATATGATTCATAGTTGACCCAAGTCATTGACTTTGATAATACAATTTGATTCATAGTTGAACCATTCCATTGTCATTGATATAAGACAATGATTCATAGTTGAACCAAGTCATTGACTTTGATAATAAAATATGATTCATAGTTGATCTTAGAATATGATTCTTAGTTGACCCAAGTCATTGACTTTGAAAATACAATATGATTCATAGTTGATCTTAGAATATGATTCATAGTTGACCCCTTCCGTTGAATATGATAATACAATATGATTCATAGTAGATCTTAGAATATGATCTGAAGTTGAACAATTCCATTGACTTTGATATAAGAATATGATTCGTAGTTTAACCATTCCATTGACTTTGATATAAGATTATGATTCATAGTTGAACCAAGTCATTGACTTTGATAATATAATATGATTCATAGTTGATCTTAGAATATGATTCATAGTTGAACCATTCCATTTACTTTGGTAATACAATATAATTTATAATTGATCTTAGAATATGATTCATAGTTGACTCAAGTTATTGACCTTGATAATAAAATATGATTCATAGTTGATATTAGAATATGATTCTTAGTTGACCCAAGTTATTGACTTTAATAATACAATATGATTCATAGTTTATCTTAGAATATTATTCATAGTTGACCCCTTTTGTTGAATTTGATTATACATTATGATTCATAGTAGATCTTAGAATATGATCTGTAGTTGTACAATTCCATTGACTTTGATATAAGAATATGATTCGTAGTTTAACCATTCCATTGACTTTGATATAAGACTATGATTCATAGTTGAACCAAGTCATTGACTTTGATAATATAATATGATTCATAGTTGATCTTAGAATATGATTCATAGTTGAACCATTCCATTGACTTTGATATTACAATATGATTCATAGTTGATCTTAGAATATTATTCATAGTTGACCCATTCCATAGACTTTGATATAAGACCATGATCATAGTTGAACTATGTCATTGACTTTGATAATACAATATGATTCAAAGTTGATCTTAGAATATGATTCTTAGTTTAACCATTCCATTGACTTTGATAATACAATGTGATTCATAGTTGAACCATTCCAAATACTTTGATATAAGACTATGATTCATAATTGAACCAACTCATTGACTTTGATAATACAATATGCTTCATAGTTGATCTTAGAGTATGATTCATAATTGAACCATTCCACTGACTTTGATAATACTATATGATTCATTGTTGATCTTAGAATATGATTCATAGTTGATCCAAGTCACTGACTTTGATAATACAATATGATTCATAGTTGAACCATTCCATTGACTTTGATATAAGACTATGATTCATAGTTGAACCAAGTCCTTGACTTTGATAATACAATATGATTCATAGTTGATCTTAGAATATGATTCATAGTTGGACCATTCCATTGACTTTGATAATACAATATGATTCATAGTTGATCTTAGAATAGGATTCATAGTTTACCCATTCCATAGACTTTGATATAAGACTATGATTCATAGTTGAACCAAGTCATTGACTTTGATAATACAATATGATTTTTAGTTTATCTTAGAATATGATTCATAGTTGAACCATTCCATTGACTTTGATAATACAATATGATTCATAGTCATCTAAGAATATGAATCATAGTTAACCCAAGTCATTGACTTTGATAATACAATATGATTCATAGTTGAACCATTCCATTGTCTTTGATATAAGACTATGATTCACAGTTGAACCAAGTCATTGACATTGATAATACAATATGATTCATAGTTGATCTTAGAATATGATTCATAGTTGTCCCAAGTCATGGAATTTGATAACACAATATGATTCATAGTTGATCTTAGAATATGATTTGTTGTTGAACCATTCCATTGACTTTGATCTAAGAATATGATTCATAGTTCAACTATTCCATTGACTTTGATATAAGACTATGATGCATAGTTGAACCAAGTCATAGACTTTGTTAATACATTATGATTTATAGTTGATCTTAGAATATGATTTATAGTTGAACCATTCCATTGACTTTTATAATATAATATGATTCAAAATTGATCTTAGAATATGATTCTTAGTTAAACCATTCCATTCACTTTGATAATACAATATGATTCATAGTTGATCTAAGAATATGATTCATAGTTGTCCCATTCCATTGACATTGATAATACAATATGAGTCGTAGTTGAACCATTCCATTGACTTTGATATAATACTATGATTCATAGTTAAACCATTCCATTGTCTTTGATATAAGACTATGATTCATAATAGAATCATGTCATTGACTTTAATAATACAATATGATTCATATATGATATTAGAATATGATTCATAGTTGAACCAAGTCATTGACTTTGATAATACAATATGATTAATAGTTTATATTAAAATATGATTCATAGTTGAACCATTCCATTGACTTTGATAATACAATATGATTCATAGTTGATCTTAGAATATGATTCATATTTGACCCAAGTCATTGACTTTGATAACACAATATGATTCATTGTTGAACCATTCCATTGTCTTTGATATAAGACTATGATTCAAAGTTGAACCAAGTCATTGACTTTGATGATAAAATTTGATTCCTAGTTGATCTTATAATATGATTCATAGTTGACCCAATTCATTGACTTTGATAATACAATATGATTCATATTTGATCTTTGAATATGATTCATAGTAGACCCATTCCATTGAGTTTGATAATACAATATGATTCATAGTTGATCTTATAATATGATTTGTAGTTGTACCATTCCATTTACTTTGATCTAACAATATGATTCATGGTTTAACCATTCCATTGACTTTGACATAAGACTATGATTCATAGTTGAACCAAGTCATTCACTTTGATAATACAATATGATTCACAGTTGATCTTAGAATGTGATTCATAGTTGAACCATTCCATTGACTTTGATAATGCAATATGATTCATAGTTGATCTTAGAATATGATACATAATTGACCCATTCCATAGACTTTGATATATGACTATGATTCATTGTTGAACTAAGTCATTGACATTGATTATATAATATGATTCATAATTTTTCTTAGAATATGATTCATAGTTGAACCATTCCATTGACTTTGATAATATAATATGATTCTTAGTTGACCCATTCCATAGACTTTGAAATAAGACTATGCTTCATAGTTGAACCAAGTTATTGACATTGATAATACAATATGATTCATACTTGATCTTAGATTATGATTCATAGTTGAACCATTCCATTGACTTTGATAATACAATATGATTCATAATTAATCTTAGAATATGATTCATAGTTGACTCAAGTTATTGACTTTGATAATAAAATATGATTCATAGTTGATCTTAGAATATGATTCTTAGTTGACCCAAGTCATTGACTTTGATAATACAATATGATTCATAGTTTATCTTAGAATATGATTCATAGTTGACCCCTTGCGTTGAATTTGATTATACAATATGATTCATAGTAGATCTTAGAATATGATCTGTAGTTGTACAATTCCATTGACTTTGATATAAGAATATGATTCGTAGTTTAACCATTCCATTTACTTTGATATAAAACTATGATTCATAGTTGAACCATTCCATTGACTTTGATATTACAATATGATTCATAGTTGATCTTAGAATATGATTCATAGTTGAACCATTCCATTGACTTTGATATGACAATATGATTCATAGTTGATCTTAGAATATGATTCATAGTTGACCCATTCCATAGACTTTGATATAAGACCATGATCATAGTTGAACTAAGTCATTGACTTTGATAATACAATATGATTTGTAAGACCCGTATATTTTAGTCCGTATGATATTATGATGTTTTATCATTTTAATCTGTTTTTCTACTAAATTTGGAGTAGCGAGCAGATTATACCCGATATTTCTAGGGTGTTCGGTTGTGGTCTGGATTAATCCACGTGGTTTCTTTTTAATTCAATCAGACTTTGTCTATTGGCACGGTAGTTATATTGGATTCCGAATGTTTCTATGTTTTCGAAATTTCAAAAATGTGTTTCTGCCGATTTTTGGGAAAACGGGCAAATTATACCCGTCGTTTAAATTTTCACGAACTCCGATTGTCGTCAAAATTTAAATGGGAGTTTTATATATCTCCGATATTGAGAATTTAATCTCAATATATCTTTCTGAGTTAAGGAACAAAAAATTATTCGGAATAAAATTTATTCGAAAATTTTGGGTGGTTTTAATTAAAATGCGACAGTGAAATTTTTCGATTTTCATAAAAAGTTGTTCGTGAGCGAGTTACGACTCGTCTGAGTCAGAACATTTTTTAAGTGTGAGACATTAAATATCTAGATATTTTTGGGTTATACTATTATTATATGTTTTTAAGATAAGATCTTTTAGATTTTTTGTTGAGATATTATTATTAAATCCATTAGATATTTTGTTGAGATATTATTATTAAATCCATTAGATATTTTTGGCGGGTATATTGTAATTTTATTCTTGACTTTTATTTTATAATATATCTTTTTTTCATCGATGTTTTCGTTTGATCGCGTTTTGAGAGCGTTTAGGAGATATTTAGGCGAAAGGGTAAAACGGTAATCTTGCGAATTAGATATTTTAGAAAAGGATATGATGGGGATTAAGTGGAAAGTTTAGATTATATATATAGAGAGATTAGAGAGAAAGAAAGAAAAAGGAAAGAAAAGAAGAGGAAAGAAAGGAGAAGAGAGGAGAAAGAGAGAAAAGAGGGAAAATGGGGAAAACATCCGAATCGGAGCCGGATCTTCGATTAAATCGGGTAAGTTTACTAAACTCGATTATCCTACGATAGTATATGTATATGTAGGTGTTTGTTTGGTTGGTTTTGGTTAGAAAATGTTAGGTTTTACATATTTGAGCAAAATTGGTAAAATCGATAGAAATCGATGTTTTCACGGATGAAATTCGAAATAAATTGCGTAGTTTAGTCGAGGAATGTTAGGCCGTGATTATTGAAACTTGTAAGATTGAATTCGGGTGATTTCGTAACTTTGGACATTTTTGAGAAATGAGGATTTTAAGAATTGAATCGAAAACGGACGTCGTAGAAATCGTGTTTAATGGTTCTAATTCACTGCTATATGTTAGGTGAGTACAAGTATGTGGTTATTTTGAAGAAAATAATTGAATCGGTCGGATTTTCGGGTGGAAAGGCCAAAACCCGTAGGTTTTCAAGGCAAAAGGGGGGTTTTCGGCGAAAACTTCGAAAATTCATATCTTTTGATCCGTAAGTCGGTTTTGATCCCTGTTCAAAGCGTTGGAAAGCTAACGAGATATTATTTCTATTAAAAAATGGTTTGGAGGGAAAGAGATGATTTTAGTTTTTGTGGTTTTGAAAAAGTGTTGGGTTTTATCACGTAAAGTGTGTGCGGTCAGTGTTTTACTGTGTGTTGTGCTTTTGTAATATAACGTGGAGTCAGTGAGCTGTTATATGATGTACTGTGGGTGGCCTAATGGCGTGAATCCTAGATTTTTGGAATTCAAATTATTGTTCAAAATAAATTAATTTAAATTGTGTGGGTTTTTCTATAGAGCGATTAGGTTAGTAATCGGGGAGTGAAAACCTAAAGCCCTAATTGTTTAGGTTAGCGATCAAGACCCAGCCTTATTGTAGATGTATCTGAGTTGGTTCTAACTTAAGTCCTTTGTGTATTTTATAAGGTTGAAAGTGTGAATCGGTTACGAGATTTCATCGTGAGAGACAAATCGATCTTACGTAGCGTAAGTTGTTTGGGTTGGAAGCTTGCTCAGGTAAGGGCACTTTCTAACGATATTATATGTGATTGAATGCATGTGTGTTTGTATTCATGACTGTGTGCCCTTGTGGGGATGTTTGAATGATTGTGTGCCAGTTGGGGCTGTGTGGTTATATTCATGATTGTGTGCCCGGTTGGGGATATGTGTTTATGCTATGATGCTAAACTTGTGATGTGCATTCATATGATTTGTGATAAATATATGTTTTGCGGTTGATGTGTATGTCGAGGAGGACAACACGAGGTGTGTCTGAGCCACCTGTTGGTAACGAGAATTATTCATATGATTTGTGATAAATATATGAATTGCGGCTGATGTGTATGTCGAGAAGGACAACACGAGGTGTGTCTGAGCCACCTGTTGGTACTGAGAATTGTTCATATGATCTGTGATAGATATATGAACTGAATTGTGAATTGTGACTTTACATTTTGTGATTATACATATTGTGTTTATATAAACTGTTGCATTTACACGTGTGAGTTCATGCATACCATAGTTGCGTGTAGGTAGTTGGCGTCGAATGGGCCAGGGTGATGGGTTCTGAATCATCACCTAATCCCGAAGGGAATTCTACTGCACCAGGTGATGTGACTGAGCCGTCATCGATCCTTTGAGATCAAATTGAGTCAGGTGAATGCGAGAGAGGCAACACCGGGTATCTACAAGGGCAACACTTTTTGTGTCTGCGAGGCAGCACAGTTAGTGAGGACCCAAGGGGGTATCACGACTCTCTGCGGAGAGGTTAAATTCCGGGATTCATGCATGGTGAGGGTACCCGACGAATTGGGACCACCAAATTCATATAGGTCTGCATTTAGGATCTTTGTGCATTGCATTTGGGTGTTAAATTAAATGTTGTGATTGTTACCTATCCTATTGTCGTCTCATTCATGTGGTTATGTATATCATGTTCTGCTGGCATGTGTGTATTCTTCCATATATGCTGTTTTTATATTGTGACCCTCTACTATTATTATGATGTGGCTAACGACCACCCAGGTTTAGAAGTTGTGATAGTTAAGGTATCCAGGTGTCGTGAAGGCTTGTAAGATGCGATGTCTTGGGGCTAGGAATTCAAGATCAGCTTAGGGTCATGCTTTGAGGTTGTCCATGTTGTTGTTGCTGTTATTATTAAAGCTGAGTGCTTATTTTTATGTGTATGGACAAATATTTATACTAGTGGGCATTACGCTGGTCCTATGTATGAAAAAGACTTAGATCGAAAGCTGGTACTCTGATTAATCATTTTTATTATTTTCCTGAAAACACAGTTGTCAATATAATGTATGGCATTAAAAAAAAAAAATATACACTCCCGCTGTTAAAAATCGGGGTGTTACATGATTCAAAGTTGATCTTAGAATATGATTCATAGTTTAACCATTCCATTGACTTTGATAATACAATATGATTCATAGTTGAACCATTCCAAATACTTTGATATAAGACTATGATTCATAGTTGAACCAACTCATTGACTTTGATAATACAATATGCTTCATAGTTGATCTTAGAGTATGATTCATAGTTGAACCATTCCATTGACTTTTATAATACTATATGATTAATTGTTGATCTTAGAATATGATTCATAGTTGATCCAAGTCACTGACTTTGATAATACAATATGATTCATAGTTGAACCATTCCATTGATTTTGATATAAGACTATGATTCATAGTTGAACCAAGTCATTGACTTTGATAATACAATATGATTCATAGTTGATCTTAGAATGTGATTCATAGTTGAACCATTCCATTGACTTTGATAATACAATATGATTCATAGTTGATCTTAGAATATGATTCATAGTTGACCCAATTCATTGACTTTGATAATACAATATGATTCATTGTTGAACCAATCCATTGTCTTAGATATAAGACTATGATTCATAAATGAACCAAGTCATTGACTTTGATAAAAAATTGTTATTAATAGTTGATTTTATAATATGATTCATAGTTGACCCAACTCATTGACTTTGATAATACAATATGATTCATAGTTGATCTTAGAATATGATTCGTAGTTGACCCATTCCATTGAATTTGATAATACAATATGATTAATAGTTGATCTTAGAATACGATTTGTAGTTGTTCCATTCCATTGACTTTGATCTAAGAATCTGATTAATAATTTAACCATTCCATTGACTTTGATATAAGACTATGATTAAAAGTTGAACCAAGTCATTGACTCTGATAATACAATATGATTCATAGTTGATCTTAGAATATGATTCATAGTTGAACCATTCCATTGACTTTGATAATACAATATGATTCATAGTTTATCTTAGAATAGGATTCATAGTTGACCCATTCCATAGACTTTGATATAAGACTATGATTCGTAGTTGAACCAAGTCATTGACTTTGATAATACAATATGATTCTTAGTTTATCTTAGAATATGATTCATAGTTGAACCATTCCATTGACTTTGATAATACAATATGATTCATAGTTGAACCATTCCATAGACTTTGATATAAGACTTTGATTCATAGTTGAACCAAGTCATTGACTTTGATAATACAATATGATTCATAGTTGATTTTAGAATATGATTTTTAGTTGAACCATTCCATTGACTTTGATAATGCAATATGATTCATAGTTGATCTTAGAATATGAATCATAGTTGACCCAAGTCATTGACTTTGATAATATAATATGATTCATAGTTGAACCATTCCATTGTCTCTGATATAAGACTATGATTCATAGTTGAACCATTCCATTGACTTTGATCTAAGAATATGATTCATAGTTCAACCATTCCATTGACTTCGATATAAGATTATGATACATAGTTGAACCAAGTCATAGACTTTCTTAATACATTATGATTTATAGTTGATCTTAGAATATGATTTATAGTTGAACCATTCCATTGACTTTTATAACATAATATGATTCAAAATTGATCTTAGAATATGATTCTTATTTAAACCATTCCATTGACTTTGATAATATAATATGATTCATAGTTGATCTTAGAATATGATTCATAGTTGACCCATTCCATAGACTTTGATAATACAATATGATTCGTAGTTGAACCATTCCATTGACTTTGATATAATACTATGATTCATAGTTGAACCATTCCATTGTCTTTGATATAAGACTATGATTCATAATTGAACCATGTCATTGACTTTAATAATACAATATGATTCATAGATGATATTTGAATATGATTCATAGTTGAACCAAGTCATCGACTTTGATAATACAATACGATTCATAGTTTATATTAAAATATGATTCATAGTTGAACCATTCCATTGACTTTGATAATACAATATGATTCATAGTTGACCCAAGTCATTGACTTTGATAACACAATATGATTTATTGTTGAACCATTCCATTGTCTTTGATATAAGACTACGATTCAAAGTTGAACCAAGTCATTGACTTTGATGATAAAATTTGATTCCTAGTTGATCTTATAATATGATTCATAGTTGACCCAATTCATTGACCTTGATAATACAATATGATTCAAAGTTGATCTTAGAATATGATTCATAGTTTAACCATTCCATTGACTTTGATAATACAATATGATTCATAGTTGAACCATTCCAAATACTTTGATAATAGACTATGATTCATAGTTGAAACAACTCATTGACTTTGATAATACAATATGCTTCATAGTTGATCTTAGAGTATGATTCATAGTTAAACCATTCCATTGACTTTGGTTATGCTATATGATTCATTGTTGATCTTAGAATATGATTCATAGTTGATCCAAGTCACTGACTTTGATAATACAATATGATTCATAGTTGAACCATTCCATTGATTTTGATATAAGACTATGATTCATAGTTGAACCAAGTCATTGACTTTGAGAATACAATATGATTCATAGTTGATCTTAGAATGTGATTCATAGTTGAACCATTCCATTGACTTTGATAATACAATATGATTCATAGTTGATCTTAGAATATGATTCATAGTTGACCCAAGTCATTGACTTTGATAATACAATATGATTCATTGTTAAACCATTCCATTGTCTTTGATATAAGACTATGATTCATAAATGAAACAAGTCATTGACTTTGATAAAAAATTATTATTCATTGTTGATTTTATAATATGATTCATAGTTGACCCAACTCATTGACTTTGATAATACAATATGATTCATAGTTGATCTTAGAATATAATTCGTAGTTGACCCATTCCATTGAATTTGATAATACAATATGATTAATAGTTTATCTTAGAATACGATTTGTAGTTGTACCATTCCATTGACTTTGATCTAAGAATCTGATTAATAATTTAACCATTCCATTGACTTTGATATAAGACTATGATTCAAAGTTGAACCAAGTCATTGACTTTGATAATACAATATGATTCATAGTTGATCTTAGAATATGATTCATAGTTAAACCATTCCATTGACTTTGATAATACAATATGATTCATAGTTTATCTTAGAATAAGATTCATAGTTGACCCATTCCATAGACTTTGATATAAGACTATGATTCATAGTTGAACCAAGTCATTGACTTTGATAATACAATATGATTCTTAGTTTATCTTAGAATATGATTCATAGTTGAACCATTCCATTGACTTTGATAATGCAATATGATTCATAGTTGATCTTAGAATATGAATCATAGTTGACCCAAATCATTGACTTTGATAATATAATATGATTCATAGTTGAACCATTCCATTGTCATTGATATAAGACTATGATTCATAGTTGAACCAAGTTATTGACATTGATAATACAATATGATTCATAGTTGATCTTAGAATATGATTCATAGTTGAACCATTCCATTGACTTTGATAATGCAATATGATTCATAGTGGATCTTAGAATATGAATCATAGTTGACCCAAATCATTGACTTTGATAATATAATATGATTCATAGTTGAACCATTCCATTGTCATTGATATAAGACTATGATTCATAGTTGAACCAAGTTATTGACATTGATAATACAATATGATTCATAGTTGATCTTAGAATATGATTCATAGTTGACCCAAGTCATGGAATTTGATAAAAGAATATGATTCATAGTTGATATTAGAATATGATTTATAGTTGAACCATTCCATTGACTTTGATCTAGGAATATGATTCATAGTTCAACCATTCCATTGACTTTGATATAAGATTATGATGCATAGTTGAACCAAGTCATAGACTTTGTTAATACATTATGATTTATAGTTGAACTATTCCATTGACTTTTATAACATAATATGATTCAAAATTGATCTTAGAATATGATTCTTAGTTAAATCATTCCATTGACTTTGATAATATAATATGATTCATAGTTGATCTTAGAATATGATTCATAGTTGACCCATTCCATAGACTTTGATAATACAATATGATTCGTACCATTCCATTGACTTTGATATAATACTATGATTCATAGTTGAACCATTCCATTGTCTTTTATATAAGACTATGATTCATAATTGAACCATGTCATTGACTTTAATAATACAATATGATTCATAGATGATATTTGAATATGATTCATAGTTGAGCCAATTCATTGACTTTGATAATACAATATGATTCATAGTTTATATTAAAATATGATTCATAGTTGAACCATTCCATTGACTTTGATAATACAATATGATTCATAGTTGACCCAAGTCATTGACTTTGATAACACAATATGATTCATTGTTGAACCATGCCATTGTCTTTGATATAAGACTATGATTCAAAGTTGAACCAAGTCATTGACTTTGATGATAAAATTTGATTCCTAGTTGATCTGATAATATGATTCATAGTTGACCCAATTCATTGAGTTTGATAATACAATATGATTCATAGTTGATCTTAGAATATGATTCATAGTAGACATATTCCAATGAGTTTGATAATATAATATGTTTCATAGTTGATTTTAGAATTTGATTTGTAGTTGTACCATTCCATTTACTTTGATCTAACAATATGATTCATAGTTTAACCATTCCATTGACTTTGACATAAGACTATGATTCATAGTTGAACCAATGTATTCACTTTGATAATACAATATGATTCACAGTTGATCTTAGAATATGATTCATAGCTGAACCATTCCATTGACTTTGATAATACAATATGATTCATAGTTGATCTTAGAATATGATTCATAGTTGACCCATTCCATAGACTTTGATATAAGACTATGATTCATTGTTGAACTAAGTCATTGACTTTGATAATATAATATGATTCATAATTTATCTTAGAATATGATTCCTAGTTGAACCATTCCATTGACTTTGATAATATAATATGATTCTTAGTTTAACCATTCCATATACTTTTATATAAGACTATGATTCATAGTTAAACCAAGTTATTGACATTGATAATACAATATGATTCATACTTGATCTTAGAATATGATTCATAGTTGACTCAAGTCATTGACTTTGATAAAACAATATGATTCATAGTTGAAACATTCCATTGTCTTTGATATAAGACTATGATTCATAGTTGAACCAAGTCATTGACTTTGATAAAACAATATGATTCATAGTTGATCTTAGAATATAATTCATAGTTGACCCAAGTCATTGAATTTTATAATACAATATGATTCATAGTTTATCTTAGAATATGATTCATAGTTGACTCATTCCATTGACTTTGATAATACAATATGATTCATAGTTGATCTTAGAATATGATTTGTAGTTGAACCATTCCATTGACTTTGATCTAAGAATATGATTCATAGTTGAACCATTCCATTGACTATGATATAAGACTATGATGCATAGTTGAACCAAGTCGTTGACTTTGATAATACAATATGATTCATAGTTAATCTTAGAAAATGATTTATAGTTGAACCATTCCATTGACTTTGATAATACAATATGATGTATAGTTGAACCATTCCATTGACTTTGATATAAGACTATGATTCATAGTTGAACAAAGTCATTGACTTTGATAATACAATATGATTCATAGTTTATATTAAATTATGATTCATAGTTGAACCATTCCATTAACTTTGATAATACAATATGATTCATAGTTGATCTTAGAATATGATTCATAGTTGACCCAAGTCATTGACATTGATAACACAATATGATTCATTGTTGAACCATTCCATTGTCTTTGATATAAGACTATGATTCAAAGTTGAACCAAGTCATTGACTTTGATGATAAAATTTGGTTCCTCGTTGATCTTATAATATGATTCATAGTTGACCCAATTCATTGACTTTGATAATACAATATGATTCATAGTTGATCGTAGCATATGATTCATAGTTGAACCATTTCATTGACTTTGATATTACAATATGATTCTTAGTTAATCTTAGAATATGATTCATAGTTGACCCATTCCATAGACTTTGATATAAGACTATGATGCATAGTTGACCCATTCCATTGACTTTGATTATACAATATGATTCATAGTTAATCTTAGAATGTAATTCATTGTTGACACATTCCCTTGACTTTTATAGTATAATGTGATTCATAGTTGAACCATTCTATTGACTTTTATATAAGACTATGATTCATAGATGAACCAAGTCATTGACTTTCATAATATAATATGATTCATAGTTAAACTTAGAATATGATTCATAGTTGAATCATTTCATTGACTATTATAATAAAATAAGATTCATAGTTGATCTTAGAATACAATTCATTGTTGACAAAAGTCACTGACTTTGATAATACAATATGATTCATAGTTGAACCATTCCATTAACTTTGATATAAGACTATGATTCATAGTTGAACCAAGTCATTGACTTTGATTATAAAATATGATTCATAGTTGAACTTAGACAATGATTCATAGTTGACCCAAGTCATTGACTTTGATAATACAATATGATTCATAGTTGATCTTAGCATGTAATTCATAATTGAACCATTACATTGACTTTGATATTACAATATGATTCATAGTTGACCTTAGAATATGATTCATAGTTGACCCATTCCATAGACTATGATTCATAGTTGAACCAATTCATTAACTTTGATAATACAATATGATTCATAGTTTATCTTAAAATATGATTCATAGTTTAACCATTCCATTGACTTTGATAATACAATATGAGTCATAGTTGAACCATTCCATAGACTTAGATATTAGACTTTGATTCATAGTTGGACCAACTCATTGACTTTGATAATACAATATGATTCATAGTTGATCTTAAAATATGATTCATAGTTGAACCATTCTATTGACTTTGATAATACAATATGATTCATAGTTGAACCATTCTATTGACTTTGATAATACAATATGATTCATAGTTGATCTTAGAATACGATTCATAGTTGACCCAATTCATTGACTTTGATAATACAATATTATTCATTGTTGAACCATTCCATTGTCTTTTATATAAGACTATGATTCATAGTTGAACCAAGTCATTAACTTTGATAATAGAATATGATTTATAGTTTATCTTAGAATATGATTCATAGTTGACCCAAGTCATTGAATTTGATAATACAATATGATTCATATTTGATCTTAGATTATGATTCATAGTTGACCCATTCCATTGACTTTGAAAATATAATATGATTCATAGTTGATCTTAGAATATGATTTGTAGTTGAACCATTCCATTGACTTTGATCTAAGAATGTGATTCATAGTTGAACCATTCCATTCACTTTGATATAAGACTATAATGCCTTGTTGAACCAAGTCATTGACTTTCATAATACAATATGATTCATAGTTGATCTTAGAATATGATTCAGAGTGTAAGACCCGTATATTTTAGTCCGTATGATATTATGATGTTTTATCATTTTAATCTGTTTTTCTACTAAATTTGGAGTAGCGAGCAGATTATACTCGATATTTCTAGGGTGTTCGATTGTGGTCTGGATTGATCCACGTGGTTTCTTTTTAATTCAATCAGACTTTTTCTTTTGGCACGGTAGTTATATTGGATTCCGAATGTTTCTATGTTTTCGAAATTTCAAAAATGTGTTTCTGTCGATTTTTGGGAAAACGGGCAAATTATACCCGTCGTTTAAATTTTCACGGACTCCGATTGTCGTCAAAATTTAAATGGGAGTTTTATATATCGCCGATATTGAGAATTTAATCTCAATATATCTTTCTGAGTTAAGGAACAAAAATTTATTCGGAATAAAATTTATTCGAAAATTTTGGGTGGTTTTAATTAAAATACGACGGTGAAATTTTTCGGTTTTCATAAAAAGTTGTTCGTGAGCGAGTTACGACTCGTCTGAGTCAGAATATTTTTTTAAGTGTGAGACATTAAATATTTAGATATTTTTGGGTTATACTATTATTATATGTTTTTAAGATAAGATCTTTTAGATTTTTTTGTTGAGATATTATTATTAAATCCATTAGATATTTTGTTGAGATATTATTGTTATATCCATTAGATATTTTTTGCGGGTATATTGTAATTTTATTCTTGACTTTATTTTATAATATATCTTTTTTTCATCAATGTTTTCGTTTGATCGCATTTTGAGAGCGTTTAGGAGATATTTAGGCGAAAGGGTAAAACGGTAATCTTGCGGATTAGATATTTTAGAAAAGGATATGATGGGGATTAAGTGGAAAGTTTAGATTATATATATATATATATATAGAAATTAGAGAGAAAGAAAGTAAAAGGAAAGAAAAGAAGAGGAAAGAAAGGAGAAGAGAGGAGAAAGAGAGAAAAAAGGGAAAAATGGGGAAAACATCCGAATCGGAGCCGGATCTTCGATTAAATCGGGTAAGTTTACTAAACTCGATTATCCTACGATAGTATATGTATATGTAGGTGTTTGTTTGATTAGTTTTGGTTAGAAAATGTTAGGTTTTACATATTTGAGCAAAATTGGAAAAATCGATAGAAATCGATGTTTTCACAGATGAAATTCGAAATAAATTGCGTAGTTTAGTCGAGGAATGTTAGGCCGTGATTATTGAAACTTGTAAGATTGAATTCGGGTGATTTCGTAACTTTGGACATTTTTGAGAAATGAGGGTTTTAAGAATTGAATCGAAAACGGACGTCGTAGAAATCGTGTTTAATGGTTATAATTCACTGTTATATGTTAGGTGAGTACGAGTATGTGGTTATTTCAAAGAAAATAATTGAATCGGTCGGATTTTCGGGTGGAAAGGCCAAAACCCGTAGGTTTTCAAGGCAAAAGGGGGGTTTTCGGCGAAAACTTCGAAAATTCATATCTTTTGATTCGTAAGTTGGTTTTGATCCCCGTTCGAAGCGTTGGAAAGCTAACGGGATGTTCTTTCTATTAAAAATGGTTTGGAGGGCAAGAGATGATTTTAGTTTTTGTGGTTTTGAAAAAGTGTTGGGTTTTATCACGTAAAGTGTGTGCGGTCGGTATTTTACTGTGTGTTGTGCTTTTGTTATATAACGTGGAGCCAGTGAGCTGTTATATGATGTACTGTGGGTGGCCTAATGGCGTGAATCCTAGATTTTTGGAATTCAAATTGTTGTTCAAAATAAATGAATTTAAATTGTGTGGGTTTTTCTATAGAGCGATTAGGTTAGTAATCGGGGAGTGAAAACCTAAAGCCCTAATTGTTTAGGTTAGCGATCAAGACCCAGCCGTATTGTAGATGTATCTGAGTTGGTTTTAACTTAAGTCCTTTGTGTATTTTATAAGGTTGAAAGTGTGAATCGGGTACGAGATTTCATCGTGAGAGACAAATCGATCGTACGTAGCGTAAGTTGTTTGGGTTGGAAGCTTGCTCAAGTAAGGGCACTTTTTAACGATATTATATGTGATTGAATGCATGTGTGTTTGTATTCATGACTGTGTGCCCTTGTGGGGATGTTTGAATGATTGTGTGCCAGTTGAGGTTGTGTGGTTATATTCATGAATGTGTGCCCTTATGGGGATGTTTGAACGATTGTGTGCCAGTTGAGGTTGTGTGGTTATATTCATGATTGTGTGCCCGGTTGGGGATATGTGTTTATGCTATGATGCTAAACTTGTGATGTGCATTCATATGATTTGTGATAAATATATGATTTGCAGTTGATGTGTATGTCGAGGAGGACAACACGAGGTGTGTCTGAGCCACCTGTTGGTACCGAGAATTGTTCATATGATCTGTGATAGATATACGAACTGAAGTGTGAATTATGATTATACATATTGTGTTTATATAAACTGTTGCATTTGCATGTGTGGGTTCATGCATACCATAGTTGCGTGTAGGTAGTTGGCGCCGAATGGGCCAGGGTCATGGGTTCTGAATCATCACCTAATCCTGAAGGGAATTCTACTGCACCAGGTGATGTGACTGAGCCGTCATCGATCCTTTGAGATCAGATTGAGTCAGGTGAATGCGAGAGAGGCAACACCGGGTGTCTGCAAGGGCATCACTTTTGTGTCTGCGAGGCAGCACGGTTAGTGAGGACCCAAGGGGGTATCATGACTCTCTGCGGAGAGGTTAAATTCCGGGATTTATGCATGGTGAGGGTACCCGACGAATTGGGACCACCAAATTCATATAGGTCTGCATTTAGGATGTTTGTGCATTGCATTTGTGTGTTAAATTAAATGTTGTGATTGTTACATATATCATACTGTCACCTCATTTATGTTGCTCTGCATATCATATTGTCATCTTATTCATGTTGTTATGTATATCATGTTCTGCTGGCATGTGTGTATTCTTCCATATATGCTGTTTTTAGATTGTGACCCTCTACTATTATTATGATGTGGCTAACGACCACCCAGGTTTAGAAGTTGTGATAGTTTAGGTATCCAGGTGTCGTGAAGGCTTGTAAGATGCGATGTCTTGGGACTAGGAATTCAAGATCAGCTTAGGGCCGTGTTTTGAGGTTGTCCATGTTGTTGTTGTTGTTATTGTTAAAGCTGAGTGCTTATCGTTATGTGTATGGACAAATATTTATACTAGTGGGCATTACGCTGGTCCTATGTATGGAAAAGACTTAGATCGAAAGCTCGTACTCTGATTAATCATTTTTATTATTTTTCCTGGAGAGACAGTTGTCAAGATTATGTATGGCATTTAAAAAAAAATATACACTCCCGCTGTTAAAAATCGGGGTGTTACATTGTGGTATCAGAGCTTTGGTCTAAGATTTTCATGGGGTTGTGAGTCGGGTGTCCTAAGCTGATCAAGTGTCGGGTTTAGTGGGAGTAAATGTGTGGAGTCCTATGTGTTATGTGGGTTGTGTCTTGAGTCCAGCATGATATGTGCCTAGGTAATCGTTTGTTTCTTAACTGAAGTTGAGGTCTCCCATAATACTTCAGTAAGAAGCATAGTTAAACCCCTTGAGCATTTGTCGACGTTGGTCGACATGTGTCTCTGAATTCTTTAGAGGTGTTGATCTAGAGGGAGTGAGATTGAATCGAGTAAGGACTACAAGGTTTTCTGCAGTAATGTTATGGATGAGAGGTTTTGTTTGTTCTTATCACTCCGAGGTGTTGAGTAGGGATGAGTGGAAGTCAAGGTTTCACAGGATTGTAAGTAAGGACTTGATTTGGAGGGCCTTTTGAGAGAAAAATGATTGGATGTTCATTCTGGTGAGTTCCGAATGAGATGAGATGAAGTTTATGGACTATGAAGAAGGTAATATTTCTTTGGAATCAAAGAGCAGTTATAGATGTCGTTTGGAGACAATTACTATACATGGAGATTAATGGGACATCTTCTCTAGGAAGAAAGCGGGTTACACGTTGAAAGTGGCCGAAACCTAGGAAAGTTGGAGGAAGGTTATATGATTGGTAGGTGCTTGAGGGTTTAATTTGGTTTCTTAAGCTAGGTTAGATATGTGACTAAATACCGTAAGGATGAATCATGTGATGTTAAAGGAAGGAAACCAAGTATCACATGGATAAGTTTTAGTAAAAGTGATCATCAGTGGAGTTGTCTTCGAAACTAGAAGTGGGAGTTTGGGAGACAAGGAGTGTAACAGTTTCTAGGAGAAAAAGGTAGAAGATAGCACCATGGATCTAAGTAATCATATGAGTAGAGTAGAGAAGTGCTAAAGCAATTCAAGTATGGGTGACATGGTTTTGCTAGAAATATCATACCGCGGGTAGACAATGGGTTGTAGAAGAGTGATAAGACGCTGGAAGTTAATATCTGGAAGGACACCGAGCCATGTATGAAGAATTAATGAATGGAGTTATATGGTGTAACAAGTATATGGATTTCGTGAAGATCAAAGTTTAGATTTGGATTTAGGGATCGAACCTGAGAATAAAGAAAAGTTAGCAAAGGAATTTTGATTGGGTAGTTGCTCTTTAAAAGTCAAGCGTTAAGATTTGAGATAAGTGCTCAGTGACTAGATGAATGAGTAAGATATGTCTGTTTTGGAAGGATAATTCTTTTAGAGTGTTAGATTGTAGAGTAAAGATGTGGGTTGAAGTTGACAAGATAGAGGTCATGGTAGGTTGGGAAACGACTATAGGCGTTTGGTTGCTAAGATTTTTGAAGTTGGAAACTCCTAGATGTTATAAGAGGATCTAGTATAAGGGACTTTGGAGTTGCAGTATCGTAAAGGTGGTTACAAAGGAAGAATAAGGTTGTATGCAAGCAAGAAAGTGCTCGGGTAACACATATTTTTTTAATAAGAAGGTTGACTACCTCGTTGCTTAGGAAGGACTACCAAGGATATGGCCCAAATGGAAATGGGAAGGATACTAAGCATTTCCTCAAGAGTGTATGCTATAGATGATGGGGTTGCGCTCGGACGTAAAGTTGATATTTAAGAAGCGGTATAAGTGGTACGAGAATAATCCTGCGGTTGGAAATTTTGATATCAAAAGGTTAATGAGTAGTGTATTAGTGACTAGATGGGTGGTTATATTCAGAATTAGGATGATGAAGTTACTAAGTGAAAAGCCTGTTGGAGATTCCACATGAGACATGAGAAGTCTGGACGAGGTTAAGTACATTATGTCATTGATGAACGAATGGGTGGAGTGAAAAGATTGGTATGGGGAAATAAGTGTCAAGACGAAGTGTGAGAGGAACGTATAGAGATGTGAATCAGGTCGATTTAGAATCCGTGCAAGAAATTACCTCACCCACAATTTGGAAAATGTGATTGTAAGTGTATGCTTAAGAGAAAAAGGTGCATTGGGCATATACGGAAGTAGAGAGGATCAAACATTTGCCTATTAGGACGAAATCAAGTATGAAATGGAAATGTTTGGTGGAGACTAGTAAGACTTGGATTCATCGTACTGTTTATGACAAAGAGTAGAGTAGCATAACGGAAAATATGCATTGAGAAAATATTGGATGTTAGAGGTTGACATCGAGAACAGTTTAACAACAGAAGATGAGATATGAGAACAATAAAAAATGGTTTGATTGATGAGCTCTTTGAGGGAAATAGAATTTAGTTGTAAGAGGAAAAGGAAACTCAATGAATTTTTGGAAGCAGGTGTAAGATAACACGAAAGACGTGGTGTGTCAAATGGTGATAGCCAACGAAGAGGATCATTTATGTTAGGCACGCGAGAGTAAGCTGAGTAATGATTTGAAAATGAGGTAGTTGTGTTAGAGTGTGATCCAATAGTTTAAGACTGGGGAAAAGGGAATTTGTGAGAGTTTCAATCACCGACTAGATGTTGGGATGGTAGTATTAAGATGGTGATTGGGAATGATTATAGATGTGAACATATACAGGTCGCCACAATTATGAGATTAAAGGAATAATTAAGGATTTATGGACATTGGGGAAAATGTGGAGTTCTCTACTTAGATGACTACTTCGTTGGAGTGAAATAGGTTAAATTTGTACTTGGGGTTTAGCTGTTACTGTTTTGGAGGATACTCAATGGTTGTTCCGAGCTTAGTGAGCGTGAGAGTAACCGTAATTTGTTTTGGGAATTGTGTCTCACTTTAGAGAGTGAAGTAGCAGGAGTTTGGAGGAAACATTTAGGAAACCTCGAAGCGATTGTTGGACCCTTGTGCCTCGCATATATTTGAGAACAAGTTGAGAAGGACACTATCGTAGTTAGGTAATGATGATTTATTCCACCATCATGGTTGTCGCCTACTTATTGACAAATTGAGGAACTGATCATCCTTAATCTGTTGTTGATAGTAGACAAGATTGTGTTGAATGGAATGAATGATTCTTGCCGGCTTAGATAGTGTGCGGTTTTAGCGTTGCGTCCAGAGTCCGAGTCACTGTGACTTTGTAGAGGGTTGCAATAGGTGCGCGGTCGTTCTGGTGAGTGTGTTAGTGATAAATTGGTAAGTTGTTACATTTACCTCGAGTTTCGAGGACGAAACTCCTTTTTGGTGGGTAGTAATGTAAGACCCGTATATTTTAGTCCGTATGATATTATGATGTTTTATCATTTTAATCTGTTTTTCTACTAAATTTGGAGTAGCGAGCAGATTATACCCGATATTTCTAGGGTGTTCGGTTGTGGTCTGGATTGATCCACGTGGTTTCTTTTTAATTCAATCAGACTTTTTCTATTGGCACGATAGTTATATTGGATTCCGAATGTTTCTATGTTTTCGAAATTTCAAAAATGTGTTTCTGTCGATTTTTGGGAAAACGGGCAAATTATACCCGTCGTTTAAATTTTCACTGACTCCGATTGTCGTCAAAATTTAAATGGGAGTTTTATATATCGCCGATATTGAGAATTTAATCTCAATATATCTTTCTGAGTTAAGGAACAAAAATTTATTCGGAATAAAATTTATTCGAAAATTTTGGGTGGTTTTAATTAAAATGCGACGGTGAAATTTTTCGGTTTTCATAAAAAGTTGTTCGTGAGCGAGTTACGACTCGTCTGAGTCAGAACATTTTTTTAAGTGTGAGACATTAAATATCTAGATATTTTTGGGTTATACTATTATTATATGTTTTTAAGATAAGATCTTTTAGATTTTTTTGTTGAGATATTATTATTAAATCCATTAGATATTTTGTTGAGATATTATTATTATATCCATTAGATATTTTTGGCGGGTATATTGTAATTTTATTCTTGACTTTATTTTATAATATATCTTTTTTTCATCGATGTTTTCGTTTGATCGCGTTTTGAGAGCGTTTAGGAGATATTTGGGCGAAAGGGTAAAACGGTAATCTTGCGGATTAGATATTTTAGAAAAGGATATAATGGGGATTAAGTGGAAAGTTTAGATTATATATATAGAGAGATTAGAGAGAAAGAAAGTAAAAGGAAAGAAAAGAAGAGGAAAGAAAGGAGAAGAGAGGAGAAAGAGAGAAAAGAGGGAAAAATGGGGAAAACATCCGAATCGGAGCCGGATCTTCGATTAAATCGGGTAAGTTTACTAAACTCGATTATCCTACGATAGTATATGTATATGTAGGTGTTTGTTTGGTTGGTTTTGGTTAGAAAATGTTAGGTTTTACATATTTGAGCAAAATTGGTAAAATCGATAGAAATCGATGTTTTCACGGATGAAATTCGAAATAAATTGCGTAGTTTAGTCGAGGAATGTTAGGCCGTGATTATTGAAACTTGTAAGATTGAATTCGGGTGATTTCGTAACTTTGGACATTTTTGAGAAATGAGGGTTTTAAGAATTGAATCGAAAACGGACGTCGTAGAAATCGTGTTTAATGGTTCTAATTCACTGCTATATGTTAGGTGAGTACGAGTATGTGGTTATTTCAAAGAAAATAATTGAATCGGTCGGATTTTCGGGTGGAAAGGCCAAAACCCGTAGGTTTTCAAGGCAAAAGGGGGGTTTTCGGCGAAAACTTCGAAAATTCATATCTTTTGATCTGTAAGTCGGTTTTGATCCCCGTTCGAAGCGTTGGAAAGCTAACGGGATGTTCTTTCTATTAAAAATGGTTTGGAGGGCAAGAGATGATTTTAGTTTTTGTGGTTTTGAAAAAGTGTTGGGTTTTATCACGTAAAATGTGTGCGGTCGGTGTTTTACTGTGTGTTGTGCTTTTGTTATATAACGTGGAGCCAGTGAGCTGTTATATGATGTACTGTGGGTGGTCTAATGGCGTGAATCCTAGATTTTTGGAATTCAAATTGTTGTTCAAAATAAATGAATTTAAATTGTGTGGGTTTTTCTATAGAGCGATTAGGTTAGTGATCGGGGAGTGAAAACCTAAAGCCCTAATTGTTAGGTTAGCGATCAAGACCCAGCCTTATTGTAGATGTATCTGAGTTGGTTTTAACTTAAGTCCTTTGTGTATTTTATAAGGTTGAAAGTGTGAATCGGGTACGAGATTTCGTCGTGAAAGACAAATCGATCTTACGTAGCGTAAGTTGTTTGGGTTGGAAGCTTGCTCAGGTAAGGGCACTTTCTAACGATATTATATGTGATTGAATGCATGTGTGTTTGTATTCATGACTGTGTGCCCTTGTGGGGATGTTTGAATGATTGTGTGCCAGTTGAGGTTGTGTGGTTATATTCATGACTGTGTGCCCTTATGGGGATGTTTGAACGATTGTGTGTCAGTTGAGGTTGTGTGGTTATATTCATGATTGTGTGCCCGGTTGGGGATATGTGTTTATGCTATGACGCTAAACTTGTGATGTGCATTCATATGATTTGTGATAAATATATGATTTGCGGTTGATGTGTATGTTGAGGAGGACAACACGAGGTGTGTCTGAGCCACCTGTTGGTACCGAGAATTGTTCATATGATCTATGATAGATATACGAACTGAAGTGTGAATTGTGATTATACATATTGTGTTTATATAAACTGTTGCATTTGCATGTGTGGGTTCATGCATACCGTAGTTGCGTGTAGGTAGTTGGCGCCGAATGGGCCAGGGTGATGGGTTCTGAATCATCACCTAATCCTGAAGGGAATTCTACTGCACCAGGTGATGTGACTGAGCCGTCATCGATCCTTTGAGATCACATTGAGTCAGGTGAATGCAAGAGAGGCAACACCGGGTGTCTGCAAGGGCAGCACTTTTGTGTCTGCGAGGCAGCACGGTTAGTGAGGACCCAAGGGGGTATCACGACTCTCCGCGGAGAGGTTAAATTCCGGGATTCATGCATGGTGAGGGTACCCAACGAATTGGGACCACCAAATTCATATAGGTCTGCATTTAGGATGTTTGTGCATTGCATTTGTGTGTTAAATTAAATGTTGTGATTGTTACATATATCATACTGTAACCTCATTTATGTTGCTCTGCATATCATATTGTCATCTTATTCATGTTGTTATGTATATCATGTTCTGCTGGCATGTGTGTATTCTTCCATATATGCTGTTTTTAGATTGTGACCCTCTACTATTATTATGATGTGGCTAACGACCACCCAGGTTTAGAAGTTGTGATAGTTAAGGTATCCAGGTGTCGTGAAGGCTTGTAAGATGCGATGTCTTGGGACTAGGAATTCAAGATCAGCTTAGGGCCGTGTTTTGAGGTTGTCCATGTTGTTGTTGTTATTGTTAAAGCTGAGTGCTTATCGTTATGTGTATGGACAAATATTTATACTAGTGGGCATTACGCTGGTCCTATGTATGGAAAAGACTTAGATCGAAAGCTCGTACTCTGATTAATCATTTTTGTTATTTTTCCTGGAGAGACAGTTGTCAAGATTATGTATGGCACTTAAAAAAAAAAATATACACTCCCACTGTTAAAAATCTGGGTGTTACACAGAGCTGACCCATTCCATAGACTTTGATAATATAATCTGATTCATAGTTGAAATATTCCATTGACTTTGATATAAGACTATGGTTCATAAATGAACCAAGTCATTGACTTTGATAATACAATATGATTCATAGATGATCTTAGAATGTGATTCATAGTTGAACCATTCCATTGACTTTGATAATACAAAATGATTCATAGTTGATCTTAGAATATGATTTGTAGTTGAACCATTCCATTGACTTTGATCTAAGAATACGATTCACAGTTGAACCATTCCATTGACTTTGATATAAGACTATAATGCATAATTGAACCAAGTCATTGACTTTCATAATACAATATATTTCATAGTTGACCCAAGTCATTAACTTTGATAATACAATATGATTCATATTTGAACCATTCCATTGTTTTTGATATAAAACTATGATTCATAGTTGAACCATTTCATTGACTTTGATAATACCATATGATGCATAGTTGATCTTAGAATATTATTCATTGTTGACCCAAGTCATTGACTTTGATAATACAACATGATTCATTCTTGAACCATTCCATTGACTTTGATATAAGGCTATGATACATAGCTGAACCAAGTCATTGACTTTGATAATAAAATATGATGCATAGGTTATCTTTAAATATGATTAATAGTTGACCCAATTCATTGACTTTGATAATAAATATATGATTCATTGTTGATCTTATAATATGAGTCATAGTTGACCCATTCCATTGAATTTGATAATACAATATGATTCATAGTAGATCTTAGAATATGATCTGTAGTTGAACAATTCCATTGACTTTGATCTAAGAATATGGTTCATAGTTTAACCATTCCATTGACTTTGATATATGACTATGATTCATAGTTGAACCAAGTCATTGACTTTGATAATACAATATGATTCATAGTTGATCTTAGAATATGATTCATTGTTGAACCATTCCATTGACTTTGGTAATACAATATGATTCATAGTTTACCCATTCCATAGACTTTGATATAAGACTATGATTCATAGTTGAACCAATTCATTAACTTTGATAATACAATATGGTTCATAGTTGATCTTAGAATATGATTCATAGTTTAACCATTCCAGTGACTTTGATAATACAATATGATTCATAGTTGAACCATTCCATAGACTTTGATATAAGACTATGATTCATAGTTGAACCAATTCTTTGACTTTGATAATTCAATATGATTCATAGTTGATCTTAGAATATGATTCATAGTTGAACCATTCCATTGACTATGATAATACAATATGATTCCTAGTTGATCTTAGAATATGATTAATAGTTAATCCAAGTCATTGACTTTGATAATACAATATGATTCATCGTCGAAGCATTCCATTGAGTTTGATATAAGACTATGATTCATAGTATAACTAAGTCATTGACTTTGATAATACAATATGATTCATAGTTGATCTTAGAATGTGATTCATAGTTGAACCATTCCATTGACTTTGAAAATACAATATGATTCATAATTGATCTTAAAATATGATTCATAGTTTACCCAAGTCATTGACATTGATAATACAATATGATACATAGTTGAACCATTCCATTGTTTTTGATATAAGACTATGATTCATAGTTGAACCAAGTCATTGACTTTGATAATACAATATGATTCATAGTTGAACTATTCCATTAACTTTGATATAAGACTATGATTCATAGTTGAACCAAGTCATTGACTTTGATAATAAATTATGATTCATAGGTTATCTTAGAATATGATTCATAGTTAACCCAAGTCATTGACTTTGTAATACATTATGATTCATAGTTGATCTTAGAATATGATTCATAGTTAACCCATTCCATTGAATTTTATAATACAATATGATTCATAGTTGATCTTAGAATATGATTTGTAGTTGAACCATTCCATTGATTTTGATCTAAGAATATGATTCATAGTTTAATCATTCCATTGACTTTAATATAAGACTATGATTCATAGTTAAAACCAAGTCATTGACTTTGATAATACAATACGATTCATGGGTGATGTTAGAATGTGATTCATAGTTGAACCATTCCATTGACTTTGATAATACAATATGATTCATAGTTGATCTTGGAATATGATTCATAGTTGACCCATTCGATAGACTCTGATATAAGACTAAGATTCATAGTTTAACCAAGTCATTAACTCGGATAATACAATGTGATTCATAGTTGATCTTAGAATATGATTCATAGTTGAACCATTCCATTGACTTTGATAATATAATATGATTCATAGTTGAACCATTCCATAGACTTTGATTTAAGACTATGATTCATAGTTGAATCAAGTCATTGACTTTGATAATACAATATGATTTATAATTGATCTTAGAATATGATTCATAGTTAAACCATTCCATTGACTTTGATAATACAATATGATTCATAGTTGATCTTAGAATATGATTCATAGTTGATCCAAGTCATTGACTTTGATAATATAATATGATTCATAGTTGAACCATTCCATTTACTTTGATATAAGACTATGATTCATAGTTGAACCAAGTCATTGACTTTTATAATACAATATGATTCAAAGTTGATCTTAAAATATGATTCATAGTTAAACCATTCCATTGACTTTTATAATACAATATGATTCATAGTTGATCTTAGAATATGATTCATAGTTGACCCATTCCATAAACTTTGATATAAAACTATGATTCATAGTTGAACCAAGTCATTGACTTTGATAATACAATATAATTCATAGTTGGTCTTAGAATATGATTCATAGTTGAACCATTCCATTGACTTTGATAATACAATATGATTCATAGTTGAACCATTCCATTAACTTTGATATAAGACTATGATTCATAGTTGAACCAAGTCATTGACTTTGATAATACAATATGATTCATAGATGATCTTAGAATATGATTCATAGTTTAACCATTCCATTGACTTTGATAATACAATATGATTCATAGTTGATCTTAGAATATGATTCATAGTTGACCCAAGTCATTGACGTTGATAATACAATATGATTCATAGTTGATCTTAGAATATGATTTGTAGTTGAACCATTCCATTGACTTTCATCTAAGAATATGATTCATAGTTGAACCATTCCATTGATTTTGATTTAACTTTTAATGTTGTTTATAATTTGAATAAAAGTTACTTTTTTAAAGTTACTTCTATATTACTGATAAAATTGTTCTTTTTGTGCTCTGTTGCTTACTGCAAAATGACTTTGCTTAACCGATGCAGCCTTCATAAGAACAAGGAAACGATGATAGATCTAATAGAATCAAATAGACATAAATTTATAGTATATTATAATATTATTGAATAATCAAGAATAATAAGAACGGTGTACCTTTTTAGAATTCGAGAGATTACCGTAATAAAGAATGAGTATGAGAAGATTACTATCCTCATTGCCATCTAGGGTTTTTAGAATATGTTAATTGTCTAATGGGAAGACACTTAAATAGCTAAACGGCCGAGGGCAGGGACGTCTCATTGGACTTAACTGAATGGTCCAACCCATCACGGTCTATTCAGGCACAAAACTCAATCAAACAATTCATCTATTTAGTGTTTAATAACAATGGACCATAGTATAATCAATTAATAATTAACTATGTCAATCCATATTTGATTAATTAAATAATTAATCTAACAATCTCCCACTTGGATGACAATAATTAATTATTAAAAAATATTGATTTTAATATTATAATATCAATAATGGTCAAAACACTAATCAATCAAAAAGAAGTAAATTTCAACACTGCAGAAATTGTATCTGATAGGGAAGACAAATCATACATGTTAAAAATCACAACTTTATATAACGAATGGTGACTTTAGAGTAACATATTTAACTTCAGAGTAATTTGTTATAAAGAATCGCCCAAGCATATGAAAATGCTATTGATAAACTCCCACTAACCCAAAGTATCATAAGACTTATTCATGTTTATAAGTCTATGGTTATTGATTATACTAATGAGTTTTAAATTATAGGTCATAGAATATCCACATATGTCTAAGAATAATAATTACATATAGGGATACCGTATTACAAGAGTAATTACATTTAATCATAAGTACCTTCACAACACAATATCATACTCGATATGAGTATTGATATTTACTTGTACTTTCATATTATGACCTGACAAATGTGGACTATTGAAGCAGAAACCTTCACAACACATTTATTGTGTCTTTTCAATATCGATTGAAGCATCAAATTATGATGTTACCTGAGATTAAGAGAATAATATATATATATCTCAGTATAACTGAATAAGACTTATTATAATTATTTCATATTTTGAGGTCCTTTTAGAATATGTCATATTTACAGTGCACGTAAGAATATATGACACTATGAGAATAATAATCTAAATTTTTTCAGATTATATGATTGTGTACACATGCACTCCCACTGATCCAATATGATAAAGATTTATTAGAGCCCACTAATATTAGATACTCTGATTGAATAATGGGATACTATTTAAAACAAAACTATACAGAGAGGTGGTTGTATAGTATAACATCATTTCAGCCACATATTTTGCACGTAAATAAAATATATCATTATTTAGATAATTTCACATGAAATAATATGATGGTCATATAAAAGATTTACCATCAACTGAGTAAGATCAAACCCATAATATATGATTATACATAACATCTTAATAACTCACTCAAAACTCAAATGCTACAGATATAACTACACACATTTGGGAAACATATTATGTTATAGCAATGGAAAAATATGAGACTTTAAATTTAACTATTATTGAGGATATAATACAAATAGTCATAAACTTTATTACTAACATAAGAATTTAATATTCTCAACATAAGTCTCTATAAGGTAATAAATAAATAATATTTGTTTCTCAATTTTATACAATTGACATGTTATATTCTTCCACTTGATAGAGAATAATAGTTGAACTAAGATTAAGAGTTTTGAAAAAAATTTAAACAAATATTCAACTATTTTCTCTATCACACAATAATCATGTCAAATAACGTCACACTGATAGGGTATGTCCATCACTTACATAATGTAAAGAGAATTGAAATCATGTTTTTTTTAAATTGAATAAAAATTATTGGATTTAATAAAGTATTACATGTCTTTAAAATAATTATTTCTCAAATAATACTTTCAACAATTTTAAATAAGAAATAAAACAATGTACGAATATTAGGTCACAGAAAATTTTAATATCGATAAGGTACTCGAACAATAATTTACATAAGCATAAATCATAAGTACATTGAACAAAATAAATTATACTAATAATAACATACCGATAGGGTATAATTATTATCAATATAATATTTATTATAATTTAAATAAATTTAATTATTTTATTAAACAAAATTTGTATAATTATACTATAAGAATTAAGAATGCTTATATTTTATCAAAAATAGAAAAAAGTTTATATAATTGTATCCACGATATGTGAGATTACAATTGTTCTGGACTGGACCAATGGCTAGAACAGGCCCAATCCGCCTCTGCTCCAGAGCGGTCCAAATTGCCTAAGCCCAATCCACAGGGGGGCAAAAATGACATTTCTGCCCCTCCAACCGGGCAAGGAACGCAACGCTCCTCCCCGGTTTTTATGTCCGTTACGCACGGCTTCCTCGCTGTCCGAACAGCAAAGGACAGGTGCCCGGAACTGCGTTCATGCCAGACATAACGGCTAGTTTCTGGCACCCTGCTCGACATAACGGCTAGTTTGGGCAGTTACCTATTCTTTGGGGAAAACAGTTATTTCACCCCGAAAATATGACCGTTGGCCACGCGCTGGGGGCTCTATATAAACCCTCTCGCTTGAGAGGGTCAGGTATCCAATATTCACCCTAAGAATTCACTCTTGTACTTGCCCCTTTTTCTCTGACCTTTACTTACTTGAGCGTCGGAGTGCCTTGCAGGTACACCCCCTCCTCTCCTCATCAACATTCCGAACACCTTGCCCATCTGACGACCACCATACGTCCGAGCACCTTGCCATCTGACGACCAGCTCACGTGGGCCCGTTCGAATACTCCGAATCAACAATTATACAAATTAATCATGATTACTTAATTTCCAGAATAAAATTCATTAACTAATAATATTTTTAATATAATCATAAAACTATATTATTTATTTATCTATTTATTTGAGTATACAAATAGAACTCAATTTATGACAATAAATAAAAGATTTTTAATTCAAAATATTCTGAAAAATTATTAATTATATATAAATGCACATTTTATATTTTTTCAAAAGGAGTGGATAATTTTAAAAACAATTTTTCCTTATATGCAATTATATAATTAGTCACAAGAGATTTAATAATAAATCATGACTCACCTCAGAGAATTTTATTTGCATTTTTTTGTAGAGTATTTGAATCTTTGATAATCCGTAGAGTATTGGAGTTTCATCTCAAAAGCTCATAAATTAATATTAAATTATCATATAAAAAAGATTCTATTTATTAACCACATAATTTAAGAATAAAATAATTTCAATTGCAAAAAAAATTAAAAAATTATAATATTTTAAAGGGTTAAATATACAATACCCCCCTACAATGTTAGCGATTTCTCATTTTAGCCCCTGGTAAAGTTTTTTTTTTTAAAAACCCCCTCGTAATATCCAGATTCCCTCACTTAGCCCCCTGGCTGCCACATGGCAGCAAAGATTCCTTTCTCTTTGCTTGCGTGGCAGCCAGGTGGCATTTTTTATATTATTTTATTATTTTATTATTATTTTATTTTTTATTTTATTTATTTTATTTATTATTTATTTTTTTTTATTTTTTTTATTTTTTTTTTGTTTTTTTTTGTTTTTTTTTTATTTTTTTTATATTTTTTTTTATATTTTTTTAAATTTTATTTTATTTTTTTTAATTGTTTTTTACTTTTTTGTTTTATTTTGTTTTATTTGTTTTATTTGTTTTTATTATAATTTTTATAATTTTTTTTTCTTTTTTTTATTTCTTTTTCGTTTTTATTTATATATTTTTTATTTTTTTATTTTTTTTATTTTTCGTTTTTGGACCTAATTTTTATTTTTAATTCTATTTTAAACAAATTTTTATTTTAAAAATTACACTAGTGCAGAAAAGACTTTTTACATCGGGCGAAAAACACATTTTACATCGGTTCTGGGTCCGATGTAAAGCCAAGCGATGTAGTAAATCAAAGACATTTTACATCGGGCCATAGTCCGATGTGAAAAATACATCTACTACATCGATTGACTATTAAGTCTGATGTGAAATACATCTACTACATCGGTTGACTATTAAGTCCGATGTAAAATGTATGTTTTTACATCGGTTGCCTTTCTGGGCCGATGTAAAATGTATGTTTTTACATCGGTTGCCTTTCTGGCCCGATGTAAAATGTTTTTTTTTACATCGGTTTCCTTTCTGGCCCGATGTAAAATGTATGTTATCTTTCTTAAAATGTATGTTTTTACATCGGTTGCAAGGCGAAAAAGAAATAAAAAAAAAAAAGAAAAAAAATTATAAAAATTAGGGTTAAATATATAAAACCCCTCTGCAATGTTAGCGAATTCTTATTTTAGCCCCTGTAAAATTTTTTTTTTTAAACACCCCCTCTTAAAAAAAAAAATTTAAAAATTTTAAAAAAAAAATAAAAAAAAATAAAAAAAAATAATAAAAAATAAAAAATAAAAAAAATAAAAATAAAATAAAAAAAAAATAAAAAAAAAATAAAAAAAAAATAAAAAATAAAAAATAAAAAAAATAAAAAAATAAAAAAATATTAAAAATGCCACCTGGCTGTCACGCAAGCAAAGAGAAAGGAATCTTTGCTGTCATGTGGCAGCCAGGGGGCTAAGTGAGGGAATCTGGATATTACGAGGGGGTGTTTAAAAAAAAAAATTTTACAGGGGCTAAAATGAGAATTCGCTAACATTGCAGGGGGGTTTTGTATATTTAACCCTATTTTAAAAGTGAAGTGATAAATAATTTGACAAAAAAAAGTATTATAAATTTAAAAACAAGTATTGAATCTTAATTAATTATATAATCATATCACTTTAAAAGAAAACATAAATTCTCAAGAATGTTGGGTGATGATTCAACCGAAGGTTAGTCTTCATGGTAAAAAAGGGTTGTTTGTTCTCACCAAGAATATATATACTTTTGCCATGTATTGTATTGAAAATAAATAATTTTATTTTGTTTACTGTATTGGATTATTAAAGAACAAAGATACCAAAATAAAAATAATGAAATAATTACATGGTAGCATAAATAATTGATCTTGAATCAATTAAAACTAAATTATTTAAAGAATCAACAGCTGAAATCATGTAAAGGACAGTTTTAGTAATTATATAACAGAAAGAAACAAATACTATAAAATTGCCGAAAGTAATGTCAAGGAAAGCATGAAAACCAACCGTTAATGACGAAGCATATGTTATTAATTGTTGGTTAGTATCTTTTGATAAAAACGTACAAATTTCTTAAGAAATAAATGTCCAACATAATAATAAGAAATTGTCAATAACTGCTGCACCACATCTTACAAATGCCACCGTAATTCATGGTAAAAACACATTTCACATCAAGAATAGTCGGATATATGCTCGGCATAAAATAAAAATCATACCAAACAATAGCTATAAAAAAAATGTATCAATCAAACTTTGATACCAATTGATAGATCTAATGAAATCAAATAGACACAAATTTATAGAATATTATAATATTATTGAATAATAAAAAATAATAAGAACGGTGTACCTTTTTAGAATTCGAGAGATTACCGTAAAAAAGAATGTGTATGAGAAGATTACTACCCTAATTGTCATCTAAGGTTTTCAGAATATGTTAATTGTCTAATAGAAAGACACTTAAATAGCTAAACGGCTGAGGGCAGAGACCTCTCGTTGAGCTTAACTGAATGGTCCAACCCATCACGGTTCATTCAGGCACAAAACTCAATCAAACAATTCATCTATTTAGTGTTTAATAAAAATAGACCATAATATAATTAATTAATAATTAATTATGTCAATCCATATTTGGTTAATTAAATAATTAATCTAACAAATGAGGCTGCTGCTACAACATTTCTTAACTGATGCAAATTTCAAAACAGTAAGGCTGAACATATAGATGCTATAATATAACATAACAATATCATAATTTCATTCAAAGGAAACTTCATTCCATAATTATATGCTCTCATATTAAAAAATAACACATTCATTGATTGAAATTACATCATAAAACGAACAAGCATTTTGGTAGGAGGAACCCCAGACCATTCAGTTGCCAAATGCTTCGAAACCAGCTCATGACCGCTGAGGCACAATGCCAATTCATTAGTAATACGACAACTAATTAATAATATATTATGCCTATTTTCGTTGGGTATGTGAAAATGCACAAATCAAAATAACAAAAGGCCTAGGGCTAGGGGGATTCGAACCCCAGACCCTTCGCTTGCCAAATGCTTCAAAATCAGCTCATGACCACTGGGGTGTGATGTCAATTCATTAATAATACCGCAACTAATTAATAATATATTATGCCTATTTTTGTTGGGTATGTGAAAATGCACAAAATCAAAATAACAAAAGGCCTGGGGCGAGGTGGATTCGAAACCCAAACCCTTCGCTTGCCAAATGCTTCGAAATCAGCTCATGACCGCTGGGGCACAATGCCAATTCATTAATAATAGCACAACTAATAATATATTATGCTTATTTTCATTGGATATGATGCACAATGTTTAACAAGGTGATGGAATATTTTTTCAACGCATACCTAATTGACTATTTTAAAAAACACTATAATACTAATAATCAATACTTTAATACGTACTAGTAATAAAAATCCAATATTTAGTAAAGCATTCAAATTTAATATAAATTTCAAATATAATTCAAATTTATAATTCAAATATAAAAATAAAACAATTCAAATGTAATAGAAATTACACTGTAATTAAAACTTTTAAATAAATATGCATGTTAGTATTACACTAAATGTTGGGATTAATTTGATAGAAGAAAAATAAACGTGGTTGGAGTAAATAATGATAGTTCGTTGGAATTATGAAAAATAATCCATTGCAAGTCATCATGGCACGGACATAATTATCATTTAATGTGATTGGACCTTTCAGTGTTGATTGGATTTGGTGTGATAATAACATCACAGTTTTCCACTTCATTTTCGGTAATGTCATACTCCACAGTAATGTAATCATTCCATATCGGATTCCACTAAACCAAATTACCAAATTCATTCTCTCACGATTTACCAAATCCATTCCATAGTTGTTGGATTATTCAACTTTCCTACAGAGTCCGAAGCAACACCGCAACAAATTGAAAAGGCTTTGAAAAGGTTTTTACACAAAATCCAAGATTATTGTTGTCAGAGTTGTGGGATAATTGAGAAAAAATAGGGTGTTTTTGTTTGTGATCGTGGTCTGGTGTGTCATCGTTTTTCATTGCCAGCTGACTACTTTTTCTGTTCCAACGTTACAATAGTATATTCCAATGACTATTTTATATTGTTAGTAATTTTTTTAATGTTTATGTTTTTTAATGTATTTTTTAATTAATTATTTGTGTGATGTATTGTGTTTTTTAATATATATTTATTTTATTTTATTTTACTTTATTTTATTTTAAATGTATACTTTTTTTAATGTATTTTGATATATTTGAATTAAATTATTTCAATTATTTTTGTATATAATATAAATGTTTGATATATTGTGAGATTTGGTGGGACCCATTTTAGAGTTTTTAATGTGTTGTATGGATATTTGAAAAATGTAGTAGAGTTGTTTAGAAAATGAGAATGTGTAATATAATATAAAAAATTGAGTAGGTCTCATTTAAAGAACCTAAATGGGGATGATGGATAATGGTGCTCTTAGAGCACCATTATCGGTTATTTTTTACCGTCTCTACACATTTCCCAAAGATATTCTATCAGTGGTTAATGGATATTTGTTGAGCAACATCCGTCATTTAGTTTGTGTCCGTGGGTATACCAACCCACATTCTTTAGCTATCAAATTGAATAAAACACAATAAACAGTTAAATATAGAGTGTAATAGTAGTATTTTGTGGGACCAATTTTAAAGTTTTTGATGAGTTATATAGATATTTAAAATATGCAGATAAGTTGTTTAAATAATTGGGAAGTGTAAAATAATATAAAAGATTAAATGAGACCCATTTAAAGAACCAAAATGGGTTTGATAGATAATGATGCTCTTAGCATCTACATCCATGTCACTCACCTTGGTGGTATAAATGGACCCCACACAATATTATTTCACATTGTCGAATTATTTAAACCACCCAACTACGTTTTTCAAATATCCATACCACCCTTCTAAAATTTTAAAAACAAATGGATTGCAAGACACAACCAGAAAAGGAATTTGCTAAGGGATCCTTTACAACTATCCACATTTAACATCAGGTGTACTATAATTTTTTTCTTCTACAGGATCAGTTTAGGTAAGTTTTACACTAAAACGTTAATGCTACTTTCAAGTTTTTTTATTCAGTACTATGGAGAAACTCCTCGAGCATTTGCTGATGAGTTCAAAGATGAGCTTGGAGAAGAATGGAAATGTGTTTATGAAAACGGCAAGACGCACATGATAAAAAAAATTATTTTAAGCCAAAATCCATCTTAACACACGGATGGTGGGGTTTGCGCGAGTACTTTAATATCTAGGGAACCAAAGAAACCACTTTCACTTATTTTGAAAATAATAAGTTTTATTTTCTACTTTCACGTGAGCTGTCTTACACCAATGAATATCCTGCTTTCCACAATCATAACACCATGCCTGGATCAACTGTATTTTTTGACATCTTGCTGACTAAATACACACCTAAATCAAGTTCCCAGCTGGTACGTTTTTTATCTATAACAGTTGGTGCATTTCGTCATCATAATTTTAACTATAGTATGAAATCAATTATGTTAACACATCATTCTGGGATCTTATTCGCAGAATATATCTAAAAAGTTTGGAGCGTATGTCATAAGAAATAATTACAAAAACCTTAACCTCTGTTCATCGAATGGAAGCATAGTCAAGTGCGAGCTCTTACTGAGGAATCGACCTAGAGAAACCAATAAAATTGGAAGTGGTTGGAAAGAATTCTATCAGAAAAATGATTTCATTGCAGGGGACGTCTTTCAAGTTTTCCATCTCTAGAATTTATAATTTTGTTAATGACATCAAATGTGAAAACAGGTGTTAATTGTAGTTGTGATTTTGTTAATTTGCTGCATATGTTGTGTCTTGCAAGTTGTGTTTTGCATGTTTTGAAAACCTAGTTGTAGTTTGTAAATTGTGTAACTAATGGCAGTACTAGTTTTTCATATAACTGTATTTTGCAGTACTATTTATGAAGTTGATGTACAATGGTAATTACTGTAGGATTTTTTTTTGAACAGACAAAAGAGCAAGTTATTGAAAAGCTAAAACGGACCTAGCATAAGAAATGAGGTGCGCTACACAAATGACTCCAAACTAGTAGCTGCTACGAAAAATATTCCCCATATTATAACTGCTAAAAATAGACAACCTGAGGCAAACCAACCCCAGTTAAAAATACAAAGCAGACCCCCAAAAAACTAATAAACACACTGACTGCGCATCTCCATCCTCCCCAGGATGTACTATTGTAATGTTCACAGTACGAATATATATATTTAAATAAACGAAACTAAATATAACACAATCGATCGCCACAAATCTTCAGTACATTCTTTTGGTATATGACGTCAACTAAGGAGTGAAAGTTTATCTTTCAACATTTTGACTTCTGTCTGCATTATGCTGGTTGAAATCAACTATTTTATGTCCATTGGAAGACAACAGTCTGCGTAGTAGTATCGTGGCAACACCGTTACGAGCCTTCTCGTCCGTCCGCGCATACTTTCCAATAGAAACTTTTGGTTTACCAGTTGTTTTACTATATAAAAATGCTTTATAACGATAGTGTCGAATGTTGTCAAAGTCTTTATAATCGTGAAGAGTGTATATCGGTGCTTCAAAATACAAACGAACACACGCTAGACGAAGCCACGACTTCATGCATTGTTTAACTAAAACTTCGAAATCGGGATATACATGAGCCAATAAGTCTGATTCATCTACAAAACATGGATCATTCATAAGCAAACATCACAATATAAATTAACACAATGTTGTCGTAAATTACACACGTGCTAATGATGAAAGTCATCACTTTTTTTTCGTACAATGTTGCTAATCATATCACTCTCGTAGCCACTATTAAACTGTATTGCATGTTTAATATTTCTTGTTGTTTTCATGGAACCCTTAATATTCTCTTCATATGTTGTCCATGCGTGACGACAATCCCCTTCACCATCGTATAACCTAACAACACAATCGTTATAGTTATTTGTTTGAGTGTAACACTCAATCCAATTTTTATAAACACCAGGTTTTCTGCCATTGAATACAACGTATGTTTTCCTCCCACCACCCAACATTGTAAATATTGCAAACTCACCAATTATAACTGAAACGATGCTCAATATATAGAAATATAGAAATCATTCATTAATGTATGCATTTAATGTTATTAAGTTTCCCAACTGCCCTCTGCACTTTCTACAGCCAATTCAAGATGGGAATGGATTAGATACCTATACTGCAGCAGTAACTTTGGTGCGAATAATTGATAAATGAATCATTTAAATATATTTTTCAGATAAATTAGTTGTTTTAGAGAGAGATAGAGATATTACTAATTGATTTAAAAATGCAAATAAATTAAATATGTTTTTAGGTGCATCGATTTTGCCGATATGGTTTTCTTAACAATTTAGATGTATCTTACTTATGTTCACAACAAATGTCCTTTCTTGGAAAAAATGGTGTTTTAATATTTTTATCCAAGGGCAAATAAGAAAACGGAAGGGATGGATGGGACAACTGATGTCCACCCATTTAATGTTGTGCTTCTCGAGAGATAAATTGATTTGACAATTTGAAACTCAATCTTTTATACTGTAATATTGTGGTTGATACCCTAGCATTAAACAAGAAGGCCATGTATACTCTATGTCATCATCTTTTATTGTTTAGTTTTATTTTTTAAGGTGAATTCTTATCTACACATCTCAAAAAGTTGGGGAGAGTTATCCATAGAGTAATTTATATTGAAATTGTATTGGAAAACTACAAAATTTGAACTATTAAATAAATAAGTAAATACAATACAATAATATGGCATCAATTGATTGGTTGAAGGTACACTGCCCAAATTTTTATGGTGGGTAGAGAAGTTGTCCCCATTTTTTAATATTAAAAGCCATACAACCAACTAAAAGTGTTTGGTGCCTTTGGCGCCATAATGTACCAAAGCCCTGCCCGTACTGGTATTACCTATACCCAGTTTTTTGTATATATATAGTATAACACTCCCTTCAAGTTTTCGTAAGATAACACTCCCTTTATATATAAAAACAAGAGATATTAAGATAACACAAATCGGGATATTAAAACAATGGAAACCAACAAGGATTCTGTGTTTCATGGATCCTTCCTGAAATCAAGGTGTAATAAATGTGTAAGTTTACAACTTTTTCCTATCACTAATTAATACCTTTTGTCGTTCACCCTAGTATTTACTACCACTTAACCCCAATAACTCTCATTTTGTAGTGGGCCACAAAAAGAAGCTAAGGACGTGACTAATGACTCTAATATGGAACCCAGTTATGGAAATCTCTTGACACACGAAAATTGTGATACCCATATTTTGACGAATCAGACATCACTACAAGACATCATAGATGCAGTTAATCAGTTAACAGGTCTGGTTAAAGAAGTTATTACTAAATAGGAGGTTTGCCCTGTGAATATAATTTAGCCAACTCTATAAATATTACTGTTGTGACGTAAACTGATTAATTGATTTTATGGCAAACTAGGGATCGAATCTGGAGTTTCTGGACTTAAAGTCAACTTGTGACACTTTTCAGGGATCCCTAAAAATATTAGAGGTCCTTGTGTTGAACACCCATGGTAACACACCAACAGATGTGATTGCACATTCAAAGAAAGACAGTGTGACGTCCGCGATTGAGACAATTATCGTGGAAAATGAGAAACAGGTAGGTCATACTTGTCAACAAGGAATGAAGAGGAAAACCGATGAGTCTCAAGTTTTGGATAACGATATGTGCTCCGACTATGAAATCGGTATGTGCAAGTCAACAACGTCGTCCATGGACAAGGGACCATGCAGACCAACGCTTCCACAATCTTGGTAGAAAAAACAGAAATCAACTGTGCTCGTGTGGGATAACGCTGGACATAATCTAAATTCTAGTTGTGATTTCAGAAGGACGTCACTTAGAAAGGTATATTTATTTTTTTCATAATTTATATATATATATATATATATATATATATATATATATATATATATATATATATATATATATATATATATTCCAACATTCTACGAAACACAATAAATTTGCATGCAATGTCATTATTAACTTACTATAAATTCCATTTAAATACAGGTTTCCAATTTTCGTGAAGTTGAAAATGGTAGTAATATTACGAAGAGGTTATTTCAGACTCCATCGCCGAAACAGACAGTTCGTCAGAGTCCAAAATACCAAACAACTGTTAATAATAACTTGGCTTCTGGTTCTAACTCAAAAGCTAAGCAAGTAACGTCTCTTTCAGCTGATAGGAAAATTAAGGCGGATACCAAAAAAACTAGAGGAACACCAATGTGTATTCCAAAGGTGACACATTTTTAAAACAAACTTTTTTCTTTAAATACATATAAAAAAATTACAATTGATATCATTGAATCCTTGCTGTGATTGGTTAGGGTGCAAAGCTTAATTTTTTACCACAATACGACATGGAACTGGCATCCATAGAAGCACAAGCATGTGCATTCCTCTTTCAGAAGACAAACGACCCAACAGTTATGGACGAAATTATCATTGGAGTTGGAAACTTAACTGCGATGAGGGCTGAACTACAATGCCTACTACCAGACAGAGTTATATCTCCATTTGTTGTGTTTTATTTCATATCCATCAACGTTTCTATATTATACTAAATATTTACTAAGTGAAGACGAATATAATTTTATATGTTATGATAGGTAATCACCCTTATGACGGAAAGAATTCGACATGAACATTTGGATCCCAACAACCCTTCCATCTGGGTGTTGCCCCCTTCATTTCAGGTTTATGACATTCATAAATCTCATATTCCATATCATTCGTGTATTAAATTTTATTGAAAAATCATGGTGGTTATGTGATGATTATATATTATTCGTGGTTACTGTATAGAACGATGTGAATGGGTGTTTGAAGCTGTTCGAAATGAATGCGAAATACGGATATTGTTTGAAGTCATCGTCCAACCTTAAATTTGTATGTTTCTTTTAAAGACTGTCGTTTATTCGGATCACGCGTTGTTGACATTTAAAAACTAACACCAGATCTTACAGATTTACATTCCCTTGCAAACTGTTCAAGAACACTGGTACCTAATAATAATCCACCAAGACGAACAACTCATTTACCATTTCGACTCCTACTGTCCACTGGAGGTTGGCGGCTGGAGGAGGTACAACATGAATAAGATTGTGAGTTACTCTTTCTAGACTGACTCGTATCCCATTTAATCAAAATAGTCAATTCTGCTAACACTCTTTATTCCAAAATGTAAGGCGGGTCTTCTTGAAGATCTAGTCGGTTGGTCGAAGTTTGAACACTCTATACAAAATAGCCGGGTAGATTTTACAGGTTGGAAGATTGTGGAGGCCAGAGGAATTCCAAACATGCGGAACATGTATTATTCATTTTATGTTTGATATGCAGTTTGATATGCACGTTCATTTTCATATTACACAAACCTCATTCGGTTTTACTGAATACAGTGACAACTCTGGCGTTTGGTTGCTGGATTGATTGGAGACGGAGAATAGTTTTAAACCGAACTGCATCACCGGAATGGTAAGTAATTTTAGTGATGTAAATGTATTTCAAAAACTTAATTTCTTTTACTTACATTTACTTACTGATTTATGCTACATAAAATTGCAGCTGGACGTGTAACACCCACATATAATATCATACATCTAAGCATAAATACTATACATGAATCCAAGTGTTTGGTACTGAAATACCATAAGTTCCTAGTTTACACATTGTATACATTACATGCCCAAAATACAAAGTACTAAAAAAACCTATGGCATAATATATACAAGATGTCCCAAAATACACTAAGAACGAGATCAAAACAATGATCTCAAAATAAACTCCAAAGCGGAAGTCTTGCCATCCCAAAAACCCAAGGAAAGTAAGGAAAATCAAACGACTTTATCCTTAACCTTCGCGGAACCTGTGGTACCTGTAATATAATCAACAATATGGGGTGAGATATTAAATCTCAGTGAGTTCCCTATCTTATGGATTCTCTCGGCTTTACAGGGTTCTAGCCAAATCCTAACTCAAGTCAAGGGAAGGGAAGTGACCTTGAGTACTCACTCTCACACTATATGGAAACATGTCCATGAGTCTATTAACTCAAAGTTTATCACTAATCGGTAACCTCACCAAGGCATCCCCTTTTCCCGTCCGCTTCTACGTCTAGAAGTCGACCCGTGTCATGGATCCTTGTAATCTACTTGACATATGAAATGGATTTAGGATCATCGGCATGTTAACCGTGAACTGTCACTTCCCATGGCCTGTTAACCATCACAAGTCTCTTTACCATATAGGCTTCCCAAAAACCAAAGTTCCAGAATCAAAACATGATGCGCCTCTTGACTTTCGCCCGGCGGAGCAGCGACGCAAGCCTGCGTCGCCCGGCGCTCAAAGCGCCGCCCGGCGGTGCGTATCAGAAGCGGAATTTTTCTGCTGCGCTTTTGGGGTTCCAAGGGCTCCAAAATTCAACCTTCTCACACTAGATCATTTCCAAACCACAAAACAAGTATTATCAAATGATCATATGCATATTACGACTACACTACGCAATTTATATCGATTTTCATCCATCAGATTCTTTGATTTAGCAAAATTACTCATTTTCTCACAATATCAAACCTAACTCTAAAACTCAAGAAATTCTACAACTAAAGTCTCTATCTAGAGCCCACCTAGATTAGAGGATGATGATGAAGAAGATGAGATGAATTGATGAAGAAGAGATGATGATTCATGATCTTTTTCCTCTTCTAGGTTTTCTTCTTTTCTTTCCTTTCCTTTTCCTTCTCTCTAACTTCTCTCTCTCCAATTGGTACTATGTTTGGAAAGGGTGGAAATGAAATGATATAGAAAAATATCATTAATTAGTAACACTACTAAATGTCTAAATAGTCTTTATAGCTCCAATAATTAAAACCTCAGAGTCGTATAATATTAATTGGATTTGCTCTGAGCTCAACAGTTACTCTAATTATCTTTGCAGATAAATTCTCAGAGTACACCGGAACCCAGTTGCTCATACTAATATTATCTAGAGAAAAATAACTTACGGGGTATTACAGGACGACAACGGAGTAAGGATGAGAATTGCTGCTGCGTTGATGTTGGGTGGGTATAACTAATTGAAAGGGGCGGTTATAGAGAGCATTGCAGCCTTCATTAACTAACGATCTGTTGGAATTGTTGGTTACATTTTTTTGCTACTTCTGGAAGTGTTTATTTGAAGAAGTACTTTTGGAAATTTTTACATGTGCTACACAGTTTCTTATGCCACTGTGTCAGAAGTTATTGGATAATTGAATGTAATGAACGTTATTTATGGTGATTAACAAAATTAAATATGTGCAACATTACACTTATTAGTAAAAATGATAAAGAAACATTTAATTTCATTTTGCTATAACTATTATTTCCATTACTATGTATTTTATTTTTTGTCGTTATGTATTTCTTTATTATGGATTTTATTTCTCATCATTATGTCTTTTATATTACACTGTCCCCTTTTATCTTTTTAAATACAACAAAAATTGACTTTAATAATAATATTTCACACTAATATTTTAGAAAATATTCATACAATTCATCAAATAAAGAAATACTAAAATATTTAAGAAAACATCACATTGAAAACTAAAATCACAAGGGTCGGACATTGGAAACTAAAACTCAAGCTCATTATCCTCAATAAAATTAAAAAGGCCATCAACAACAAACTTCCATACAGTATCAACAAGGGACGGACCTTCTTTTCAAGCCAGCCAGCATCACATTGTAGCATGCATTATTTGTTTAACAGATTTTGTTACGAAATGTAGAAATCAATATAAATATTAGGTCGATATTTAAAAATGAGGTATGATCACTACTACAAAACGGCCAAACAACAACGCCAGGTTTGTAAGACCCGTATATTTTAGTCCGTATGATATTATGATGTTTTATCATTTTAATCTGTTTTTCTACTAAATTTGGAGTAGCGAGCAGATTATACCCGATATTTCTAGGGTGTTCCGTTGTGGTTTGGATTGATCCACGTGGTTTCTTTTTAATTCAATCAGACTTTTTCTATTGGCACGGTAGTTATATTGAATTCCGAATGTTTCTATGTTTTCGAAATTTCAAAAATGTGTTTCTGCCGATTTTTGGGAAAACGGGCAAATTATACCCGTCGTTTAAATTTTCACGGACTCCGATTGTCGTCAAAATTTAAATGGGAGTTTTATATATCGCCGATATTGAGAATTTAATCTCAATATATCTTTCTGAGTTAAGGAACAAAAATTTATTCGGAATAAAATTTATTCGAAAATTTTGGGTGGTTTTAATTAAAATGCGACTGTGAAATTTTTCGGTTTTCATAAAAAGTTGTTCGTGAGCGAGTTACGACTCGTCTGAGTCAGAACATTTTTTTAAGTGTGAGACATTAAATATCTAGATATTGTTGGGTTATACTATTATTATATGTTTTTAAGATAAGATCTTTTAGATTTTTTGTTGAGATATTATTATTAAATCTATTAGATATTTTGTTGAGATATTATTATTATATCCATTAGATATTTTTGGCGGGTATATTATAATTTTATTCTTGACTTTTATTTTATAATATATCTTTTTTTCATCGATGTTTTCGTTTGATCGCGTTTAGGATATATTTAGGCGAAAGGGTAAAACGGTAATCTTGCGGATTAGATATTTTAGAAAAGGATATGATGGGGATTAAGTGGAAAGTTTAGATTATATATATAGAGAGATTAGAGAGAAAGAAAGTAAAAGGAAAGAAAAGAAGAGGAAAGAAAGGAGTGAGAGGAAAAAGAAGAAAAAAATGGGAAATCGTCCGAATCGGAGCCGGATCTTCGATTAAATCGGGTAAGTTTACTAAACTCGATTATCCTACGATAGTATATGTATATGTAGGTGTTTGTTTGGTTGGTTTTGGTTAGAAAATGTTAGGTTTTACATATTTGAGCAAAATTGGTAAAATCGATAGAAATCGATGTTTTCACGGATGAAATTCGAAATAAATTGCGTAGTTTAGTCGAGGAATGTTAGGCCGTGATTATTGAAACTTGTAAGATTGAATTCGGGTGATTTCGTAACTTTGGACATTTTTGAGAAATGAGGGTTTTAAGAATTGAATCAAAAACGGACGTCGTAGAAATCGTGTTTAATGGTTCTAATTCACTGTTATATGTTAGGTGAGTACGAGTATGTGGTTATTTCGAAGAAAATAATTGAATCGGTCGGATTTTCGGGTGGAAAGGCCAAAACCCGTAGGTTTTCAAGGCAAAAGGGGGGTTTTCGGCGAAAACTTCGAAAATTCATATCTTTTGATCCGTAAGTCGGTTTTGATCCCCGTTCGAAGCGTTGGAAAGCTAACGGGATGTTCTTTCTATTAAAAATGGTTTGGAGGACAAGAGATGATTTTAGTTTTTGTGGTTTTGAAAAAGTGTTGGGTTTTATCACGTAAAGTGTGTGCGGTCGGTGTTTTACTGTGTGTTGTGCTTTTGTTATATAACGTGGAGCCAGTGAGCTGTTATATGATGTACTGTGGGTGGCCTAATGGCGTGAATCCTAGATTTTTGGAATTCAAATTGTTGTTCAAAATAAATTAATTTAAACTGTGTGGGTTTTTCTATAGAGCGATTAGGTTAGTAATCGGGGAGTGAAAACCTAAAGCCCTAATTGTTTAGGTTAGCGATCAAGACCCAGCCTTATTGTAGATGTATCTGAGTTGGTTTTAACTTAAGTCCTTTGTGTATTTTATAAGGTTGAAAGTGTGAATCGGGTACGAGATTTCATCGTGAGAGACAAATCGATCTTACGTAGCGTAAGTTGTTTGGGTTGGAAGCTTGCTCAGGTAAGGGCACTTTCTAACGATATTATATGTGGTTGAATGCATGTGTGTTTGTATTCATGGCTGTGTGCCCTTGTGGGGATGTTTGAATGATTGTGTGCCAGTTGGGATGTGTGGTTATATTCATGATTGTGTGCCCGGTTGGGGATATGTGCTTATGCTATGATGCTAAACTTGTGATGTGCATTCATATGATTTGTGATAAATATATGTTTTGCTGTTGATTGTATGTCGAGGAGGACAACACGAGGTGTGTCTGAGCCACCTGTTGGTAACGAGAATTATTCATATGATTTGTGATAAATATATGAATTGCGGTTGATGTGTATGTCGAGGAGGACAACACGAGGTGTGTCTGAGCCACCTGTTGGTACTGAGAATTGTTCATATGATCTGTGATAGATATATGAATTGAATTGTGAATTGTGACTTTACATTTTGTGATTATACATATTGTGTTTATATAAACTGTTGCATTTGCATGTGTGAGTTCATGCATACCATAGTTGCGTGTAGGTAGTTGGCGCCGAATGGGCCAGGGTGATGGGTTCTGAATCATCACCTAATCCCGAAGGGAATTCTACTGCACCAGGTGATGTGACTGAGCCGTCATCGATCCTTTGAGATCAAATTGAGTCAGGTGAATGCGAGGGAGGCAACACCGAGTGTCTGCAAGGGCAACACTTTTGTGTCTGCGAGGCAGCACGGTTAGTGAGGACCCAAGGGGGTATCACGACCCTCTGCGGAGAGGTTAAATTCCGGGATTCATGCACGGTGAGGGTACCCGACGAATTGGGACCACCAAATTCATATAGGTCTGCATTTAGGATGTTTATGCATTGCATTTGTGTGTTAAATTAAATGTTGTGATTGTTACATATATCATACTGTCACCTCATTTATGTTGCTCTGCATATCATATTGTCATCTTATTCATGTTGTTATGTATATCATGTTCTGTTGGCATGTGTGTATTCTTCCATATATGCTGTTTTTAGATTGTGACCCTCTACTATTATTATGATGTGGCTAACGACCACCCAGGTTTAGAAGTGGTGATAGTTAAGGTATCCAGGTGTCGTGAAGGCTTGTAAGATGCGATGTCTTTGGGCTAGGAATTCAAGATCAGCTTAGGGTCATGTTTTGAGGTTGTCCATGTTGTTGTTGCTGTTATTATTAAAGTTGAGTGCTTATTTTTATGTGTATGGACAAATATTTATAACAGTGGGCATTACGCTGGTCCTATGTATGGAAAAGACTTAGATCGAAAGCTCGTACTCTGATTAATCATTTTTATTATTTTTCCTGGAGAGACAGTTGTCAATATTATGTATGGCATTTAAAAAAAAATATATACACTCTCGCTGTTAAAAATCGGGGTGTTACATTGTGGTATCAGAGCTTTGGTCTAAGATTTTCATGGGGTTGTGTGTCGGGTGTCCTAAGCTGATCAAATGTCGGGTTTACTGGGAGTAAATGTTCGGAGCCCTATGTGTGATGTGGTTTGTGTCTTGAGTCCAGCATGATATGTGCCTAGGTAATCGGTTGTTTCTTAAATGAAGTTAAGGTCTCCCATAGTACTTCAGTAAGAAGCTTAGTTAAACCCCTTGAGCATTTGTCGACGTTGGTCGACATGTGTCTCTGAATTCTTTAGAGGTGTTGATCTAGAGGGAGTGAGATTGAATCGAGTAAGGACTACAAGGTTTTCTGCAGTAATGTTATGGATGAGAGGTTTTGTTTGTTCTTATCACTCCGAGGTGTTGAGAAGGGACGAGTGGAAGTCAAGGTTTCACAGGATTGTAAGTAAGGACTTGATTTGGAGGACCTTTTGAGAGAAAAAAGGATTGGATGTTCATTCCGGTGAGTTCCGAATGAGATGAGATGCAGTTTATGGACTATGAAAAAGGTGATATTTCTTTGGGATCAAAGAGCAGTTATAGATGTCGTTTGGAGACAATTACTATACTTGGAGATTAATGGGACATCTTCTCTAGAAAGAAAGCGGGTTGCACGTTGAAAGTAGCCGAAACCTAGGAAAGTTAGAGGAAGGTTATACGAGTGGTAGGTGCTTGAGGGTTTAATTTGGTTTCTTAAGCTAGGTTAGATAGGTAACTAAAATACCGTAAGGAGGAATCATGTGATGTTAAAAGGAAGGAAACCAAGTATCACATGGATAAGTTTTAGTAGAAGTGACCATCAGTGGAGTGGTCTTCAAAAATTAGAAGTAGGAGTTTGGGAGAGAATGAGTATTACGGTTTATAGGAGGAAGAGGTAGAAGTAGCACCATGGATCTAAGAAATTATATGAGTAGAGTAGGGAAGTGCTAAAGCAATTCAAGTATGGGTGACATGGTTTGCTAGAGATATCATACCGCGGGTAGACAATGGGTTGTTAGAAGAGTGATAAGACGCTGAAAGTTAATATCTGGAAGGACACAGAGCCATGTATGAAGAATTAATGAATGGAGTTATATGGTGTAACAAGTATATGGATTTCGTGAAGATCAAAGTTTAGATTTGGATTTAGGGATCGAACCTGAGAATAAAGAAAAGTTAGCAAAGAAATTTTGATTGGGTAGTTGCTCTTTAAAAGTCAAGCGTTAAAATTTGAGATAAGTGCTAAGTGACTAGATGAATGGGTAAGATATGTCTGTTTTGGAAGGATACTTCTTTTAGAGTGTTAGATCGTAGAGTAATAATGTTGGTTGATACCTTAGAAAAAGCTAGGATTGAATAAGAAACTGAGGAGTGAATGGATGTGTCCTGATGTTTAGCAAGAACTTATGCGAAAGAGGATTGGGTTGTGTTATAAAGGGATATTATGACCATTGGATGGTCATAAGCAATTGAAGACCGATAGAACAACGAAGAGTAGGTTGGATAGGATGAACATTGATTTGGAATAAGGATATTTAGATTGGGTGAAGGAGAGTAAAGATGTGGGTTGAAGTTGACAAGATAGAGGTCATGGTAGGTTGGGAAACGACTATAGGCGTTTGGTTGCTAAGATTTTTTTGAAGTTGGAAACTCCTAGATGTTATAAGAGTATCTAGTATAAGGGACTTTGGAGTTGTAGTATCGTAAAGGTGGTTACAAAGGAAGAATAAGGTTGTATGCAAGCAAGAAAGTGCTCAGGTAACACAAATTTTTTAATAAGAAGGTTGACTACCTCGTTGCTTAGGAAGGACTACCAAGGATATGGCCCAAATGGAAATGGGAAGGATACTAAGCATTTCCTCAAGAGTGTATGCTATAGATGACGGGGTTGCGCTCGGACGTAAAGTTGATATTTAAGAAGCGGTATAAGTGGTACGAGAATAATCCTGCGGTTGGAAATTTTGATATCACAAGGTTAATGAGTAGTGTATTAGTGACTAGATGGGTGGTTATATTCAGAATTAGGATGATGAAGTTACTAAGTGAAAAGCCTGTTGGAGATTCCACATGAGACATGAGAAGTCTGGACGAGGTTAAGTACATTATGTCATTGATGAACGAATGGGTGGAGTGAAAAGATTGGTATGGGGAAATAAGTGTCAAAACGAAGTGTGAGAGGAACATATAGAGATGTGAATCAGGTCAATTTAGAATCCGTGCAAGAAATTACCTCACCCACAATTCGGAAAATGTGATTGTAAGTGTATGCTTAAGAGAAAAAGGTGCATTGGGCATATTCGGAAGTAGAGAGGATCAAACATTTGCCTATTAGGACGAAATCAAGTATTAAATGGAAATGTTTGGTGGGGACTAGTAAGACTTGGATTCATCGTATTGTTTATGACAAAGAGTAGAGTATCATAATGGAAAATATGCATTGAGAAAATATTGGATGTTAGAGGTTGACATCGAGAACAGTTTAACAACAGAAGATGAGATATGAGAACAATAAAAAATGGTTTGATTGATGAGCTCTTTGAGGGAAATAGAATTTAGTTGTAAGAGGAAAAGGAACCTCAATGAATTTTTGGAAGCAGGTGTAGGATAACACAAAAGACGTGGTGTGTCAAATGGTGATAGCCAACGAAGAGGATCATTTATGTTAAGGCATGCGAGAGTAAGCTGGGTAATGATTTGAAAATGAGGTAGTTGTGTTAGAGTGTGATCCAATAGTTTAAGACTGGGGAAAAGGGAATTTGTGAGAGTTTCAATCACCGACTAGATGTTGGGATGGTAGTATTAAGATGGTGATTGGGAATGATTATGGATGTGAACATATACAGGTCGCCACAATTATGAGATTAAAGGAATAATTAAGGATTTATGGACATTGGGGAAATGTGGAGTTCTCTACTTAAATGACTACTTCGTTGGAGTGAAATAGGTTAAATTTGTACTTGGGTTTTAGCTGTTACTGTTTTGGAGGATACTCAATGGTTGTTCCGAGCTTAGTGAGCGTGAGAGAAACCGTAATTTGTTTTGGGAAATTGTGTCTCACTTTAGAGAGTGAAGTAGCAGGAGTTTGGAGGAAACATTTAGGAAACCTCGAAGCGATTGTTGGACCCTTGTGCCTCGCATATATTTGAGAACAAGTTGAGAAGGACACTATCGTAGTTAGGTAATGATGATTTATTCCACCATCATGGTTGTCGCCTACTTATTGACAAATTGAGGAACTGATCATCCTTAATCTGTTGTTGATAGTAGACAAGATTGTGTTGAATGGAATGAATGATTCTTGTCGGCTTAGATAGTGTGCGGTTTTAGCGTTGCGTCCAGAGTCCGAGTCACCGTGACTTTGTAGAGGGTTGCAATAGGTGCACGGTCGTTCTGGTGAGTGTGTTAGTGATAAATTGGTAAGTTGTTACATTTACCTCGAGTTTCGAGGACGAAACTCCTTTTTGGTGGGTAGTAATGTAAGACCCGTATATTTTAGTCCGTATGATATTATGATGTTTTATCATTTTAATCTGTTTTTCTACTAAATTTGGAGTAGCGAGCAGATTATACCCGATATTTCTAGGGTGTTCAGTTGTGGTCTGGATTGATCCACGTGGTTTCTTTTTAATTCAATCAGACTTTTTCTATTGGCACGATAGTTATATTGGATTCCGAATGTTTCTATGTTTTCGAAATTTCAAAAATGTGTTTCTGCCGATTTTTGGGAAAACGGGCAAATTATACCCGTCGTTTAAATTTTCACGGACTCCGATTGTCGTCAAAATTTAAATGGGAGTTTTATATATCGCCGATATTGAGAATTTAATCTCAATATATCTTTCTGAGTTAAGGAACAAAAATTTATTCGGAATAAAATTTATTCGAAAATTTTGGGTGGTTTTAATTAAAATGCGACGGTGAAATTTTTCGGTTTTCATAAAAAGTTGTTCGTGAGCGAGTTACGACTCGTCTGAGTCAGAACATTTTTTTAAGTGTGAGACATTAAATATCTAGATATTTTTGGGTTATACTATTATTATATGTTTTTAAGATAAGATCTTTTAGATTTTTTGTTGAGATATTATTATTAAATCCATTAGATATTTTGTTGAGATATTATTATTATATCCATTAGATATTTTTGGCGGGTATATTATAATTTTATTCTTGACTTTTATTTTATAATATATCTTTTTTTCATCGATGTTTTCGTTTGATCGCGTTTTGAGAGCGTTTAGGAGATATTTAGGCGAAAGGGTAAAATGGTAATCTTGCGGATTAGATATTTTAGAAAAGGATATGATGGGGATTAAGTGGAAAGTTTAGATTATATATAGAGAGAGATTAGAGAGAAAGAAAGTAAAAGGAAAGAAAAGAAGAGGAAAGAAAGGAGTGAGAGGAAAAAGAAGAAAAAAATGGGAAATCGTCCGAATCGGAGCCGGATCTTCGATTAAATCGGGTAAGTTTACTAAACTCGATTATCCTACGATAGTATATGTATATGTAGGTGTTTGTTTGGTTGGTTTTGGTTAGAAAATGTTAGGTTTTACATATTTGAGCAAAATTGGTAAAATCGATAGAAATCGATGTTTTCACGGATGAAATTCGAAATAAATTGCGTAGTTTAGTCGAGGAATGTTAGGCCGTGATTATTGAAACTTGTAAGATTGAATTCGGGTGATTTCGTAACTTTGGACATTTTTGAGAAATGAAGGTTTTAAGAATTGAATCGAAAACGGACGTCGTAGAAATCGTGTTTAATGGTTCTAATTCACTGCTATATGTTAGGTGAGTACGAGTATGTGGTTATTTCGAAGAAAATAATTGAATCGGTCGGATTTTCGGGGGGAAAGGCCAAAACCCGTAGGTTTTCAAGGCAAAAGGGGGGTTTTCGGCGAAAACTTCGAAAATTCATATCTTTTGATCCGTAAGTCGGTTTTGTTCCCCGTTCGAAGCGTTGGAAAGCTAACGGGATGTTCTTTCTATTAAAAATGGTTTGGAGGGCAAGAGATGATTTTAATTTTTGTGGTTTTGAAAAAGTGTTGGGTTTTATCTCGTAAAGTGTGTGCGGTCGGTGTTTTACTGTGTGTTGTGCTTTTGTTATATAACGTGGAGCCAGTGAGCTGTTATATGATGTACTGTGGGTGGCCTAATGGCGTGAATCCTAGATTTTTGGAATTCAAATTGTTGTTCAAAATAAATTAATTTAAATTGTGTGGGTTTTTCTATAGAGCGATTAGGTTAGTAATCGGGGAGTGAAAACCTAAAGCCTTAATTGTTTAGGTTAGCGATCAAGACCCAGCCTTATTGTAGATGTATCTGAGTTGGTTTTAACTTAAGTTCTTTGTGTATTTTATAAGGTTGAAAGTGTGAATCGGGTACGAGATTTCATCGTGAGAGACAAATCGATCTTACGTAGCGTAAGTTGTTTGGGTTGGAAGCTTGCTCAGGTAAGGGCACTTTCTAACGATATTATATCTGATTGAATGCATGTGTGTTTGTATTCATGGTTGTGTGCCCTTGTGGGGATGTTTGAATGATTGTGTGCCAGTTGGGCTGTGTGGTTATATTCATGATTGTGTGCCCGGTTGGGGATATGTGTTTATGCTATGATGCTAAACTTGTGATGTGCATTCATATGATTTGTGATAAATATATGTTTTGCTGTTGATTGTATGTCGAGGAGGACAACACGAGGTGTGTCTGAGCCACCTGTTGGTAACGAGAATTATTCATATGATTTGTGATAAATATATGAATTGCGGTTGATGTGTATGTCGAGGAGGACAACACGAGGTGTGTCTGAGCCACCTGTTGGTACTGAGAATTGTTCATATGATCTGTGATAGATATATGAACTGAATTGTGAATTGTGACTTTACATTTTGTGATTATACATATTGTGTTTATATAAACTGTTGCATTTGCATGTGTGAGTTCATGCATACCATAGTTGCGTGTAGGTAGTTGGCGCCGAATGGGCCAGGGTGATGGGTTTTGAATCATCACCTAATCCCGAAGGGAATTCTACTGCACCAGGTGATGTGACTGAGCCGTCATCGATCCTTTGAGATCAAATTGAGTCAGGTGAATGCGAGGGAGGCAACACCGAGTGTCTGCAAGGGCAGCACTTTTGTGTCTGCGAGGCAGCACGGTTAGTGAGGACCCAAGGGGGTATCACGACTCTCTGCGGAGAGGTTAAATTCTGGGATTCATGCATGGTGAGGGTACCCGACGAATTGGGACCACCAAATTCATATAGGTCTGCATTCAGGATGTTTGTGCATTGCATTTGTGTGTTAAATTAAATGTTGTGATTGTTTCATATATCATACTGTCACCTCATTTATGTTGCTCTGCATATCATATTGTCATCTTATTCATGTTGTTATGTATATCATGTTCTGCTGGCATGTGTGTATTCTTCCATATATGCTGTTTTTAGATTGTGACCCTCTACTATTATTATGATGTGGCTAACGACCACCCAGGTTTAGAAGTGGTGATAGTTAAGGTATCCAGGTGTCGTGAAGGCTTGTAAGATGCGATGTCTTTGGGCTAGGAATTCAAGATCAGCTTAGGGTCATGTTTTGAGGTTGTCCATGTTGTTGTTGCTGTTATTATTAAAGTTGAGTGCTTATTTTTATGTGTATGGACAAATATTTATAACAGTGGGCATTACGCTGGTCCTATGTATGGAAAAGACTTAGATCGAAAGCTCGTACTCTGATTAATCATTTTTATTATTTTTCCTGGAGAGACAGTTGTCAATATTATGTATGGCATTCAAAAAAATATATATATACACTCTCGCTGTTAAAAATCGGGGTGTTACAAGGTTTACAACGGCATCCTATACACCGTTCTTATAGTGCGTACTAGATGCGCGCGCATTATTTTAATTAGAAATCTCAAGGGTATAATAACGGTTGTTATGAAAACCGTGGTGATACAATCTAGCTATCATGGGTTCGAACCTCATCGCCCTCAAATAGTTTATCCCTTTGACGTAAATGCTCCCTTTTTAAGTTTTATTAATATTTAACTAAAAAATAATAAGGATATCACGACGGCTTTTTCTTAAAACCGTTGTTACAAACTGAAGCTTCTTTTTATGTATTTTAAACACCAAGTATATATCAATTTATCCATTGAAAAAAGAAACAAGACGAAACAACCCTAACACCAACGCCGTCACCATTGTCGGGAAGAAGACAACAACAACAACAAGAAAGTGTTCTACTTTAAGGTGTTGCAATGTCACATTTGAAGACAAAATCATCCAAAGGTGTTTCTACGTCTTCTTCCAGTGTAAAATAAAGGAAGGCTTTTTTGGAGATGTCCATTTTGGAGGAGCGATGAAACATGTAATTTGTTCATATGGGATGACGACGTGGGAGAAAGAGATGGAAATGACGATGAGAGCATTATGAAGTCAGAGTTGGAAGTTGTGGGCTATCTGAAGGTTATGTATGAGGATTTAAAGAAAAAGAACAAGAATTTGAAGAACAAACTGAAATCAGAGATATTTTCTGGAAATATCAAGATGTTATGTTTTCTTGTCTCCTTTATGTTTAATGTTTACTTTATTATGAAATGTAATAGTTAAATTAGGGTTTGAATTACATTGTTGATGTTTAAACTGCAGATCCATTGTGAATTACATTGTTGATGTTTAAACTGCAGATGCATTAAGTGAGAAGTTAAGGCGCTGATGCGTGTTTTTTTTCCGCAAGTGTACGAACGCGTCAGAGTAATATAAAAGATTATCGTATCCACAGAGACCAAGTGTCAATCTATCGCTATCTATTGTTAAGGTGTGTATCTAAGGTGATTGAAAATAGTAGTTTTGAAGAGTGCACGGTAGTAAATAAAGTAATTAAAATTAATTGATAAAGACAGGTTTGAATGCAATTCACACAACCAATTGATAATCCAAGTACTTGCTAATAGAACTACTTACGGGCAATGTTTTCTACTTTGAAAAGAACTAATTTGACAGGAACTGTCGCTTTCGCGTATTCAGAACCGAGTTGTACCCCCTAATCAAACCCTCTTATTGTCACGGATAAAAAGGCGCGCATTGCGTTAGAGTAGTAAACCTATTTTTAAGAAATATAGTATCTTGACCAAGTTGAAAAGTATTTTAACCTGGATTTTCTAAAAAAAAGAGGTTCTTACGAACCAGACTTTAAACTTCTTAACGCGTCCGAAAATGGTTTTAAAATCTCTTTTCCTTTTAAATTAAAAACTCCTAATAAACTAAACAAAGCGCTTTCGCTGTTTTTGAAATGGTTTAAAAACAATTAAGTTTAGATAGGCGTTGGACGGCTTTCGATCTTACCCAACGGAATTTAAGAACAGGAAAACTTATATTGAAAGTTAAAATAGCCCTTAAGTGTTTCCACTAACAATTGTACAGATTATCGGTTCGGTTATGATCTTCACATTCTAACCTTATAAAATTAGCCAGACATGGTAAAGTAAAAGTTCATTTTTAGATTTTTCATAAAAAAAAGGTATTTAAGTGCGAGTGCGGAAAGTAAATGAAAGTAGTGCGAGTGCGGAAAGTAAATGAAAGTAGTGCGAGTGCGGAAAGTAAACGAAAGTAGTGCGAGTGCGGAAAGTAAATGAAAGTAATGCGAGTGCGGAAAGTAAATGAAATTAAAAGACAGTGCAAGAAATAAAGTTGACAAAAGGTAAAGTAATAAAAACCTGCTCCAATCGGAGTGGTTGAATAAAATGCGAACTGAAAGTAAAATGGCGGCAGGATTAACTTCCTTCCAGAGTGCTCCAAGACTCAATCTCACAGGCTCTTACAGACTCGATCTCTCGAATGTAGTAACACCTCGATGTGAAGCGATTACCACTATTACACTGATATATGCTTATGAACAACTAAGCTTGGATGATGAAAAACGAAAATCTAAAGTCCTATTTATAGGCAAGGAAACATATGGAAAAGACAAGGATGCCCCTAGCATTTGAATTTGGGAGGGAACTCGCTTTGTTCTTGTGGCGCCCGCCACAACACCATGGCGCCCGCCATGAGTGTAAACTTTCTTGGGCAGTTGGAGATCGTGGGGAAAAACAGTTGGGAGGAGTTTGAGACATGGCCACGTCATGGAAGACCCTGTGGCGGCCGCCATAGTGGATGCCATAAGTGTAAAATGCTGATTTTCTCTATTTTAGCTCATTTCGACTTCCTTTTCGCTCCTTTTCTCGCTCGGGGCTCTGATTAGACTAAAAACCTGAAAACAAAGAAAAACATAATAATAACATAATAAAATGACATTAAAAGACTAAGAATGCATGCGAAATCGGAGTAAAAAATACGGTGAAATTCAGTGTCATCAAATTCTCCCACACTTAGACCTTTGCTTGTCCTCAAGCAAAACATTTAAAGCTCAAAGTAAGAAAACTAGTGCTGACACGTGATTCGGGCAAAAAGGGCTTCTAGGTTCAAGTCAGGATGCAGTGACAGGTACTAAGTGAACCAAGGGTATCGTAATGACACTTATCCGCAGAGGCGGACATAAACTTCATTCTTATATTAATCAACCGTACCATCCCACAATAACTAGGCCTACCTCTTCATCTCTTTTTTGGGTCCTTTTCATTCAGGCGCAATCACATTAAGCCCGTTATCTGTACATGTTTCATAGTAGAGTGACCTGTTAGTGATTCTGATCCAAAACATAGGGTTTCTGGCACATAAGACTGTGTAAACCCTTTTATTTAACCCAAATGCAGTTGTGGGGGATCGGATCGTAATCCGCCCTACCGAGTTCAGCGCCAGATACCTCTGAACCAACTAACAATGGGTGAGCTAAAATTATATTTTTTTGTGTGGCAACAATTCAACTTTTTGGGTTAAACGACCTTGTGAGGGTCATCTATCCGGAGTTTGCCTTATTCTTTATTTATTTTACTGGATCATTCACTTATGTTCATCGATCCCCTACGTAGAACATGCTTAGGCCGGAGCTGACTGCTGAAATAAACTACTTAGGACAAATTTGGAAATGATAATTAAGGCCATGGTACATGGGGTTTTGGAATGATTCCTATATTCGTGAAGTCTACGGTGCTAAAACGATACTAATGTTTCAAAGAGTTCACCTAAGTCACCACATCCTAATCCAAACCTGTCTTAAAGCCCAAAAAACGTATAGAACAACAATGTTTTCTTTTTGCAAAATTTTTTTTTTTTTTTTTGTAGGGCTAAAGAAATGGGGAAAAATGAGGGTGCACTAGGGATACACTGTACTGGTGACTCGTCAGACTCATGCATTTTCTAGAAAAAAGACATAGACAAAAACAAGAAATAAACAACTAACTAAAAATGGAAATAGAAAGCAATAAAATCCCCTCCCACACTTAAATCGAACATTGTCCCCAATGTTTCGAAATAAGATAAGGAGAGTAACCTGTAAAACTACTGATGTGGACCACTGGTGCCCTCGTCGTCCTGCTGGGAATGCCTGGGACGACGGGATCTGCTACGATGCTGGTCTCTCCGGTCCAATCGGGCTGATAAGGCCGCCTGGGCATCTCTGACCTGTCGAAGGTTACCTAGAACGGAACCTTGAGTAGCCTCCATAAGCTCGTAATGCCGGCGGTTGAAGTCTTGCTGACGGGATTGCTCGTTTGCTATCGCAAGCAAGGTGTGAGAAACGGACTCGAAGGATCGATCTGTCCTCCGCCGTGATTCTTCCATGAAGCTCATATTATCCGTCAGTTGTTGCTGAATGGTAGAGAGAAGGTCATCTCGCCTTTCTTCTCTAGCCATAAGGTCACGCCACATCTCCTCAGTGACATAGGATCCAGGGACTGAACCTGCAAAAGGGTTAGAGGAAGAGGGTGCGGTGTGTGGTGGTGAAGGATGATGGGGGGACACATGAGGTATGGGAGACTGATCTCTCCGCTCAAATTCTTCGTCAGTGTCGTGTCCCTCCGTATCAGGAATATTAGGAGGAAGTGGACCTAGAACAGGTGGAGCATTTAAATCATAGGTCCAGTTCCTTTCATTACGTACATCGGTACGTCTACTGCAGGGCAAGGCAACAGATGGGATAGCTACACCATGGATCATCAATACAAAACCACCCTCTCTTCTCGCTCGGCACAATTTCATATCTTTTAGAAATTTTAGGTTGATTGTGCGAGGAGTTAAGGGCTCTAGTGTGGCGATCTCATTGTTCAGGTTTAGTGCCCGAGCAATAGACGTAATTAGTCCTCCAAAAACAATCGGTCCTGCTTTATTAATAGTAACAGACATGTGAGAAAGCATAAACGGGACCGGATTGATTCTTCTATTTGTGAGACTTCCTTGTAAAAACTGAAGCTCTTTAGCATTAACCTTATTTGGATTATCCCGGCCAAAAATAGTACATGCCAACAGGTATCTAAAAACTCTGATGGCCGGGTTGTGGATGGTCGATGCAAGAATTCCTTCAAAAGAAGTTATTAAATTATTTGACAATCTCTGCCAAAAAAGAAATGCATCGACCGACCATCCGTCATCCAAAGGGGTTTCACAAATAGCACCTTCCCAAAGAGGAATCCCTAACAGACTTGTTAGTTCGTTGGTACTGTACTTATATTCTATTCCAAACATTCTAAATTGGACAGTACCGACTGTGCTAGCAGTGTTAGGGTGGACAGTGTAGATCAAAGAACTTAAAAACTCAACTGTCAGTTTCTCAAAGGTTGGTTCTCGGTTTTCAAAAATAGAGTGCAGTCCCAAAAAATCAAGTAAATGATAAACACTATGATAAATACCCAAGGTATAGAGACAGTTGTCGTCCACGTACCTCGTCGAGAGAATTTCTCGACCTTGAAGCCTTTGAATATTCCTCCTCTGCCTATCCCCGGGTTTTCCTTCTCGCAAAATATATCCTTCGAACTCCATTGCTTGCTCCTTGAATTGATTTGAAGATAGTGAAGATGGGTTTAAATATAAGTTGGTAAAGGTGAGATTTTTATGGATTTTAATTGGTGGAATTTCAAATGGAAGTTTGAAAGGGTTAATGGATAGTGGGTATTAAATAAAGGTGGGAGCTTTTGTGAGTTTTAATGGAGTTTTGGAAAAGGAGAAAAATGGGTTTTGGGAGTTTAGAGGTTCAAAAATGGTGGAAGATGTAGTTCTCCCCCGTATTTACCAGGACGCCGTGGCGGGCGCCATAAGGCTATGGCGGGCGCCATAAGGTCATTTTCGGACCTGGGCCAAAATTTTGAATTTTGGAATGGGCCTCTCTTACCTTTTGCGTCTCGGGGGTCCCGATAGCGTTCTCATTTGCTTTCTTCTTCAACACGGGACTTGCACAATTTTTGTGGAAATAAAAATCAAATATTAAGAAAAATAACATTATTATTGGATATATATATATATATAAGGAAAAATAAAAACACACAATATATATATATATATATATAAAATCAAAGTACATAGGGAATATAGGAAATGCGAAAATACGAAATGTGTCCAGATATGCTAAAAAGTAAAGAAAACGCAGAAATACTGAATAGTAAATAATAGAGTAGTAAGTCAGGGCAATATGCTCAATCAGCTGGCTCCTCTGCCTGGCTGGATCCACGAAGCTCAGCGATCTCGCGACGAAGCTCTCCGATCTCCTGGTATAAAGAGTCTGCCTCAGTAGCATGAGTGAGATCAGATACCTCAATCTGCAAAGCAAGATCAGCTACCTCCTGCTTGAGCTTGGCAGTCTCTCTGCGGAGCTCAACAACCTGGGTGTATAAATCGGGTGGCTGCAAAGACAAATTATTAGATAATACAGTGATTTTGGGAGACGGAGGTGTAGGGGTGTACTCAGCAATAGGAGGCGATCTAGGCTCCTCAATAGTCTCTCCATAACCCTCCAAAGCATATCTCCAATTAGCTGGGTCATGAACACTGGTCATCATCGGATCAGGCAGCAAAAAGTAATGAACAGCCTCGTTGTCGATCAACAATCTGAACTGGTTGGGGTTTGCAGAGGCTCTCCTTATCAACCCTCTGTCTAGGCAGAAATCAACGTCCATGGTGGTGTATTCACAGAAAACCCTGAGATGTAACAACTTACGCGAAAGGCCTAAAGCAGCAGCAATCTGGGTAACAATACCTCCCACATGAATAATACCTACTGATGACCTGGCAATACTGCTAAGACCTTTCAGCAGAAAGTTCCCACATGCCACAGGACGTGACTGGGTCGCACAAAATAGTAGAAAGATCTCCTCCTCACTAAGCAAGGTCTCAGCATCTGGCAATCCAAAGAAAGAGTGTGCTATGATCATCTGAAAATACCTCAATGCAGGGTTGTGGATAACATGTGAGAACTGGGTGGAAGGATCCTGACTCCCTCCACCAGAGATATCACTCCAGAACTTCTCCACTTCCCTACTCAGAAAGTATCCCATAGGTGTCTCAGGAATAGCATCAGGGGTCGTCTGAAAACCTAATAAATCACCAAACTCCTTATGAGTGAAGGAGTACTCAGTCCCAAATAACCTGAAAATAGCACATCCATCTGGTCCGGCCCAGGGGTCATAAGAAAACGAGCTGAGGAACTCCAAAGTGAGGTTCCTATAGGTGTTGTTCAGGTCGTCGAACTGGTCCCATTGAAGCTGGTGGCATAAGAATCTGACACTAGGCTCAATGCCTAAAGCCTCCATGCAAGCCTGATCTGGGTACCTCGTAGGTGCCATAGGACGTCTGAAGTGGACAAAGTAACGCTCTCTCTGGGCGTCATTCCTGAAAGTCACATGCATGTCGTCAAAGTTCTGCATTCTGCACAGAGTTAGGAAGAAAGTCCTGTAAAACACAAACATTTTAAACATTACTCCTGACAAAATATAACAAGAAATAAAACAAAATGTAGAAAGAGTAAATAAGGTAAGAAAATCATGGGTTGCCTCCCATGCAGCGCTTGTTTAACGTCGTTAGCTTGACGACTGGAACTTATACATCTCTTGTCGGGATTGGTGGATCACTTAGAGTGTGGCTGGAGTAGGTTGTTGGAATGTCTCCTCCTTCGTAGAGCTTCAGTCTTTGTCCATTGACGATGAATGGTTTACATGTCTCGTTTTTGATTTCAACAGCTCCAGACCTCAGAATCTTTGATACTTTGAAGGGGCCAGTCCATCTTGAACGGAGCTTTCCTGGGAAGAGTCGTAGCCTAGAATTGAACAGGAGAATAAGGTCGCCTAAGTTGAAGTCTTTTCTTACGATTCTTTTGTCGTGCCAAGCTTTTGTTCTTTCTTTGTATATTATGGCATTCTCGTAGGCTTGCTGTCTGAGTTCTTCCAATTTGTGGATGTCAAGGATACGTTTCTCACCAGCAGTTAGGTAATCCAAATTCAAAGTTTTAATGGCCCAATAGGCCTTATGCTCTAACTCAAAAGGTAAATGACAAGATTTTCCATAGACTAGTTGGTAGGGGGTTGTTCCTATAGGGGTTTTGAAAGCGGTTCTGTAGGCCCATAAAGCCTCTTGAAGCTTTTGCGACCAATCTTTTCTGGATACAGAGACAGTTTTTTCTAAAATTTGTTTAATCTCCCTATTAGATACTTCCACTTGGCCACTAGTCTGTGGGTGATATGGTGTTGCTACTCTATGCTTAACTCCATACTTGCTTAAAAGCTTATCAAATATTCTTGATATGAAGTGAGATCCTCCATCACTTATAACTAAACGGAGTGTTCCAAATCTGGGGAATATATAATTTTTAAATAATTTAATCACTACTCTAGTGTCGTTTGTGGGTGCAGCTATCGCTTCAATCCACTTAGACACGTAGTCTACTGCAACTAAGATATACTTGTTTCCTAAAGATGGTGGGAATGGTCCCATGAAATCTATACCCCATACGTCGAAGAGTTCTACTTCTTGGATGTTTCTTAAAGGCATTTCGTCGCGTCTTGATATATTTCCTGTGCGTTGGCATCTATCACATTTGACAATGTAAGCGTGGACATCACGCCACATGGTAGGCCAGAATAGGCCAGCTTGAAGAATCTTGGCGTAGGTCTTAGAGGTGCTTGCATGTCCACCATAAGGTGCAGAGTGACAATGCTGAATTATACTTTCTACCTCGTCTTCTGGAACGCAACGGCGGAAAATGCCATCTTTACCTCTCTTGAAAAGAAGTGGCTCATCCCAATAGAAATTTCTAACATCACTTAAGAACTTCTTCTTCTTGTGGTAATCGAGATCAGGGGGTATGATATCAGCGGCTAGGTAATTAACAAAATCAGCGTACCAGGGCACGTTACTTACAGCTAAGGATTTTTTGAAGTGCTCATGAGGGTCTGGTTCTTTATCTTCAATGGTTTCCAACTGGGCTATCAATCTATCATAGGCAAAATCATCATTTATGGGTACTAATTCAGGATTCAGGTATTCTAGCCTAGATAGGTGATCGGCTACTACATTTTCTGTGCCTTTTTTATCTCGGATATCTAAGTCGAACTCTTGTAGCAACAAAATCCATCGAAGTAACCTGGGTTTAGCATCTTTTTTACTTAGTAGGTAACGGATGGCAGCATGATCGGTGTAAACTATAATTTTGGCTCCCACTAGATATGATCTAAATTTGTCTATAGCGAAAACTACAGCTAGGAGTTCTTTCTCGGTTGTTGCGTAATTGAGCTGGGCGGCGTCTAGGGTTCTACTGGCATAATATATTACATGTAATCTTTTATCTTTTCTCTGACCTAGAACGGCTCCTACAGCGTAATCACTGGCGTCACACATTATCTCAAACGGTTCAGACCAATCAGGGGGTTTCATAATGGGTGCTGAAATCAATGCTTGCTTCAAAAGGTTGAATGCTTCATTGCATTTTTCATCAAAGATGAATTCAGCATCTTTCATTAACAGGCCAGTTAAAGGTTTTGTTATTTTGGAGAAGTCCTTGATGAAACGGCGGTAGAATCCAGCGTGTCCAAGGAAACTTCTAACTTCCCTGATAGTCTTGGGGGGTTTTAGGTTCTCTATAACTTCTATTTTTGCTTTATCTACCTCTATACCTCTTTCGGAGATTATATGTCCTAAAACAATTCCTTCAGTCACCATGAAATGGCATTTTTCCCAATTCAGCACAAGGTTCACCTCCACACATCTTTCCAGGATTTTCTCAAGGTTGATAAGACAATTTTGGAAATCAAAACCGCAAACCGAGAAATCATCCATAAATACTTCCATGATTCCATCTAGATAATCTGCAAAGATTGACATCATGCAACGTTGGAAAGTAGCAGGGGCATTACAGAGTCCAAAAGGCATTCGTCTGTAGGTAAAAGTTCCAAAAGGGCATGTAAAGGTAGTTTTTTCTTGATCTTCTGGATGTATAGGTATTTGAAAGAATCCCGAATACCCGTCTAGATAGCAGAAGTAAGAGTGTCTGGCAAGACGTTCTAACATCTGGTCTATGAACGGTAAAGGGAAATGATCCTTCCTAGTTGCTTTATTTAACTTTCTATAGTCTATGCACATACGCCAACCTCCTTCTATCCGCTTTGCTATTTGTTCACCTTTCTCATTTTGCACAACTGTGATGCCTCCCTTCTTGGGTACCACATGCACAGGGCTCACCCACTTACTGTCCGAGATCTGATATATTATACCTGCTTCAAGCAACTTCAGAACTTCCTTTTTGACAACATCACTCAGTATAGGGTTTATCCTTCTCTGGTGCTCTCTGGAAGGTTTTGAATCTACTTCGAGCGAAATCCGATGCATGCATACGGATGGACTTATACCTTTCAGATCAGAGATATTATATCCTAAGGCTGAGGGATATCTTCGTAAAACGTCCAGGAGTTGATCTGTTTCTTTTTGTCTCAAGGCAGCACTAACTATAACCGGACGATTCATTTCTTCATCAAGAAACTCATATCTCAGGTTCTTAGGCAGTTCCTTAAGTTCCAAGGCTGGTTTAATAGGGCAAGGCATAGGATCTGGGGTAAGGGATAAACATTCGTAAAGGTTATCATCGATGTAGGGTTTCTTATAATTGTCATCTTCCAAAATAAGAGTCGATGGCAGCTTAATTGTTTCAATGACTTCTTCTTGCTCTAACTCCCTAACACATTCATCAATGATATCTATTGCATAACACGCGTCTCCTATCACAGGTGCCATAAGAAATTTTGAAAGTATAAATTCTATCTTCTCGTTCCCTACCTCAAAGGTTAGCTTCCCCTTTTTGACATCTATTATGGCTCCAGCAGTCGATAGGAATGGTCTACCTAGAAGAATTGGTATGTCATCATCTTCTTTAATGTCCATGACAACAAAATCAGTAGGGATAAACAGCTGACCTATCCTAACAGGAACGTCTTCAAGTATGCCTATCGGATATTTAACAGATCTATCGGCTAATTGAAGTGACATCTTGGTAGGTTGCAACTCTCCTAAATTTAACCTTTCGCAAACCGCTAAGGGCATTAAGCTCACACTAGCTCCTAAGTCTAGAAAAGCTTTTTCGATGACATGACTCCCCAAAGTACAAGGAATGGAAAAGTTTCCAGGATCTTTATCCTTTTTTGCTAATTTATTTTCGGCAATAGAATTACATTCCAAGGGTTTCGGATCATCAAGTCTACGTTTATTGGTAAGGATGTCTTTGAGAAACTTTGCGTAGGATGGTATTTGGGTAATGGCTTCTGTGAACGGGATTTCTACGTGAAGTTTTTCTATAACTTTAATGAATTTCTGATACTGATTATTGATCTGGGTTTGTTTAAGTCTTTGCGGATATGGTATTGGTGGTTTGTATGGCGGGGGTGGTATATAGGTTTTGTTTTTGGGTTCTTCTCCTTTTTCTTGACTTTCCTGGTTTACAGATTCCTCTGGTTTCTTCTTTTTATCTGGGATGTTGTCATCTTCCTTAGAAGTTTTTGGATCACTCAACCTCGGGTTACAAGGTTCATCATAAGTGGTCCCACTTCGTAGGGTAATGGCATTTGCTTGTCCTTTCGGGTTTTGTTGAGGTTGTCCAGGGAATTGTCCTCCAGGTGTGGTCTGAGGGGCTTGGTTTAAAGCTACCTGCGAGATTTGGGTTTCAAGCATCTTATTGTGAGTGATTATTTGGTCAACCTTGGTTCCTAACTGGGTAATTAGTTCGTTAACATGAACGTTTTGGTTCATGAACTCCTTGTTTTGTTGGATTTGAGCAGCGACAAATTATCCACGATTTTCTCAAGGCTCGGTTTTGGTGGTACAGGTTGCATAGGTTGACTTGATCTTGGGGCTTGATAACTTGATTGTCTCGGAGGGGCAGTATTTTGGATAGGGTTATTATTCTTATAGGAAAAGTTTGGGTGATTCCTCCATCCAGGGTTATAGGTATTTGAAAATGGGTTTCCTTGGGTGTAGTTCACTTGTTCAGAGCTGGTTTCGTTTAACAGACTGCATTCTGCGGATTGGTGTCCTTTCGTCCCACATATCTCACAATCTGACGAAACTGCGGCTGCAGTATTCGGGGTTGTACACATATGCTCAACTTTTAGGGCCAATGCGTCCATTTTAGCTTGCATCATGTCTATAGAGCTTAACTCATGTATTCCTCCTTGGGCTTCCTTTTTTTCCACTGTCGCTCGTTCTACTCCCCACGATTGATGGTTTTGGGCCATATCTTCGATAAGGGCACTAGCTTCAGGGTAAGGTTTGTTCATCAGTGCGCCACCTGCGGCGGCATCGATGGTCATCTTAGTGTTATAATGAAGTCCATTATAGAAGGTTTGAATGATTAACCAATTTTCTAAACCATGATGTGGGCATGCTCTTAACAGCTCTTTATATCTCTCCCAGGCTTCGAACAACGATTCTCCTTGGTTTTGGGTAAATCTAGTTATTTGGTTTCGAAGAACAGCGGTCTTACTCGGGGGAAAATATCTGGCAAGGAATACTTTTCTAAGGTCTTCCCAACTTGTTATGGAATTTGGTGGAAGGGAATCTAACCAAGATAGGGCCTTATCTCTGAGGGAAAAAGGAAATAATCTTAAGCGAATCGCCTCAGGAGGGACTCCATTGGTTTTAAAGGTGTCTGCTAGTTGGAGAAAGTTTTTCAAATGTTGGTTTGGGTTCTCTGTAGCAAGACCTGCGAATTGTCTCTGCTGTACTAACTGCAGCAGGGATGGTTTAAGTTCAAAATTGTTAGCTGGTATGGCTAGATTTACTATACTAGAACTAGGTTCCTCGTTGGATGGTTGGGCGAAATCCTTAAGAGGTCTTTGATTTTGATCTTCGGCCATAGCTTTCCTAAGTTTACGGAAATATAAACGTGTGCGAGCGTAACGTTCTGGTTCAGCTAGAGGGTCTACTAAACTACCGGTACTACGAGTTTTTCGCATTGACCGGTGGGTAACTTCCTTAGTCTAAACGGTATAACAACAGGGTACGAAATTTGACGAAATTGGTCCCCGGCAACGGCGCCAAAAACTTGATGCGTGTTTTTTTTTCGCAAGTGTACGAACGCGTCAGAGTAATATAAAAGATTATCGTATCCACAGAGACCAAGTGTCAATCTATCGCTATCTATTGTTAAGGTGTGTATCTAAGGTGATTGAAAATAGTAGTTTTGAAGAGTGCACGGTAGTAAATAAAGTAATTAAAATTAATTGATAAAGACAGGTTCGAATGCAATTCACACAACCAATTGATAATCCAAGTACTTGCTAATAGAACTACTTACGGGCAATGTTTTCTACTTTGAAAAGAACTAATTTGACAGGAACTGTCGCTTTCGCGTATTCAGAACCGAGTTGTACCCCCTAATCAAACCCTCTTATTGTCACGGATAAAAAGGCGCGCATTGCGTTAGAGTAGTAAACCTATTTTTAAGAAATATAGTATCTTGACCAAGTTGAAAAGTATTTTAACCTGGATTTTCTAAAAAAAAGAGGTTCTTACGAACCAGACTTTAAACTTCTTAACGCGTCCGAAAATGGTTTTAAAATCTCTTTTCCTTTTAAATTAAAAACTCCTAATAAACTAAACAAAGCGCTTTCGCTGTTTTTGAAATGGTTTAAAAACAATTAAGTTTAGATAGGCGTTGGACGGCTTTCGATCTTACCCAACGGAATTTAAGAACAGGAAAACTTATATTGAAAGTTAAAATAGCCCTTAAGTGTTTCCACTAACAATTGTACAGATTATCGGTTCGGTTATGATCTTCACATTCTAACCTTTATAAAATTAGCCAGACATGGTAAAGTAAAAGTTCATTTTTAGATTTTTCATAAAAAAAAGGTATTTAAGTGCGAGTGCGGAAAGTAAATGAAAGTAGTGCGAGTGCGGAAAGTAAATGAAAGTAGTACGAGTGCGGAAAGTAAACGAAAGTAGTGCGAGTGCGGAAAGTAAATGAAAGTAATGCGAGTGCGGAAAGTAAATGAAATTAAAAGACAGTGCAAGAAATAAAGTTGACAAAAGGTAAAGTAATAAAAACCTGCTCCAATCGGAGTGGTTGAATAAAATGCGAACTGAAAGTAAAATGGCGGCAGGATTAACTTCCTTCCAGAGTGTTCCAAGACTCAATCTCACAGGCTCTTACAGACTCGATCTCTCGAATGTAGTAACACCTCGATGTGAAGCGATTACCACTATTACACTGATATATGCTTATGAACAACTAAGCTTGGATGATGAAAAACGAAAATCTAAAGTCCTATTTATAGGCAAGGAAACATATGGAAAAGACAAGGATGCCCCTAGCATTTGAATTTGGGAGGGAACTCGCTTTGTTCTTGTGGCGCCCGCCACAACACCATGGCGCCCGCCATGAGTGTAAACTTTCTTGGGCAGTTGGAGATCGTGGGGAAAAACAGTTGGGAGGAGTTTGAGACATGGCCACGTCATGGAAGACCCTGTGGCGGCCGCCATAGTGGATGCCATAAGTGTAAAATGCTGATTTTCTCTATTTTAGCTCATTTCGACTTCCTTTTCGCTCCTTTTCTCGCTCGGGGCTCTGATTAGACTAAAAACCTGAAAACAAAGAAAAACATAATAATAACATAATAAAATGACATTAAAAGACTAAGAATGCATGCGAAATCGGAGTCAAAAATACGGTGAAATTCAGTGTCATCAGGCGCACTTTTTCTTTTTTATTTATTTTAAAATTCACAAATAAAAGGGTTATCACTACGGTTCTCCTGGTCAACCGTTGTGATATATTTATAATAAATAAATACCTATCTATACGGTTTTTATTTATTTTAAAATTCACAGATAAAAGGGTTATTACTACGGTTATTCTAGTTAACCGTCGTGATATATTTATAATAAATAAATACCTATCTATACGATTGTTATTGCTAACTGTTGTGAAATAGTTTACCCATATATAAGCAAAATAACTTTCACTTAATTGACAATAACGCCGTTGCCTTCAAAGTGAAACCCTAGAACCCATTTTTTCTCTTCGTTTTCACCATTAGTCGTGAATCATACATTAAGGTATTCTTCTTCTTCCATCTATTGTTAGATATTTCCCATTATCTCGTTTGTTGCATGTTGTTTTTGTTGATTGTTCTCATTTTTTCAGATTCGTTTTCACTACCTTAACAAAGACCATATACTTTTGAAACTTCATAGTGTTTGTGTTGCTATGGAAAAATGTATAAGAAGCATAAAGCTATGATGGAAACTTCATCCACGTTATACTTTTTTTTCATAGCATCACGAACAAGATGTTAGTAAATAAAGAAACAATAGTGTAAGCAAACTTTATCTAGTTTTAGAAACAATGAAAAGAAGTATAAGAAGTATGAAGCTTTTGTGTAAGCTTCTTCCTCCTTATATTTCTTTTTCATTGCTTCCCAAACTAGTTCAAGATCATAATTGATTCCTGTTTCGCAATTAGTTTCATTAAAAGGTGCGTTATTCCTATTCCTCTCTTTACGCTTCACTGGATTATGGTTTTAGGGTTTGTTTTCAACTGAGGATGCTCATTTTTGAAGTTTGCTTTGTTTCCGTTCAGGTTAAGGGGATGATACAGGGTGATGATGCTGGTGGAAGCAAGCGTATTATATCAGTTTATAATTTCTGGATCTGGTATAGAATGTTGTTTGAGTTTATTATATTCTACTTACATTGTTTGTTTAACTAACCCTCACTTAAAGTTTGCTGGTGGTAATAGCAAGCGTATTATATGAGTTTATAATATCTGGATCTGGTATAAAATGTTGTTTGAGTTTATTATATTCTATGTAGGTTGTTTGTTTCACTAACCTCACTTAAAATACATTCAGTTAATTTGACATAGATACTTTTAATCTGCAAATTAAGTTGTATTTGAAAACCAACTTAAACAAACCAATGTTGTTTTCTGATTGCATGCCTCTCATCATTTATCTCACGTTCTTATATATATATATTATGGTATAATGATCTGGCTCCTTAGATGCATCACCATCTTCCATTATAGTTAAATCAAAGATGAGGCAGATTATCCAATGTCTTGTTGATCTTATGGAAATTTAACTATAATCAAATATAGCGATATATCGAAGGAGTCTGATCAATAAACCACAATATATGTAAAAGAGCGTAAAATGCGCGATGAGACGAATGCAATCAGAAAACAACATTGGTTTGTTTAAGTTGGTTTTCAAGAACAATTTAATTTGCAGATTATAGACATCTTCATCAAATTGAATCCATGTATATTTATTTAGTGAGGTGTTTGGAAAATAAGCAATCTACATTTAATATAATAAACTTAGGGTACTTACAACAATGGTTATCTATTGTAACTGATATCATAAGTAATTTATGTTTTATATAATTTCGTTGCTGATGGGTTTCGAACCCAGAACCTAAGTGTATGTATTACAACGGTTTATTATCATAACCGTTGTGATATATGGCTCGCGCCCTACCTTTCAATAACGGTTTCCAGCCCGTTGTAAAAACAACTAACTTACAGCGACAATCTACATAACAACGCCTTCGCCCGCGTCATTATATGTCATTTCCAACCGTTTCTAAATGGGTTTTTCGTAGTAGTGGATACATACCATCACAACGTTAAACTCTTCATTGTCGTCACTGTAGTCAACATCTGCATATCCATATGACTCCTCGTCAAAGGTTTGTGAATCTTGAACTACCTTACACGATTCCCGGTTATGACCCGGTGTTCCACAATTTCCACACCTTCTAGTAGTTCTCCGCTTTGAATTTTCAGTCCTTTGTCTCTCTTGCGATGTAGATGCAGACGCACCACCTCTCTTCCTGATACGTGGCGGATTACCTAAACTCGTTTCTTCTGGTGTACCAATGTCAGGGTTCAGGCCAACTTCACTTCCACCAACTGCTTCTAAAACATTTGTTTGTTTTTCAACCATTTCTATTATGGATCTTAAGTGTTCCGGGCTACCAGACTCAAGAGCTGCATTAACCATTCTCTTACAGCATTCAACAAATGTAACATATGTCGTTGCAAATGTGGGATCCCTCGTACCTGTCGAGTTTTAATTACACACATTTACCTCGTTCTTCGCACTTTTCTTCCACCTCTTTAACAGAAACGACTCAGGAATGTTGACTATGTTCAGGTATATCAAAATAAAAATCAAATGTTTGCATGCAATTCCCAGAGTTTGAAATCTTTTGCAAGAACAGTCAAATTGTAGATTTTCTTCTACGAATTCCACTACCCATTCGATATTTGGCCTCGCATACTTCGTGACGATATATGAAAATACCGATCCTTTCTTTGTTACTTTCTCAACCTTGCACCGACAGGCTCTATCTAAAACTGGTCTAAACATCTTAAAAATCGACCTGGTGTAACAATTCGCTGCAGACTCCTCCAAACACTTGTGTTGAGTTAGTAACATTGTCTTGTCGTACGAACTTAAAATTTGCTCCAGTTTCTCTATACCTAATGTAATTCAACCATCGGAAGAATTTTTGCAAGAAATCAACCAAATTTGACAGAACAGATACATATTTTCCAAATTCAGAGTGAAGCCCTTCGCACCTAGAGGTTGTCCAAAATCCAGCAAAAAACTTCCCTCGTATGTGGGTTGTAGCCCACATACCCCGCTTTTCATACAACTCGAGTTCCCAACTATTATCTTGTAGTTGAAACTCATTGATTATTGCATTCCATTTTTACTCGAACTCATCAACTTCAAAATCTTCCAGCATGCATTACTTAAACTTGGATATAAATTTCTTATTCTTAATGTTACTAGTGGCGTTCCTTAACAAATGCCAGGCACATAAATGATGGTGAGCATTAGGAAATACCTTTTTTATCGCATTCCTCATGGCCAAATCACCTTCGGTTATAACAGATACGGGATACTTTCCGCCCATAGCTTCCAAAAACGTCTCCAAAAGCCAAACATAACTTTCTTCGGTTTCTTCGCCAACAATTGCACTTGCAAATATTATGCTCTCATTGTAATGATTGACTCCAAAAAATATCACTAGCAGGGTATTGTATCTTATTTTCCTGTATGTGGCATCGAAAGCCAAGAAATCTCCAAAAATAGAGTAGTCTGTGTGTCCTATATCGTCACACCAAAACAAATGTTCAAGCGTTCCATCTTCTTTGACTGTGTGTCTCCAGAACATCATGTCATCCTTATATGGCATTCTCTTCAGGAAATCAAGTGCCCCATCGACATCTGACTTCTTTGAACCCCTTTTCTTGAACAGTTCGTTGTACATGTCTCTCCTAGAATAACCAAGCTTTGCATATCCTCCTGCCTGGTTTGCAAAAAAACCCATAAATCTGGGAGGTTGGAATGCCTGATTTACTCATCGTCTTCATTTGGTATTTGTCATATTTGCTCATCTTCCTGTGTGCAGGAAGCATCTGCTCATACTTGTCATCGACAAATTTGTGGTTATGAACATCATCAAAAAATTTAATATACCAACGCTCAGTGTTGAAGTCAACTTGTACTTGCATTCTTGCCAAACAACCACACCTGCTAGTTGGTTTATGTTCACGCTTTCTAACTGAATAATTGTTGTACATGTCATCTCTAGCGCCTTTCCTATGGCAGAGAAATGTTTGTTGAACTACTTCACCATTGACACTCCTTACCATCTTACTCTTCCGACCAGCAAATCCATGGATACATCCATACCAATTGTAAAACATAAATGCAACTTCACAATCTGGAAAATGGTACTGCATTATTTGTTCAGAACTAATTCCTTTGAAATCAATTTTCTCCATATCAGAGACACAATTCACTGCAGTTTCTTCTTCAAACATGCAACCCCCAGTCTCGCAGATGTTGTCTCCGACGTCCTCTTCTGATGATAAACTACCATATTCCGAAACAGATATATCGCCTAAATCCTATTCAAGATATATAACAACATCAAAGTTGTATTTTTACTTTACACTACGGTAATGCATAATGTTAACTATAAATATGTAGAATCCACGATTTAACTAACGATACGTACCTCAATAGGACTGCCATGGCTTTCACTATTGTGGGATCCTTGAAAAATTGATAATATTTCATCTGGATCCATTCAAATAACCTATTCAAAATAAACAAAACGCACAAGCATAGTTAAACGGAGTCAACAAACCCTAAACGAATATCTTTCCAGACTAACCAAACCTAAGCAACAAAATCTACATTTTCATTACACGATAAACATTATGTTACCACACCTAACGATAACGGAAACTATAACAAACATGCAAGCATAAATCTTCAATCTTCAATAAAGCCTCGTTCATAACCATGCTTACGGAAAACGAAAGGGTTCTTAAACGAAATTACGATTCTTAAAATAAAAAATATAGAGACAAACATCAAATACCTTTGTTCAAACTTTCAGCTTCTGTGTTTTGTTTTCGAATTTTTGGAGGTTCTTCAACCTTGAGATTAACGGATAGACTTGGATGAAAAAGGATAAACACTTAAGTTTTTGCTGGTATTGTACGTTTCAAATTAGGGATAAGTTACAAAATATTATTATTTGAGATAGAGGTGCATATTAGAAATAGAAGTTACAAAGTAGCAATAAAAATAAAAATATTCTTATCAAGATTAAAAAAAAATTGATAGCAGATCATAACATGCTATTGCAAGTAAAAAGGGCAACTTGACTATAGTGGTCAAAAAAGTCTCTTGCTCAGGCTAAACGCCACCATATTTTTGTTACAGTTTGGTCGAAGCCTTAGTCTACCTGATGTAATTTAAATGGTCTTAAAAGGATTTGAGTTTTGAAAAAAAGACAATATTAGTTTGTTGGGTCAATTAGTGTAAAGATTTAAATTTTGATTGGTTAAGGTGATTTTATGAAAAGAGAAGTTAAAAAGAGAGAAATTAATGAGAGATGAGTCATTTCTCTATATTCGAGGAGAGTTGATATAGGAAAGAGATGCAAAATCATGTGGGCTACTAGGGCTAGTCACTCTTCCTTTTCTTCTAAAAGTTGTGGAGAAGCCAGCAATAAAAAAAAGGTGTTTTTCATTTTTCCAATATTACCTTCTATGTTTGAGTTAAAACATATATCCTCCGTCCCATAATGAGTGACCCATTTGGAATAAAATGGTGTCCCAAAATATATTATCCATTTCAATTTCCAATACAACTTTTCATATTTTACCCTCTAATTAATATTACTTTCATCATTCCCACATCATAAGAATATTTTAGTAAAAATATCATTCTCTCTCCTTCATTTATTCTCTTTTTCTTAATCTGTGTGAAAAATCAACTGGGTCACTCATTGTGGGACGGAGGAAATAATATATACGGAATGATTTTCCAACATTGCACACACTTAATATATCATGCAGAAATTATGCCAAATAATTTAATAGGAATAAGTAAATTTATTTTTTAAATTAAATTAAATTAATTTTATTAATTGAAAGTAAAGAAAAATGTAAATTAATTTAGTTAAAAATAATTGTAACATATGTAAATTAATTTTGTTAAAAAAAATTGTAACATATGAATCCAATTTATTTTACAACAATTTACATTTATCTCTTTTTTATTTTTATTTTTATTTTTCTCTTAAATCAATCAACATCTCAAATCTACATTATTTATCATCTCTTTCTCTCTTTTCTTACACTCTCTCACCTATTTTGTTAATTTTAATTTTTTTTTCTCATTACCAATCAAATTCTTAGGGTCCATTTCGTTTCATTAATTTCAATTAGATTTACTTTAATTTGTTTGAGAAACAATTACTCGCCTCTAAAGGTGTTAGCAGTACGGTTTAAGTGGTTTTGACGCTAAACATCATTTAAACTGTAAGAAAAAAATTCAATTTGATTTGGTTATTTTTAGAAATAAACCGAACCAAATCAAAGCAAACCAATGCGGTTTGGATTAGTTTGGTTGTTTATGTTTTTTACAAGATTGTTATTGAATCATACATACACCTATAAAAAAAATAATATAACTTTGTGTTTAGTCATTCATACATTATCAAATAATAACAAAACTCATCCTATTTAAATAAAAAAAATATTTAATATATAAAAAACATAAAATAGTAGCAAAATATTAAAAATATTATAATAAAAAAGAAAAAACGAAAGAGAAGAGAATATTTGTAAGATTGAGGTATAATAGATTTGGGTTTTGCTTTGAATATAGAATAAGTGAAGAATAAGTTGTAACATAATACAGGTTGGTTTGGTTTAGTTCGGTTTGTAAAATACAAATTACAAACCAAACCAAATCGTGCAGTTTTATTAAAAAATAGTTCAAGCAAATCCGAATCAAATGCGGTTTTTTGCGATTTTAATTTAATTTAATTTGTGATTTTCTATTGGATTTGTTCGGTTTTGAACACCTCTAGAAGCCTCGGCCTATTTGATTTAATTTAAATGACTTTAAAAAGATTTAAAATTTGGCAAAAAGGACAATACTAATTTGTTGAATCGATTAATGCTTGAGCTTTACACCAGGGCCAACCCAACCCGTTTAGAGGCCTAATTTTTTTTTTAAATGAGACATTTAAAATAAATAAATAAATAAAATCAAATTTTATACTTGATAAGAGTTGAACAAAAGACTTAAAAATTACATGATTTCTATTCTACCAACTCAATAATGAGATTTTATGTAAAAAATATGTCATTTGTAATATTTATGACCAAATTACAAAATTTTGAAGCTTTTTTATAGCCCAATATTTTGAAGCCTAACGTCCTTGTTTGGATCGCCTTTCCTAAAAATTGATGAGAAATGAGTCACTTATCTTGATTGGCGATTCGCATAGAGATGATATAGGAAAGATGCAAAATCATGTGGGTATAACCACTCTTATTTTTCTTCTCACAATTGTGAAGAAAGCCAACAATAAAAAAGATGGTTTTAATTTTTCTATTATTACCCTTTATATTTGAGTTAAAACATACTCCCTCCGTCCCACAATGAGTGACCCAGTTGACTTTTCACACAGATTAAGAAAAAAGGAATAAATGAAGGAGAGAGAATGATATTTTTACTAAAGTACCCTTATGATGTATTGGGAATGATGAAAGTAATATTAATTAGAGGGTAAAATAGGAAAAGTTGCATTGAAAATTGAAATGGGTCATATATTTTGGGACACCATTTTATTCCAAATGGGTCACTCATTATGGGACGGAGGGAGTAACATATACGGTATTGTTTTTCAATATTGCATACACATAATATAATCAGGAATGCTATGTTGACACTTAATTTTTACACCAATACCTATACCGTATACATTGTTCACCGTATTTATACGATGAACAATGTTTTTTTTAAATATAATATATATATATATATATATATATATATATATATATATATATATATATATATATATATATATATATATATATATATATATATATATATATATATATATATATATATATATATTATGAACAGTAATATGAACAGTGTCTCTGAACAATATTCGTAAATAGTGATTTTTAGTAGTGAAATAAAGTTGGTTAATATAATATAAAAAGTTGGTTAATGAATTAATGAACTTGGTTAATAAACATTCAGATATTAAAAATAATTGTTTAGTAGTAAAACAAAGTTGGTTAATGAAAAGTAAAAACTTGATTAATAAAGTTGTGAAGTTGGTTAATAAACGTCCAGATATTAAAAATATTTTTTAATAGGAAAGAAAGTTGGTTAATAACATGTAAAATGTTGGTTAATGATGTAATGAAGTTGATTAATCACATATTTTAATATCTATACTCCTTAATTTTAAAATAATAATAATAATAATATATTTTATATTTAAAAAAATATTTATTAGTATAGTATTTCAAATATATTTATGTAGCTGTAGGTATTAATAAATATATATATATATATATATATATATATATATATATATATATATATGGAAATGCTAACACACTTTCAAAATGGGTGGGTTTCACACAAAAATACACTACCTTTATTTTCTTTCTATTTTTTTTCTTCATCTTTCTAATGTGGGTCCCACCCAAAATTGGTGGGGCCCACACAAAAATACACTAAGATGTATGTTGCTAATGCATACCTACATGGGTGTGCATTAACATAACCCATATATATATATATATATATATATATATATATATATATATATATATATATATATATATATATATATATATATATATATATATATATATATATATATATATATATTCATTTGAAAACAGGAGAGAGAATTTAATGATAAAAAATAAAAAATGTCTGGGATACGGTGTAGATGTAACTTCAGGGTGTAAGGAACCCCCAAGAGTTAGTCTAGTGGTGAAGGCTTGGGTCTTGAGAGTGTGCTTCTCTCAAGATCCCAGGTTCGAATCCTACTAAGTGCAATCAACCCTTGTGTGGGTCAGTCTATACGGAGTTTTGTTCCGGCTTTAAACGGGACCCCCGCTAGTGAACGTTAGAAACAATGTCAAATAATTTAATAGAACTGATTAAATTTAATGTAATTAAATAAAATAAAATTAATTTTATTTATAGGAAGTAAAGAAATTTTTTAAAATAAAGGTCTAATTTTTAAAACAACTCACATCTATCTCTCTTTTATATCTTTCATCTTTTTATTAAATTAATCTCTCTCTCTCTCTCTCCAATTATTCAGCATTTTTTATGTACGACAACGTGTGAAAAAAACCTGATTTTTGATTATAGAAGTGAGGGATGTTAGTACTTACCTTGCACCCATCTCCGTCCTGCCTCGATCTATTAAATTTATCTAATCATATTTATTTTTAGTAATTTTACAAATTTTTTTTTTATTTGTATGCAAGTAGATTAATAAACCGAGAACTAAGAGTTCTCAAACCTGATTACAAAAATTACAAAATATTTACTTTTCTTTAAATTTAATAGAAATATTATTTTATTTTTTAGTATATATTAAATAAAAATAATCATTTATTATAATTACTATTAAAATAAATTAATATTTAATTTAATTATTAATTTTTATTGTTATTTTAAAAAAATGTATTTTAAAAAATATATATAATTTTCACGGATAGATGCAGAGTGAAATAGGGCGGAGATGCCCATTTTCTATTGGGTGAGATAGGTGGTCATTTGTTACTATCAACCGAAGGTGAATATGGAATTAGTTCAAGGATGCAAGGCTGGGTTGGTAAAACTTAAATCCGCCCCACCCAGATCCGTTGTCATGCCTACATGGTTGTTATTCTGCTTTTAGTCTAAGTCCATCTTTTAAGAATTCTTAAATCAATAGTAGTTTACTACGATTAATGTTTTGTAATATAATAATAGATATGTCATGTTAACTATATGCGTTAAATGCCGGATATGGATTCTCTACAGTCAAATGTGACTGCAGGATCCTGCATTTAGGATCAATATCTATCTATTAAAAACTAAGCACCTGAAATTATCAAAATTAATCATTTGAGTAACAACTAAAACTTTTCTTATTCCAGGGACATATTAGTCTTTTGCAAACTATCTCTAATATTATGCATCCCACAATAAATACATCTGATGTGGCATTCATTTATTTTTTTTAAGCTTAATTCCAATTAAAAAATTAGACATTGGGAAGCTGAAAAACTATACAGTCATTTTGAAAGTTGGAATTGCTCATTAACTCTCCTGGGTGAATCGATTTACGTTAACATAAATGGGTATTATTGACACAAAGGGTTAAAAAACCCTAAATACATCACTCCTCTCCTCTATTTCCTCCCATGCGTTGTCCCTCTGCTTCTTTCACCTTCGTTCATCCTCTTCAGTTTCTCATACACTCACAGGCGCCTTCAATGTTCTTCCTCATCCACATCGCGCCGTAACCCTCACAACACCATGGCAAGGTTCTTCTTCGCAGCCGATCGCAACCGATCGCAATACAAGTCGTAACGGACATAAGTTTACTCTACAACGCGCAATCGAGAACGGTATCTGACATGCGTGACTCCGACGTTAATGTTAACCTAACGGTAAGCTCTCATTCTCGTGATCTTCTTCTTCTTACTCAGTGATTGTTGTTGTTGTAAATCGCTTCTGGTGCTGATGCGAATTTGTTGTTATGCGGTTGTAGTTCTTGATTTGATGTTGATGAACTTGAATGTTGGTGTTCTTCTTTCTGCAGGTGAAGATCTTGATGAGAACCAAAGTTGATTGAAGACACATAGTTACTGTTGAAGGTGAACCTATTATAAGTTATATCGGTGGTATTGATGAGTTTAAAGCTACTGCTGTGGAATCTGATGAGAAGATTGATACTACCAGGTACTTAGTTTATGTGTAAATTTAGACACTAAGTACATGTTAATCGATTTTTGAAGAAGCTTATTCAGTTCATAATCAATTTTTGAAGAAGCTTATTCAGTTCATGATTGAGTTGATTGATTTGATTGAGATGAGTTTTGTTGTTGGGGAAAATAGTGTTATAATCATCACCCAAGTTCTTTTATGTACACATAATTAATGTGTTGTTTTCTGTTTTACTATGTTATGAATTAAGAAATGGATTTTGGCAAATGTGGTAACTTGACTTTTATACTCTTTTTGAACTTTTTTCAGTGAATTAGTTACTTCATATGGTCGTCATCTTGAGAAACGACACGATATGCTTCTAGGGATGTTGTTTGAGGAAGGGACGTACAAGAAACTCTATAGTTATCGACATTTTATAAACTGGTTTGTTGTTCATATTTCACCGGAACAGGTGAAGTCTTCTGTTGTTAGTTATACTTTTAGTATTGTGTGATTAATGTTACGTTTCTTCAATCTAATTTCCTTATGGTGTCGTCTTATATTAGTAGGCAGAAACTCTACGACGTGCTCCTGGAGTGAAATCAGTTGATAGAAACTCTACATATTTGGTGCATTTATGTTCAGGATTGCTGTATACAAGGCACTCTATAGACTCTTTGGTGGGTTTGTTGCAGATGTAGTTGCTGCGATCTATCAGGTATGCAAGTATATGATATGTTTACGCAGTCTAATTGTTTTCGCTATTGGTATTCTACCTCAAAATTTCTAATTTTTTGAAATTTGAGAATCAACAGGATGTATATGATGGAGTGGATATACTCAGTCTTTCAGTTGGACTAAACAGCCCTCCCGCAGCCGCTAAAACTACATTTTTGATCCCATTTGATGCTGATTTTGTCCAGTAGGATAGTTGTACAACCATCTTGCTAATTTTCTACTGAAATGGAGAAAAGGTATGTTTTTTATTTTCTTCATCTATAAATATCATCATTTTTTTACAAAATAAAAAATTGAATGGTATATATCGGTTTATGTTGATTACCATTATATGATTTCATTCCTTTTTAATTCCAGATTTGTTCATGCATTTGTGTGTCAAGGTTTCAAATAGTAAATTGCAAAGGAGAAAAGGTAAGATTTTTATTTTCTTCATCTATCAATCTCATCTTTTTTTACAAAACCGAAAACTAGATGGTATATATATATTTGCCAATGGATTTTGATTTAATGTGGTGATTTCAGTTTAGTTTTGGTATGAATCCCTTCGTTTTCAATTCTAATTATTATGTTCATACAAATCATTATTGATTTTGATTTTTTTTGTGTTTGCAGGGTTAGTGGATATTCTTCTCCAACTCAACAAATTATAATCCAAGATCTATATTTGTCACTTTCAAAGGTTTTTTAAAGTTTTTTTTGTAATTAAAGATCTAAATCACTCTGTATTCTCTATATCTTCTTAAACAAACTCAAAACACGTTTTTATAAACACTATATATTCTCTATTTCACTCTGAAATCCATCTTCATAAACACTCTTTCCATCCTCTATATCTTAAACAAACCCATAAAACTCATTTTCATAAACACTCTGTATTCTCTATGTCACTCTAAAATTCATCTTAAATAACCAAATTATTTTTCGCTATATTTCGACTTTGTTAGATTTTGAAGATTTTCGATTTTGATTTCAACTTATCTTACATTTTTAAGATGTTTCAGATCATGGTGTGATCGATACGGTGACAGACTGCTATAACATAGTGTATATAATTTTTGTTCTTTGCAAGGCATGTTACACAGGTCGCTGGTGCCAAAGACGATGCTTTCAAAAGAAAGTTATCAAGAATCAAGCAGCAATTAAAGAGTGATGAATTTAAAATGATGTTAGCTGCCATATTGAAAAAATGGCCTTATATTTTAAAGGCATTTATGAAAAGGAGACTGAGTCATGTGGTCACGAGTTATTTTGATCCCTTTCCATTTACACTTCATAGACCTTGATTTCCTCCTTTCAATTAGGTTTTACCATTTATTGTTTTATTTTATTATTATTGCTATAACATTAATTTATCCAATTTTTCATGTGAGGTGACAGTTACTCTATCATATGTAACACATCATTATAAGATTTAAATTATTTCATTAAAATTGGTTAAAATTCAAATTACACTAGAAATTAATAGACGTCTTTATTTCATTGACATCTTTTATTTATAATAATTTAAGTCAATTTATTATCTTATTTAAATGTGTTTAAATTAATTAATAAATTCACTTATGATTATTATATCATTTTATTTTAATGAAAACTAAAAATTTATTTCTATCTTTATAATATAAAATTTTATTTCTATCCATAAAATTTTATAATATAATGAAAAATATGTTAATATATATTTTTGGTATTCAATTAAAAATTAAATGCATAAATAGTAATCATGAAAAAAATTAACGATAAATAGTAAAAATTTATTGATACAATCATTTTTTTAACCGGGAATAAATTACTTGTAATTTATAAATAGATAAAATTCATATTACATGTTAAATTTTTTTTTATAAACGGGAAAAAGTTTAAAAATATTTTTTATAAATGAACACAAGGGTTCAAGATGCTTATAAATGAGAAAAAGTCTACGTATTGAAACAATTATTTTTATAAACGCGGATACGTTATAATTATTTTTTATGATTTTATGGTTGCTCTGTTGAACTCACAATTATCTTGATTGACGAAAGTATTTTCAGATGTTGAGCAACAATTTCTTTTAGTTTTTATCATGTAGTAATCTGAAGCTGCCACATTGATAGAAGGAATGAGTCTCCATTTTTTAAATCATTTGAAGGTGGTTGTTGATTGTCTCTCCTCTTTATCATGGATTGATATATTGATTGGTTTAAAAGGAAGAATAAATTTGTGGTATAACTTTCACACGTTTGTACTTCTATTTTGATGTATCTGTACTGCTACTATGTTGCTGGGACGGTAGGTCTTATGAGTATTATTGTAATAAAGTAACTCAAAAATTTGATAAATAAGTTACTACAATTTTTTACAAGAATTGTGAATCGTTGTGATGATAATCTCTTTATCTATTTAATGATTTAAGTCTAATTATTTATCAGTTTCCTATTAATTGAATGCTGCATTGCTGCTTCTGTGAATATAATGTTGGATGTTTATGAGTTTTCCTATCAAATTTTGTATTCATTTTGTTTACTGTTTAAAATGTTTCAAAATCAAAGTGTTGGTGGATAAATTGTGAAGAATTGACACTTTGCTTTAAAATTTCAATTGTACAAAATATACATTAGTAGTGCAAAGGAGTATCAATTAATAGTACTGTCAAACTCGGAATTTTTACCCATATAACCATGTTTCAGTGTAACATTTTTCAAAATACCCAAGTTTTCTTCCAATTTTCCAATGTACCCATGTTTCAAAAAAAAAAAGGTGTATTTGTAGGGGGGCGCCATCAGGTTTGGCTCCCCCATGTAAAATTGTAGGGGGGCGCCAATGCTTTTGGAGTCACCCTTTATATTTAAAGGGGGGCGCCATTCCATTTGGAGTCACCCTTTAAATATAAAGGGGGGCGCCATACCCCTTGGAGTCCTCCGTTTAATTAATTTAATTTTTTTATAATATATTATATATTAATTTTTGATGAAATATTATTTTATTTGATACACCTCCTATATAAGTAGATGGCACTCTTACACATTCATTCACAACAAAGTTGTTGTTGTATCTTAAAATTTTAGCAGATTTAGTCATGTATCTCAGAAGATACGGTCATGTGATTTTTTCAAGAACGAAGCCGCCGATAAGGATGCTGTTTTGGAATATCCAAAGCTTAGAGCAACTACGAAGGAATTTGAATCGATGGTTAGAAGGAGACATTGCAGATGGTGAACAAATTAGAAGTATTGAAAGACTTGTTTCTTACTTCTCGATCGAAGATGGAAATATTCGACGTGAGTGGCTACGAATTAGAAATGACAACGACGTTAGGTCTATGATGTTTGGAACTGATGATATTGTTTTGATTGTTGTAATTTCTTAGTTTATGTTGTATTAATTTTGATATAATTAATGGATTAAGTGTTGCTGTAGAAGTATTTTAGTTTGTTTCTTGTAACCAGTAGTTGTTATAAATATTAAATTCAAAGGTTACAACTTTCTATTGACAAAAGTAAATTTATCTAGAACTTGTTCCAACATTTGGACATTTTTTCCGTGTATACCCGGGTAGACGACATATTCCACATAGTCTTTCCATTTTCTCATAAGTGTCCATTTCAGTTCTAATTCGCGTGCTTTTGGGGCGACCCTTTTTGTTTCTTCTCATGGTTTCGTTGTGGTAAATTGTGTCCCCATGATAGGTTGGCCAATAGTCCTCACTAGCTACCACTGGAAAGTTGTTACTGTAGATACCGAATAAGTTCATGACCTTGTAAACTTCTGATAGCTGCAAGAACGGATCATGACGAGCACTAGAACATGCCGCAATGACATGTGAACAAGGCATACGGAGCGCTTGAAACTTTCCGCAGTCGCACCAATATTTATGAACTTCCACCCTGTATTGTCCCATTGGTCGTCCCTCATTGTGATCCTTTGTCTCTTCAACCATGAAGCTGTAATCGTGACGGTCAAACGATGTAACTCGATGTGAGGTCGCTTTATCAGTTTCTTCCTTTATAAATGTCATGCAGCTTTCGCTGAATAACTGCCCTGATTCCAAAACAACGCCCCATTTTTTGCCTCTTGTTGCAAATAGTGACCCCAACCTGTAATAGGTTGCTCTAACTAACGCAGTGATGGGTAAGTTTCTAGTTCCCTTGAAAATGTTGTTCAGGGATTCTACAAGGTTGGTGGTCATGTGACCCCATCGACATCCTCCATCAAATGCCCTTGTCCACTTTTCCACCGGAATGTTGTCCACCCAGCTTAATGCTTCTGTGTTTGACAATCTTATTTCTTCGCGGTAATACCTGAATGATGGTTGGTTTAATGCATACCCCGCGTTCACGAATTACTTCTTGAGGTTTTTGTCTTTAAATTCCCGCATAAAATTTTGCGACATGTGTCTTATACAATAAACATGGACAGAAGGAGGATTATGCCAACCATTTGCAGGATTATTGTAAGCGCTGACAATAGAGGCGTGCCTGTCGGAAATCAGACATAAGTTGGGTTGTGGGGCTACATGTGTTCTGAGATTTTTGAGGAAGAAACTCCAAGCCTCGTCTGTCTCACCTTCTACCAGAGCAAATGCAATTGGGAATATATTATTATTTCCGTCTTGTGCTACCGTCATCAGCAATGTTCCTTTGTATTTTCCATACAACCATGTGCCGTCCACTTGAATAACAGGTTTGCAGAAAGCAAAACCTTTGATGCACGGTTGGAATGCCCAGAAGAGGCGAGAGAATATCCTACAGCCATCCACACATGTTCCATCAGGAGTGTATGCTGGAAGCGATTCCAATATTACAACCGTACCAGGAACATATTTTTGAAGTGCTAGCAAATACTGTGGAAGTTGATTGTAAGACTTTTCCCAATTCCCATATACATGTTCAACCGCTTTAATTCTTGCAATCCAAGCTTTTCGGTAGGATGGAGTATAGTTGAAACGTGAAACGACATGAGAGATAATCGTGCTCACCTTCACAGAAGGATCTACTCCCACAAGATGTAAAATCTCTTGGCAAATTAATTGGGAGCTAAGTTTTCCATGATCTTGCCGATTAATGTTGGTTGTACAAGTGTGGAGTGGATCAATTGAACCTATCTCCCAACAACCACTTCTCTTCCGATAGGACGCTGCTAACCGAAACTTACAAAGTTTGTTTCGACAAACAACGACATATCGATTTGAGTCATTGCGGTTTACCTCAAAATCAACAAAGTTTTCCATGTGAAACCTTATTATAGCTTGCATGCACTCCGCTTTTGTGCGGTACTGGTTCCCCACTTTCAAAACACCTTTGACTTGTTGAGAAGGATTGTAGAACAATTCCGAGGATGGCTCGTCTCCACTCAATTGCAAATTTGTCATGTGCTGTGGAGGACAGTAGACTTGATTTAATGGTAATACGTCTTCAATTATGTCATCAAGTGGCGTGATCGCTGTGTAGTCTCCAGTCCCAAACAAATTCACCATTTGATCAACAATTGCCTCTGGTTCTTCTTCCTCCTCGTCAACTGCATCGACTTCGTGATGTCCCAACGACTGTGACTGATCTATTACCTGAGACTCACCAAACACCTGAGATTGTTGAGTTTGGCAGAGTAACAGATACAGCTCAATATAGTCGAACCCAGAGTTCTCATGGCTTTCAAACATGCGTTGAACATCATCATCGTCCTCTATTTTCTCTTGAAAATACTTGACGTGACCATGTTCAAATAAAACTGGGCTTCTATATGTGATTTGCAATATTGGACCTGACATCTTTGACTCTATTCGCTCTTTGAAGTGCAAGAAATTGGACTTCCTGCTCATTGTTAATCGGGTAACATCTGTATTTTGAAACTCGAAACCGGAAACATCGGAAATGAAGGTGTCTCCATTACAATGAGCATGTACAACATAATTTGGTGTTCTAGACATAGTTCTATATTTTGAAGTGTAGTTTAAGGTGATAGTTCTCATTTCTAATGTGTAGTATAAATAATGTGTAGTATAATAAAAGAATAAGAATAAAAAAATGGCAAGTGTCGTATGACTTTCAAGAGGGGCGCCATTCAAAATGGAGTTCCCTATAAATAATAAAGGGAGGGCGCCATTCAAAATGGAGTTCCCTATAAATAATAAAGGGAGGGCGCCATTCAAAATGGAGTTCCCTATAAATAATAAAGGGAGGGCGCCATTCAAAATGGAGTCCCTTACTTAAATTTTCAAGGAGGGCGCCATTCCAAATGGAGTTCCCCAGAAAATTAAAAAAAAAGAATCTTGCATGCATGCATACGTACAAGTGTCATAGCTCTTCTATCATTTCATCTACCAACATTAATTTTACTACATGACCAAATTAAATTCGTGTAACCTCCTCCAACTTCCAACATTCAAATTTCACTCCATATATACTTGCACCCTCCAAATTTCACTTCATCAAATTTCATCTATTACTTGTTATTATAGCACTCTGTATCTTTGTTAAAAAATGTCTCTGTTAACAATGGGAGAGGAACATCGAGGAACACCAAACAACATCGCTTCTTACGTAAGTATAATGTCTCTTTTTTTTTTGTATATTAACTATGTCTCTCCTAACTATGAGTTTACTAACTATTTTTTTTTGTAGGATACAAATGACTTCCGCACTCGTAGTCATAGATATTTTCCTTACGACCCGATTATTGAACCGTATTTGAGGCGAGCCGGTTTTGGAGAGGTAATAGATATAAAAAGTTATTCAGTAGATTCGAAGTTTATCTTAGCGCTACAAGAAAGGTGGCGACCCGAGACACATACATTTCATCTACCGATAGGTGAATGTACCGTCACACTCGAAGACACATACATGCTCTTGGGTCTACCTATTGATGGTAAGGCGGTAAGGGGTGACACAAATATTGTTGGTGATTTGGTAGCAGAACTTTTAGGGGTTGCCCCAGAATACACACAGGTGAGGGGCCAAAAATTATTAATGTCATGGCTCAAGAGCATGTATAGCGCAATACCGTTAACAGAAGACTCTCCAGAAATATTTAAAGAAAGAAAAACAAGAATTTATTTGATGTTATTCTTTGGTTTATTTTTATTTCCGGATGCAAGTGGTAATTCTGTGCATCCTATGTATTTACCGTTATTAAGAGACATAGACAGAATAAAAACTTATAGTTGGGGGTCTGCCACGCTCGCCCACCTATATAAGTCTCTATGTAACAATGCATTTGCCGGTTCGGGTAATTTTACTGGATGTGCTGTTCTTCTACAAGCTTGGGGTTGGTCAAGAATGACCAACTTAGCGCCTGTCAGCACCAATAATTTCGGTTTTCCATACGCTACAAGGTAATGTTCTAAACCATTTCTTTAAATATCTAGTTTTCTGTCTTTTAATTTATTGTATTACTTAAAAATGTTGCCTTTTCAAAATATAGGTGGTCTGCACTAGGGATGAATTACGACAAATGTCCCCATTACAGCATCACCCAGTACCGAAATCTTCTAGATCATTTGGGTGAACATGATGTATTATCACTAACCTATCTATTAATGGTTATAGTCACATTTAATATTAACACGTTATTTAAAATATACTGAATATTTTTCTTCCACCTGCAGTTTATTTGGCGGCCATATCTTGGTCTAGAGGTCATCCATGAAGCTGACGCACACCACTCTGCTGTGTGGACTGCAAAGGTACCGATCATCCACTTCACAACAGTTGAAATACACAACAGTGATCGTGTCAAGCTTCAGTTTGGAATGCTACAAGATATTCCCGGTCCCCCAAAATGCATCGACGACAGATGGCACACAAGCATCCTCTCTGACTTATGGCACTATAAGCCATGGAAAACATATGCAAAACATGAGTGTCGTGAATGGAAGTTTCGCAACCATTTTGCTTTGACCGACAATGTTTTGCCATATGAGAGCAAACCGTCTGTCCAGTACATGACTTGGTATAGGTCGGTTTCCATTGGTTTCTTTTCCCATCCTAGATATCTTGTTGACCCACGCCAGCAAGCCACATCATCACAAACTCAACAGCGGACCGATCAACCAAGCCAACATCCAACCCAACCCCCACTCACACAACCACAATTCCATGAAAACACCCCTTACCAATCCACCCCATTTCAACATGGTTATACTCAATCGACATACCAACAAAACCCACCACAAAATCAAGCATACTCCTATGACACTACAACCCAGATTAACACGGACTATCAAACACCTAACCAAACCTTACCCACCCAGACATTTACACCCTTGCTCGATTACGACCAAGCAGGCTATCGTCCTGACATATCATCTAGCCAACCACCCCCGACAAAATTATACAGGCATGGGAAACACCTTTAATGTGGACGACTTGCCTAATATTGACTCGTCTGCATGGTCACTATTTCTTCAGCTGCCGAACCCATTAACAACATCCGCACCTATGGACCCGACGTCGCCGCCGCCGCCACCGCGAAGAGAACGAAGACACGTACGTACACGAGGATGTGGTACGGGCGGAAATTTGCCTCGACCTCGTCGACAAAATTAGTGTACTGTGTTTCGCCTTTTATCTATGTAATTTGTAATTATTAAAAAAAAATATTTCGAATGAGTAATACTATTAAAATTATTAAATATTATTTGTGAATTATGATTATTTATTTATTAATGTAAATTTATTTGAAAAATATTAAAAAAAATTCGTTCACAAATGGGGGCTCCAGATGGTATGGCGCCTCCCTTTAAATTTCAAGGGGGTAGCCATTACCAATGGCGCCTCCCTTTTGGATTCAATGGGGTAGCCATTTCTATTGGCGCCCCCCTTCAATGTTTTTTTTTTTCTTTCGAAACATGGGTATATTGGTATTAATGGTGAAAACATGGGTAGAATGGAATTATATACTTGCAAACATGGTTATTTAGGGAAAAATTCCGTCAAACTCAATCAAATAGTGAATTTCTAAGTTTACATTTTTTTAAGACAATTTTACTTTTACATTAATAAATATGTACATTTAAATTTTTTTACATAAATATATACATTTATGTAAATCAAATTCTAACTACTATTTTTTTTATTATCATTTAAGTTTTTTTTTTAATTTAAAATTCTTACTTGAAATAAAAATATATTTTGCAATTATTTAGATTTTTAGAAAAAAAGTTAATAAAACAAAACAAAACCAATAGAGATTACAATTTTTTTTAACTTATAAAATTTCTAAAACAAAACAAAAATGATAAATGGTAGTCATAAAAAAATAATGATAAATAGTAATTATGAAAAAAATAATGATAAATAGTAATCATGAAAACAATAATGATAAATGGTAAAAATTTATTGATACAATCATTTTTATAAACGGAAATAAATTGCATATATTTTATAAATGAGAAAAATTCAACTATTGATACAATTATTTTTACTTTTACTAGAAGGGTTCAACTAAGACCAATTTATACTTTTACTATTAAGAGTGAATTTATAAACGAAAATTACAAATATATTTATAAACGGGAAAAATTCAACTATTCATCTAATTATTTTTATAAACGGTGATAAGTTTCAAATATTTTTATAAATGTATCAATTTACTTTTATTTTTAAAATACTATGAAGTGTAGATATTCATTTAGAATTGAAATTTGACGGGGCGCTATCATATTGTAGGTTTGTAAAAATTGTAAATATGATATAATAAGAAGGATTTAAAACTGATATTTGACGGGAAGCTGTTGTAAATTTTAGGTTTGAAAAAATTTGCTAATATCTAAAAGTAATGTTATTTGAATTGGAAAAATGATTTTATTCAAATATGTTGTTTTAAAATTAACTCATCTGGATTCAACTAATTTATGAGATAATACCGTATAAAATTCCCTAACTGCTTAGGAATAAAACTAAGAATTTTTACCAACTAAACCAAAGAATTACTAGATTTGATGATAATTTAAAAATATATTAGTTGCAGATTTATAAAGTATATGTAAAATTTTTGTTTTTTTTATTTTATTTGTCAAAGATCTTTTCTAAAAGTCTATCTACTATTTTACTTTAGGGATTATCTGAAGATACAGCTATTAAAATAATTACTTTAGCAGGGGATACAAATCTGTAGAAAAATTCTCAAAAAATATGTTTACTTAGTAAATTTTGTAGTAGTTTTTAAAGTGTAGGTAGTATAATAATGATACACATTATCATCTCTATGATACTCGAAGAAAACTAATGCAAAACTTTTAATATTTTTATAATCTAATCCTCTCCTATTTAATTTATAAGAGAATATTTAGATACATTAAATAATCAATAATATATTTGGTTCATATATAATTTATATATATTGATTATTTAATATATCTAAAAAATAAATTATCTCTTATGAATACTCCCTCCGTCTCATAAAAAGTGTCTTATTTGAGCAATGCGCAGTTCTTAAGAAAATGATTAGATGTGTTGGTTGTAGTGAAAAAGTTAATGTCATTTACTAAAATACCCATATTAAATGTAGTTGATAAAGTAGTTGAATAAAGTGAAATTTAATGAATAGGGGTATAGTAGTGGAAAAATAATAATAATTACAACATTGGTAATGTAAATGCACAATTATTTTGAGACAAAGAAAAAGTGCAAATGAGACACTTTTTATGAGACGGAGGGAGTAAGATTAAAATTATCTCTTATAAATAAACAAATATTTTAAAATTTAAATTGAATTTATGATAAGTTTCCAATTTATTTAATATAAATATTATAAAATCTCATGACTAGTCTATTTTATAGGTGTATTATTGTTTCTTTCATTAATATTATTGAACCACTACTGGAGTAGTTAATTCCATAGTACCATATGAAGTAATTAGTCTATGAAATAACAGACTGGCTGGGTCTAGCAGTCTGGAAGCATGGGAGAATATAGACCACCAGTTACCTACGATTGTACTCTTTGTAGAAAAAATCTAAAATAAACTCCGTTGCCTCTGAACACTAAAACAATTACGACAAGTTACTTTCACGTGGATGTATTTCTGTTATCTACCTCAATATCAGTATCGTTCATCTTAATCATGAAGTGAAGTAGTGTTCAAAGAGGTTTGTAATTGACCTATTATGAGAAACTGCTTCTCCACTTCATTTCACAAAATTTTGTGTACCCTCAATTTTTGAAATAAAAGAGTAATCTTTTGTTCAATTCGATAATGAAATATTTTATTTATATTTAAATTAAATATATTAATTATTTAAAGTAGATCTTATAAATATGTATTGAAGTAAACAAGTTATTGAGTTATGTATTAATTTAAAGTAGATCCTATAAATTTTTAATTTAGAATTTAATTTTTATTTAGAATATTTATTTATATTTATGTATTGAAGTAAACAAGTTATTGAGTTATGTCTTATAAATATTTAAAGTAGATCTTATAAATTTTTAATTTAGAATTTAATTTTTATTTAGAATTTTTATTTATATTTATGTATTGAAGTAAACAAGTTATTGAGTTATGTATTACTAATATAAATAAATTGTTGATGTTTATATATTAATATTTTTTTTAAATAAATTTTATTCATAATAGTGATTAGAAGCCTGAGACATTAGTATTTAAAGCATAATATAAAAATGTACTTGAGCTAAAAGTATCTGGCAAATTTAATACTAAAAAATAAGATAAGCAAACATCATTTGTTTACCTTTAATAATAGGATTTGCAATTATTTGAATTCAATTTATTTTTTGTGATATCCTTCAATTTCAATTTTCAAGAGTAAGTAACCCTTAACTAAGTGACACTTAACTAACTTTAAATTCAATTTATTTTGTGTTATCCTTTAATTTCAATTTTCAAGAGAAAGTAACCCTTAACTAAATTGAAATACAATAAAAAAAATACTTCCTCTGTTCCAAATTATAAGACGTTTTGAGTATTTTACACAGTTTAAGAAATGCAATTATAACTTTATGAAAAAGTAAAATGATCTATAACTTTACAAAACTGCACAGATTAAAAGAATAAGAAGAAGAAAGAGAAATAAATGATAAAGGGTATTGATCTTACCTGATCAGAAGGGAGACTAGTGGCCAGCGACGTCGTGAGCTCAGCAACTCCAGTGATGGTGAAACGGCGGAGAGGTGTACCTACATGGTACTCTGATGCCAAAGTCAGGAAAAAGGAGTAAGCAAGTATAGAAAAGCAGGTGTACGGGTTAGAAAGTAATGTAACCTGACCCTCTCAAGTGAGAGGGTATTTATAGGCTGCCCCCAGCGCGGGGCCAACGGTCATCTGCATTGGACTGGATTGCAAGGCCCAATACAAGTGACTGTCAGGGCTTACGTGGCGTAAAGAAGACCAGCGCGTGGTCTTCGCCCTAGAGTAACGGTCCCGAGATCCCTGGAAGGTGGCAGACCGACTCTTTTGGAGAAGGGAGGTTACATGATGATGTGTCCTTGCGAGGAGGAGCACGTGGAGAGCGAGGAGGAGAGTTGTGGCCTCTCCTCGTAGCGGGAAGTCTCTGCTCGACAGTAGGGCCAATGAATTTGCCCGACAATGAGGAGAATTTGGCCGTATTGGGCCTCATACAGCAGTATTGGGTTGGGCCTGCCCGACAGTTGGGCAGGCGCCGACCCAGTCTAGAACAATAGGTAACTGCCAGAAACTAGCCGTTGGAATGGACATACCTGCTCGGAACTAGCCTGTTTCTTTGAGCAGGGGAGTGTTTTCGGACAGGTGCATTCCTGTTTGGTTCTATATAAGTGTCTCGTGCATGACGGGCAGAGGTGAGACAAAGGGCAGAGATGGGCGGCTGCCCCTAGAGGTCAACTGGCCATCTCTTTTCAGCTGAGGGGCAGACCTGCTCAGAACTAGCCTATTGCTTTGAGCAAGGGAGTGTTTCCGAGCAGGTGCATTCCTGGTTGGTCCTGGATGACTGTCCCGTGTATGACGAGCACAGATGGAATGGAGGGCAGAGCTGGCCTTCTGTCCCTGGAGATCAGTTGGCCAGTCTTCCTCGGTGGAGGGGCAGAGGGAAAACCGATTTCCTTTGTCCTCAACTGGATGGCTCGAGACTACTGGTTGAATTCTGGGCAGCCTCCTCGGCGGAGGGGCAGGAGATGATTCCGGGCAGGAGCATTCTGGCCATCCTTGGATGTCTGCCCTGTGCGTGACGGGCAAGAATGTGATGGATGGGCAGAGATGGTCGGTTGTCCATCTCTCCTCGGTGGAGGGGCATAGGGAAAACCGATTCCCTTTGTCCTCAACTGGATGGATCTAGGTTATTGGGTCGTTCTGGATTCAGAAGTGAATTCTGCCCAACGAGTAGTTGTGCCCAACGGCTAGTTTCTGCCCAACGGCTAGTTTCTGGCTATTGGGCCTTGCCAAAAGCTGGACTATATTAGGCCTTGCCCTATTGGGGCCAAGTGTCTGTCCAGTCCAGAACAGGAGCCCCCCAAGTCTTTGCTCTAAGGTGAAGAGTAATGACTTGAGTTAGCCTTATTAGTCGACCGAAGGGCAAGAGTTGCCCTGCGGGGAAGCTTTTTGAGCTCGTTATTTTAGAACGAAAATATTCGGGGACATGCTCTTTGCTTGTCTATGGTAAGTATGGTCGACAGCTGGTCGCTTATGAGGACTCGCCCCGCGGAAAGGACGTTTGTGTCGACCAGGCTTGGTGAGGACGTGCCCCACGGAAGGGACATTTTGCGTCGACCAGACTTGGTGAGGACATGCCCCGCGGAAGAGACGTTCGTGTCGACCAGGCTTAATGAGGAAGTGCCCTGCGGAAGGGACGTTTTGCGTCGACCAAACTTGGTGAGGGCGTGCCCCGCGGAAGGGACATTTATGTCGACCTGGCTGGGGGAGGACGTGCCCCGCGGAAGGGACGTTTTGCGTCGACCAGACTTGGTGAGGACTTGCCCCGCGGAAGGGACATTTTGCGTTGACCAGACTTGGTGAGGACTTTCCCCGCGGAAGGGACATTTTGCGTCGACCATACTTGGTGAGGACGTGCCCCGCGGAAGGGGCATTTTTGTCGACCTGGCTGGGGGAGGACGTGCCTCGCGGAAGGGACGTTTTGCGTCGACCAGACTTGGTGAGGACTTGACCCCCGGAAGGGACATTTTGCGTCGACCAGACTTGGTGAGGACTTGCCCCGCGGAAGGGACATTTTGCGTTGACCATACTTGGTGAGGACGTGCCCCGCGGAAGGGACGTTTTATGCTCGACTCGTTTTGATGCTCGACAGTTTGGGGAACTTATCGAGGAGGCGAAAGTAGTTTCCGTTGTGCGGGACTAGGATCTCGGTCGAGGTCCTGATCCCACCGGGCTTGGACTTTTCCCATCGCGAGCTGGGTGTCCTGCCATGCTGGTACGACAACGACGAAGCTCGATTGAGGTATCCCCATTGGGCATAGAGTCTGCTCATTCCATGAGCAGAAACTAGCCTTCGTTGAATAAGTTTAGGATTGTGCTTGTACCAGGGCACGCTCCTGTGGCCGAGCAACTTCTTTGTGGGGGAAGTTTGTCGGCAGTTAGTCCTGTCTGGTTGTTAGTCCTAACTGTAATATTATTTGAGCTTTTCATCATTCCATGGTCGAGCAAATAGTTTTCTGTCCAGTTGTTCGAGGAAGTAGGCGTCCGTGCCTGTTTTTGATTTAACCCTGTACGACCCTTCCCAATTTGCGGCCAGCTTGTCCTCGCGTGAATTTGTGATTTCTCCTCAGGACGAGACTGCTGACTTTGATGTTTTGTCATATGACTTTGGCTGCCCATGCGTAATGGGCAGAGATGTGAAGGAGGGCAGCGGTGGTCCTGCTGATCCTGGGTGTCAGTTGACCAGCCTTCCTCGGCTGAGGGGCAGAAGGAAAAATGCTTTCCTTTGTCCTCAATTGCCAGGAACTAGTCGTTGTAATGGGTAGACCCGCTCGGGCAAGGGCGTAGTTACAGGCAAGAGCATTTCGATCGTTCCTGGGTGGTTGCCCGTACGTGACGGGCATAAATGTGAAGGAGGGCAGCGGTGGTCCTGCTGATTTTTGGTATCAACTGACCAGCCTTCCTCGGTTGTGGGGCAGAAGGAAGAATGCTTACCTCGTTTGAGGTGTTCGCGGGGAACATATTCTTGCTCGGCTTGTGTGTTTGCAGGGAACTATTTGTTTATGCACTCTACTCGTTGCGGAGGCTGGTTTGGTCATCTCTGCTTTGTTCGGGTCATTCCCGAGGAGGATAACCTCGAATTCTCCGTATAGAATGGGGGGCAGAGGACCAGAAGGCTCTGCACTGTCAGTTGATGTCGAGGAGCCCTCCCCTATTAGTCGGGCTTCCCCTCATTTCTTCCTCTGCTCCTTGGCAGGGCGCGGGTTGGTCATCATGCCTAGAAGCCTTGCCATTTTCTTGATGCCTCGAATTTCGAGCATTACTGGATGCCTCCTTCTCCTCGTACTGGATGTATGACCGGGAGAGGGAGATCTCGAGTGATGGACTTCTTTTGTTCCAACCCTCGTATTGTGGAGGAACTGGAAGTTCTTGTTAAGAGCTTCGACCAGGGCAGCCATGGCCGGGTCGGGGTTGGGCGGCACTGGGATAAGCTGGAGATCCTCGGGTGCTTCCTCAGGAATTTCTGTTTTTTTTTGTGGTCTAGTCGCCTGTCCTCTTTATCATCGCGGTTTGGAGAAGGGGACCTAACGACTTCGTCCCTTTGGAGGGGGACGTGGTCCTCGAGAAGAGGAAATGCTCCATCCTTGTCCATCTTGCCAACGGGGAGGATGACAGTGCTGCGAGCATCGCTGGCATTGTCACGGCTGGCCACGGTCGGAATTTTGGAAATCTACTTTGATCTTTGGTTTCCGGGGAAAGAAAGATGGGGAGAACAAGAGTTCCCACAGACGGCGCCATTGATCTTACCTGATCAGAAAGGAGACTAGTGGCCAGCGACGTCGTGAGTTCAGCAACTCCGGTGATGGTGAAACGGCGGGGGGTGTACCTGCATGGTACTCCGATGCCAAAGTCAGGAAAAAGGAGTAAGCAAGTATAGAAAAGCAGGTGTAAGGGTTAGAAAGTAATGTAACCTGACCCTCTCAAGTGAGAGGGTATTTATAGGTTACCCCCAGCGCGGGGCCAACGGTCATCTGTATTGGGCTGGATTGCAAGGCCCAATACAGGTGACTGCCAGGGCTTACGTGGCGTAAAGAAGACCAGCGCGTGATCTTCTCCCTAGAGTAACGGTCCCGAGATCCCCGGAAGGTGGGCAGACCGACTCTTTCAGAGGTGGGAGGTTACATGATGACGTGTCCTTGCGAGGAGGAGCACGTGGAGAGCGAGGAGGAGAGTCGTGACCTCTCCTCGTAGTGGGAAGTCTCTGCTCGACAGTAGGGCCAATGAATGTGCCCGACAATGAGGATAATTTGGCCGTATTGGGCCTCATACAACAGTATTGGGTTGGGCCTGCCCGACGGGTGGGTATGCGCCTACCCAGTCTAGAACAACAGGTAACTGTCAAAAACTAGCCATTGGAATGGACATACCTGCTCGGAACTAGCTTGTTTCTTTGAGCAGGGGAGTGTTTCCGGGCAGGTGCATTTCTGCTTGGTTCTAGATAACTTTCCCGTGCATGACGGGCAGAGGTGAAACGGAGGGCAGAGATGACCGGCTGTCCCTAGAGGTCAACTGGCCATCTCTTTTCAGCTGAGGGGCAAACCTGCTCAGAACTAGCCTGTTGCTTTGAGCAGGGGAGTGTTTCCGAGCAGGTGCATTCCTGGTTGGTCCTGGATGACTGTCCCGTGTATGACGAGCACATATGGAATGAAGGGGAGAGCTGGCCTTCTGTCCTTGGAGATCAGTTGGCCAGTCTTCCTCGGTGGAGGGGCAAAGGGGAAAACCGGTTCCCTTTGTCCTCAACTGGCTGGCTCGAGACTACTGGTTGAATTCTGGGCAGCCTCCTCGACGGAGGGGCAGGAGATGATTCCGGGAAGGAGCACTCTGGCCATCCCTGGATGTCTGCCCTGTGCATGACGGGCAAGAATGTGATGGATGTGCAGAGATGGTCGGCTGTCCATCTCTCCTCGGTGGAGGGGCAGAGGGAAAACCGGTTCCCTTTGTCCTCAATTGGATGGATCTAGGTTATTGGGTCGTTCTGGATTCAGAAGTGAATTCTGCCCAACGACTAGTTGTGCCAAACGGTTAGTTTCTGCCTAATGACTAGTTGTGCCAAACGGCTAGTTTCCGGCTATTGGGCCTTGCCAAAAGCTGGACTAGATTAGGCCTTGCCCTACTGGAGGCCAAGTGTCTGTCTAGTCCAGAACAGGTATATTAAAAAAAAATCATTAATGTTGTATTGTAATTGTAAAGCGACTTATAATTTGAGACAAATATTTTTTGCAAAATGACTTATAATTTAGGACAGAGGTAGTAATACTAAATTTAAATACCCCATAATTAATTATGTACGTTTAATTTATTTTATTACTACGTATTATTTATAGACAAAGTGGTATTCTTCTTCTATCTTACAATATACTGTATGTCTTTTTTTCTTATTTTTATTTATCTCAAATTAATTGGTCATTTAAAATATTAATGTAATATTTATTTTTTTCACTAATTTTTATTTATTTATTATATTTTAAATCACGCAGTTATTTCATTACCTATTAATATATTATTAATAAAGTCATTTTACAAAATAATATTTATTTTATCATTAAAATCAATGCAATTAATTTTTATCTTAAAAAAAAGTGAAAATCTCGTCGAAACATCTATTGTGAGACATTAATTTTTATTATGAATTCACACAATTTACTTATATTTTTGGATATGTGCCATATATTTTATCATGAATTACTTAAATAAGAGTTTAATTGCTATCTAATGTAGATGTAAAGAAATTTATACTATCAATACATCACTATCTCATAATTATTCAAATATATTAATTAAAAGAAACGTAAATAAAAGCTAAATATTTTAAATAAACATTTCAAGTAAATTAATAATTATAATTAATTATACGACAGTCAATACATACTCATTCCAATCACTGTTATAAAAAGAAAAAAATAATTTTAAAACTTGCTCATTATTATAAACTAAAATCAATTTTTTTATTTTCTATAAGTAAAGGGGATTTATTTAAAAAGTACTAGGAATGATTAATCCAAAATTACAACAAATAAACAAAGTGAGACCAAACCCCCAAATAAAAAAACAACCAACACAAATATTTGTATTATTAATTTATCTTTAATTTAATTTAGAAATATTTAATGTTGATTCATCCAATATAATTAAAGCTATTATATGATTTCTTTTGTTTTGGGCTTTATGCCCTCTTGTTGTACTAAAAAACTTTCTTAATTTTATGTGAAAATAATTGTTTTTATTTATAATTCAAACAGAATATAACACGTGTATTTACAAACAACCAATAATATATTTTTTATTAATTAAAAATAAAAAATAATATTTTCTCTCTCCTACATAATAACCATTACCCCATGATTTTAATTAAAATTAAAATTACATTTATAATAAATTAAAATTTTTCTTTCTTTTTATTAATTGTTTCTAACAATATGAATTTAGGTATGTTGCTATGCAAGTAAATTCTTTAAATAGAGTATCAATTAAATTCTTTAAAAAGTATGTAAAAAAAAAATAACTACTACAAATATCTAATTATTTGATTTTTTTTATTTCTTTAAAGCGGATATAAATAACCTTCACTTAAATTAAGCAAACTAATCAATCTCACCTAATTAAACACAGATTATTCTTAAATAAAAAATCCTTAATTAAAAAAAAATCCTATAAGGTTTGTTTTTCATCGGACTGAAGTCTATAATCTCACTCTCACATCAGTCATGACTCTCTTATCCTCTCACCTCTTTCCATTCTCCGCCGTACACCGCCGTTCACCGGCGTCATCCACCACCGCAAATCTCTTTCCTTGGAACAAACCCAGAAAACCAAATGACACTGTCAAGTTTTTGTATTCTCCTCGAGTACAGAGACGTGTTAGTTTGGATGAAAGATTTGTGACAAGGTCTATTGTCCCTGTAAATGCTCAAGATCTAATCCACAATGTCGGAGCGACTGTTGGTGTTCTTGGGGGCGCTTATGCTCTTGTTTTTTCCTTCGATGATCTCACTAGAAGAAACATCCTTGACCAGGTAATGGTTTGGTTTGGTTTGATTTGGTTTGGTTTCTTCAATTCACTTTCTTGCCCTGCATGCATATATTAACATTTGACACAATTTCCGAAAAATATTAATATGAATTGATCCTTTTTTTTTTTTTACTTGTTTTGGTTCAATTTGAATTTTGGGTTTTGTTTTTAATGCAAAAATTGGTGCTTTCTTTGAAAAAATTAATGGCACATGGTGATGGCAGGGTCTGAGTAGAAAACTGGTCCATATATTGTCTGGCTTGCTTTTTCTTGTTTCTTGGCCAATTTTCAGGTAACCCATTTAAGTGATTTACATAAAGTTTTTATCTTTGCTATTTTTTGATTTGGTTTGTTTGAATGTTTTGATGTTAATGTTAGGATAGCAACTCCTCTGAAGCTCGGTACTTTGCTGCTTTTGTTCCTCTGGTGAATTTCTTGAGGCTTTTGGTGAATGGTCTTTCCTTGGTTTCTGATCAAGGACTCGTCAAATCCGTGACTAGAAAAGGAGATCCAAAGTGAGTAAATGTCTATTCATTTTTTTTGGCATTATTTGGGATTTTTTTACCCATATGCCACTGTTTGAAATTAAAAACACCAAAATGCCACACTCTAAAAAAAATTTACCAAAATGTCACACTTTCTTTTTGGGTTCGGCCAATAGTTAGACGATCCATTAAAAAAAATTTCGGAGTGCATGGGCTCGGCCAATGGTTAGCCGAACCATTGCAGAGAAAGAAAAAAAAAGTGGCTGAGAAAGAGAAAGAAAAGTGGCTGAGAAAGAAAGAGAAAGAAAAAATAATAAAAAAATAAAACTTTTCAATGGTTCGGCCAACCATTGGCCGAGCCCATGCAGTCTGAAATTTTTTTCAATGGGTTGTCCAACCATTGGCCGAACTAAAAAAGAAAGTGTGGTATTTTAGTAAATTTTTTTTTAGAGTGTGGCATTTTAGTGTTTTTAATTTCAAACAGTGACATATTGGTAAAAAAAATCATTATTTGGTTATGGCAGTATTAAGTTTAACTGTTCACATGGCCTACAGAGAGTTGCTAAAAGGTCCTCTTTATTATGTTGGGATATTGATGTTATGTGCTGTTGTTTTCTGGCGTGAATCTCCGGTTGGGGTGGTTTCCTTGGCAATGATGTGTGGAGGAGATGGTAATATAGACTAATACACTTTTCTTTACACATTCTAAGCTTATTCATGACTGTGTAGCCATGATGGATGATACCAGGTGTAGCTGATATCATTGGCAGAAGATATGGGTCCATCAAGATTCCTTATAACCAAAAAAAGAGTTGGGCTGGTAGCATTGCAATGTTTATATTTGGATTCTTGGTTTCAATTGGGTGTGTTACATTACATTGCACAAACTCATCAATTTTTTCAAGAGTACTTTTTACTAATTAGGAAATTGACTCAGCTTAGAGAAATAAATGTGGAAAAAGTATTACTCCAATTAGATTTAGAGACTGAAACTGTTGATATTTATTGCTTGTAGGATGCTCTATTACTATTCAGCTCTAGGACATGTGGAGTTTAACTGGGAGAGCATTTTGCCAAGAGTAGCTTTTGTTTCTGTTGTGGCAACAGTGGTGGAGTCCCTACCCATTACTGAAGTGATAGATGACAACATTTCTGTTCCACTAGTTACCATGGCAATGACATTTTTCATCTTCAATCATTAATAACTTTTGCATAGACTATTGGATTTGGTCTAATATCCCTTATGGGTCATATATACCTTTGGGCAATTTATTCTCACCATTGTTCTTTGAATTATTCTTGGCACTATGAAATTAATTCTAGGATGTAACATTGTAAATAGATCATGATCTCTAACAATTTTGAAACCTCACTGTATAAAATCATTTTCAAATAACGATTATAAGTGTTTAGTAAATATTTCTTACTCTCTCAGTTCCTTTTTAAGTGTCACTTTTTTATTTTTCACACATACCAAGAAAGTTAATCAATATTGTTACTTTTCATACAATCATTTTTCTTTTACCTATAATACCCCTAATTATTTATTACATTCATTTTACTTTTTCTCTCTCTATAATAATTATTTAGGGGCGATTTTGACAAATCTGCATTTAATACTATCTTGAACTTTACAAGTGACACTTAAAAAAAAACAAAAAATTATTTCAAAAGTGACACTTATAAAGGAACGGACCTCACTGTATAAAATCATTTTCAAATAACGATTATAAGTGTTTAGTAAATATTTCTTATTCAATACTAATTGGTAGCTTTGTCTGCAGTCTAGACAGATTATAAGTGTTCAGTAAATATTTCTTATTCAATGCTAATTGGTAGCTTTGTCTGCAGTCTAGACCATATTTTTTGGTGCAATTGCAGAGACTAGTCGTTTGAATCAGTTAAGAGACTAATCCCTTGAATTGGATAGGACAATCTAAAACCCAAGTGAAGCAAATTTTGATAGATTACAAGAGTATCTCTCGTAACTGAACCAACTTGGTATAATTACAAATAAATAATCATTGAAGTTCTGCATAATGGAGCTTACCAAAGTGCAATCTAACTTCCCTGTTAAAAAGCAACAGATTTTTAGTCAACGTCTAAAACCATATAGAATTGGGGATGGCACTCATTATTTACAAAATGCCATTGAAAAATCATGTCCATTTTTAATGTTCAGGGAGGCTACACCTTCTGAGTTCTGACCTTGGGCTGAAGAATTAATAAATTGAGCAATTCAATGATTCAGAACATTATGATAACCAAAATGCTACCATCTTCCAGCCAGTGATATGTAAAAAATAATAATTGATATTTTTTCTTACAAAGTATTGGTTCCAACCCCCAACATAGCTACAATTAGAACTTCCACATTTAATCTTAAATCCCATTGAAGCATGAAAAAGGATGGAAAAACTCATCACAAATTTAAATTAAGTTGTGGTGAGGATTTAGCTTGAACAAGCTTCGGCAAAGCTAAATCTACAAATTCACTCTTTTTTAAAGGAAAAATTGATTAATGGGGAGTCCAACTGTTTCATCCCTTTTTGCTGAAGATGATGAAGGTGTGTTTAAAAGAAAATGCTGTCAAAACCAGAATGAGATCACCGGTTTTGAAGTCCTTCAATTGCCTTTTTCCATATAGACGCTCTTTGCTTAGCATCCTCGAACGACATAACCTTTTTAGGCTGCATCAGACATTTGATAACAAAATTGTGAAGGAAGGTACCAGAAAACAAAATAAAGCAGATCATAGTTATCAAATCAAGATTCAATTAGTACAGAAGATCTTTTTACCGAATCATGAACCAAATCTTATATTATGAATCATAACGGTCAATAAAAATATGTTGCTTGAATTCTAAAGAGAAGAGAAAACTTACTGTGCAAATCTTGAAATGTGAAGGACTAGTCACTTGAATGCTTAAATCATTCGGATTATCAGACCATATTATATTTCCTTTTACAATTAATTTCGAAGGATCAACATAGATCAACTTTGGCTTGTTGGTAAGGATGAGCTGAACCTTCTTGCTTGTTATTTTTTGTAATTTCTTCACCATGGAGATCATAAGAACAGATTCCCCGGGATCCAAAAATTGTTGCCTGTTACATGTGCACAAAATTTGATTAACAAGCCAGGTAAACATAAGGCTTCTTCAATTGCAACTGCACACAACTCTTCCTATTTTTTTAACTCTCTATTTCTCTGCTAATATTTAGGAATAAACTGATGCATCTTTGTAAAAAGTGAATATATCACTGAACAATATGTAAATTAACATAATCCGTGACACATGAGACATCGGCGTGTTGTTTTTAGCCTGTACCATAAAGCAGCTAAATCTTAAAACTAATATAATTTTGCCTTATTTATGTATTCCAAAAGAAATTAATACCATTTTGCATTTTCTATGATGTGAAAAGCTCTAAATCATGACAAACATATAATTTAGTATATTATGCATCATTCGATAAAATATTTAAAATGCAGAGAATATTGTTTCAAAATATCACCTATTGGTACAGATTTTAAAATATTTTGAAGTTTGTGAAATTGTGAATTATACTATTTCTTTTTTAACTTTTCAAGATGACTTGATTGACAAAGGATTAATGGTCTCTATAAAACTTATACTTTTGATGTGAATGCATCACACTAATTTCATGTAATGCGAATATGATTGGATATAGAACAATGCAAAAAGCAACAAACAACCAGGAAAGTTCCTGCATACCATTTTGAATCAAAGGAATCAATCGAAGCTAGCCTGGTTATAGAGCCGGTTCCCTCTGAAGACGATGCAGTGCCATCAGGCTGTCTAGCAGAAGCTGCAGAATTGTCGCCAATGTGAGAAGGACTCCACGATGACTCCTGAACATCATCGGCAGCAGGCGATTGAGTCTAAAATGAAAATTACGGATTAGGTATTATGTTCTTATTAAATCAAGAAAGTGGACAAGAATCAAAGGTTCCTTTCTTATTTTGCATAGCATTTCAAACGGCAAAGCAACGGAAGTCATACCCCGGGTTCCAGAGCAAGTTTTGGAGGAGTTTGTGCCCTTAAGTTATCCCAGGCAACCGCCTTGAAAAAGGGATGTACTTTCAAAATAGCGTAACCATCAGGTCCTGCACCTGGTCTCCTGCTCGGGTCTAAATCCTGCATCATAATTGCATTGATCTTTAAAATTAAAAATTTCATATTAATAGCACAAAGCATACAACTTAAAGCGTGCTACAAAATTTTTTACATGTATCATCAAAGGATGAAATCTATTTCAGGAAAAAAAAGCGATCCACCCGCTCAAGATAGGGCAACCAAAAACATTCTTTGACTAGTTGTTATGGCGCTAATTGTAATTATGCTATTGTAATTTTGTAAAAGGGCATGGAAACTGAGTAATGTAGTCAAAAGAAGAAAAATTTGTCAGCAGCTATTTTCCTGGAAAGACAAGGGTTACCCTTGGAGGAATGAAATTGCCTATTGTTATCCCCAAGTCAACAGAGAAAACATAAAATATTAAACTCGTGTAAAATCTTAAAATAATATCCTACAAGAAAGCCAGATGTAGAACACGTGAACCCTAACTGCTATTTTATCTTAGTTGGTCAACTTAAAGAACAGCAACACAATTGTTGCGAAAATGGGAAGAGGATAATTTGCTGAAAATGTGGAAGTGTATAAGAATTAGAAAGCACACCAGGGAAATATATGTGTCCAGTCATAATGCACTAACCAATAGCCGGTCAATAAGGTCTCTTGCTTCGTCTGAAAAGTAATCTGGAAATCGAATTTCTCTTGCTATAATTCTTTGGAAAATAAGCCATTCACTTGCATCTTTAAAAGGAGAAGTTCCAGAAAGCATTTGGTATAATGTGCAGCCAAGTGCCCAGAGGTCATTTCTGTGGTAATATATTGAGGAAGAAAAACAAAATATATAAAAGGTTATAACATGATGACCTGGCATGAAACAACAAAAAGGGAACTCACAGCAGTCAAAATATGACATCTGAATTGCCAAAAACATAATCCTCGATTTAGCCAAAAACAAAAACACAGACTAACATTTCAAAATCATCTACGTACGCAGAAAATCATCAGAAAAAGGTAAAATTAATCAATGCTTAACTTTTACCCGAAAGTTGCAGGAGAAGAATTAAGAACCTCCGGAGGGACATAAGCAGCTGTTCCCACAAATGTGCAGGCTTTGTCATCTAAATTTTGTTGAACATAATAATTAATAAAGATAATAAAAAGGAACAATAAAATTAAAATAAATAAATAAATAACAGCTTCAGCGTTGCTCTTATCTTACCTGATGCTGCATTTGGAAGGACGGTAATTTGGCTATCTTGCATAGGCTTCACACTCCCAAAATCAGCTATTTTAATATGTCCTTCACCTGTGAGTAATAAGTTCTCTGGCTGCAATTGAAGAAATTTAATTTTCACTCATAGCCATATATAGCAATAATGCAGTATAATCAACCCAGAGCTACCTTAATATCACGATGTATCACTCCTAAACCATGTATGTATTCAAGAGCATCAACAACTTCAGCTGCATAGAAACGTGCCTCCTCCTCAGTTAGACGGCCTTTCTGCACACAGGAAATCAGACAGTTTGCTAGTTGATATTATTCAGTAACGAGCATCAGAAGGATAAGGATACTATCTAACATATAAAAGAACGTTGAAATTTCAACACTTCTAGAAGTACAAAAACAAATTATGAGAGGCGATCAGATTGTAAATGTCTTGATAAGATCACAAACTTGAATTCTTACTGAAAAAGAAGAATTATAATAGTACAAATAACAGGAAAAAAAATTCCCTTAAATTCATCAACTGGTAAATAAGTGGATTGGATTATATGAACTCAACTTGAGTTATACATAGCCAACTCAACTTTTCAATAAAGAGAAATATTGAAAGACTTGAAACAATTGAAAAGCGTCCTGACAGAGATACTGAATAGAGAAATTGACAATACAATTTAGGGCAGCGGTGTTCATTTATCGTTAATTTTAATATTCAAAAGAATATTTCTGTAAAAGGCTTTAGAAAGGCTATTCAATTTGCTTAAATGTCGTATAGTAGAATTTAAGCAATAAACAAGTTTGATGATATCAAAAAACTTCAAAGAGTGACGTGTACTTCACCTTCCGTTTACAAATTTGCACTTAATCATGTATAGAGAATTGATAAAGAAAAATGCCAAACTAGTTTATCGTAAACCTTAGAAAACCCTATACTAAGAAAAGAATCATTCTGCCACAGTATATAATTCCTCTTTTTGGAAAATTATAATAAAATCAAAGCAAATGTTATGGTTTTAATGTTATAAACTTATAGTAAGACCTGACAGAACAAAACCTCAGCCCTACTGGATTAACACATTACACACCTACAACAGCATAAGATTTTTCCAAACAAAAAACTTATACACCACCGGCATTACTGAATACTGAATACGTGAAATGAACTTTTATGTTGGCCTACCCTGGTAATTTGATCAAAGAGTTCTCCACCTTCACAGGATTCAAGTGCCATGTCTTCTCCAATGCAAAAAGAACATAGAAAAAAAATTATTTCAAATATCGCTAAGAGGAGTAAGCCACCGAGAAAATAAGCAGAAAATATACCCAGAATTACTTACACAGAGAAAATGAGTCTTGAAATGTGAAATATAGCCGCACAATGCCAGGATGATCCAATTGATCTAGCACTATGCGTTCCAACTTCACATATGCAGTTTTGTTCTCTTTGGTAATAAATTTTTTGTCCATGATCTTCAATGCATATACAACTCCTGTGTCTTTCTTCTTTGCCCTCACAACCTTCAGACACATACGAAAGCAACCCACTCAAAAAAAACTGTCTAGCATATAAAAGAGAAATAATGGGCTGAAATGAAACAAATTGTGCTACAAAATTCATAATTTTTCGAACATAACTAGCAAAAAAATTGGGAAAAGAAGTGAAACAAATCATAAATTAAGCAAGACAGTGCAGGTGCAAGAGCAAGAAGGGCATAGGCAGAGGAGAGGATCAGATCTACAAAGAAAGCCACAACTCACAACACTGTCCTTCAAGACCAAAAAATTTAGAAACTCAATATTCTGTGAAGATAACCAACCATATACCCAAACTCCGGAAAATCAAGTGTCCCAAAGGCTTGAAAGGATTTTAAAACCAAAATACCCAACCAAAAAGAAGTCAGCAGAAAGGGGAATCGGTTGAGGAAAAAAAGCAAAGAAAGGTGTTTGGTAAATAAAACAAGTAGTTGGGGACCATTTTCGCCTACTTCACAACAAAAGCAAACAACAACAACAACAAAATGTGATGTCACATACTTGCATTTGATACCGATGGATTTTCAATAAGCAAACACTAATGGAAAGCCTCGTGAAGGGTGAAATTCCTCACTATAGAAATTAGGTATCACATACTGCATTCGAAGGAAGAATCTGATGTTAATTTCATATACTAGTAGTAGTTTCATTTCAATTCCAAATGGGTAACCCCATACAACAAAGTCCATCATTACTTCACCTTGCTTCATTTACTACTCCCTACAATTCTTGACTCACAGCTCTATGACCTATGTTTTTCTCACTAATTACTTTAACATCATTCTTGATGATTCATTTGCTTAAAAAATTAGTTCAATATCAAAATTCTAAATCCTCAAAAGCAGTCCACAATACCACAAAAGCTACCAAGAATGAAAAATAAAGCTTACAGTCTTTTCTCTTTAGAGAAGATGGGGAAGCCATTGATGTCAAAGCATCAAAGAAGAACCCCTCTTACAAATCAAAGTTCCCGAATAAAAGCTACCGAATGGTGCTCAATTCAACAATAGCAACAATAATACTCATTATCCAATGATCTCTCCCAACAACAAACAAACAAAAATAAATAAACTACATGAATTATATACTAGTATGTAACAAAACTAAAATGCCAACATTGTCCACATGATTCATGCATCCATCAAAACATTAGATAAAAACAAAACCAATAAAACTAAAAAAAGCACAGGACTAAGCTAAAAGAAAAACACAGACAAGTTTGGTTATTATTATGTATTCAACCTTAGAATAAGAGCCAACACCATAGATCTTGCCCAATTCAAAGTCCTGAATGGTGTAATTCTCCTGAGGAGCCCTAAAAACAAAGCTTTTGGATCTCTGAACAATCCCAGCACCATTGGAAGAGGAAGAAGTCCGTTGAATCTTGACCTTGGAATCAAAATCCTTCTCCATTTCCAACATAGCTCGGTTACTAATAACCCAAAAACAAAAAACACCAGCACCCTACATTCACGTAACGACTTTCTCTCTCTAGAAACCCTATGAAAATAGTGGTGAATTGAGATTAAGATTCAAAATTGAAAAATGAAAACCCTATCTGTAGAGAGAGAAGGATGATTTGGTTGATGATGATGGAAGAAGATGAGATGATGAAGTGTTGTTAGGGTGTTTCTCTCTCTATGATATGGCTAAATTGGGAATAGAAACCACATGGCGTGGAGAGAAGAGTGCTTGAACAAATAATAATGGAAATGATGAATGATTATAAGCTTTTGGGAAATTTCATGTTTTTCTTTTCTCTCTTCTTTCTTTCTTTCCAATGGATGTAATTCTAATCTAATGCACTCCTACGCTTTTGACCGTTTTTATTCTATAAAATCTATCATATGGTCATTTAGATATGCAGTTTAATTTTCATACAATATCTAATAAATTACAAAAAAAAAATCAATGAATTTAATTATATACACTTATATTGTAAAAAGATTATATAAGTTAACAGTTAAATTTTTATAAATATTTTTTTTTATTCTATTCATAAAATGTTTGAATTTGTGTAAGCGGATAAAGAGAGTGCACTATTACTATTACATGAACATTTAATCAGATTATTTTAAAATGTCAAATTATAACAATATTTTAAAAATAGAATTTAATTGATATAGACTAACAGTGTAAAATTATTCAATGATATTTTGTTCATTCTTTCATTGTCGATGAAATTTCTTAAAAATAACAGTGTTCATCAGTTTTGAAGAGAATACTTCGGCATATGTGTCTATCTATTTAGGGTATACTTATCTGTCTAATGTTCTGCTAACTATGTTCAAGATCTGCTTCTAACTTTCCTATTGTACATTCCCTATAGGCCATTGTTTCCCAATTTTGATTTGTTACAGTTCAAATTTCAATGTTCCAGTTTTCAGCTACAAAACTGATGTAGAGTAAGATCAATGAAACTAAGGATGTAATGAAGCGGAAAGCCAATGAGATTGATAAAACCAAGGTATGATTGGGGGACTTCAATTTTTATTTACAACTTATATCAAACTTCATTGCAAGTTATATCAAACTTGTCAATTTTGTCTGCAAATTATAATATGCTGGAACCGGAAGTGAAAATGGAAAGCGTGCAAAAGAATATATGGAGAAGGGACAGTTGGTCCCTGATGAAATAGTTGTCATGGTATGGTAGGGGAAATGGAAGTGACCGTTCAATTGCTATTCAAATACCTTTTGTCTTAATTGTTAATAACTCTTGTATTTTATAGATGGTCAAGGATCGTCTCTTGCAGCCAGATTCTGTAGAGAATGGTTGGCTTTTGGATGGATATCCCAGGAGCCTATCACAGGCTACTACACTTAAAGAGTTAGGGTTTGAACCCGATATTTTTATTCTTCTAGAGGTAAAGATTTGTTGTTATATTTCTACTGTTGATATTTCAAATTTTTCTGCCTCAGCTTCACTTTAATTTATCAGTCAATGATTAGTTAAATAATTAAATTGAATGTTAGTTTAAAAGAAGAAAGAAATTGATGTCAAGTAATATTCAGCAGATTATCATCCATAAGAACAAGATTTGGTTTGGAACCTGTCAACAACACTTTGCATCTGGAGTTAAGACTGACCCCACACAGCTTTTACCATATATCTAAATTGATCACTTATTTGAACAACAATGCTATTGTGACCTTGCAGGAGACACTCAACTGCTATAAACACCAGACACCATTAGTCTTAATGCTGAAAGAAAAAAAAAGTCAATGTATCTTTTATTATAATTATAATTCACATAAAAATTTTCAGGTCTCGGAAGATATTCTTGTGGAGAGAGTAGTTGGAAGGAGATTAGATCCTGTTACTGGAAAAATATATCATTTGAAGTATTCTCCTCCAGAAATAAAAGAAATTGCAGATAGGCTTACTCAACGTTTCGATGATACTGAAGAGAAAGTATGTTCCTATTAGAAAATCCAATGTGTTGTTTCTGTAAAAATTTTAATTCTTTAATCAGAAAATACTCAATGCTCTATCTATTGACAACTTTAGGATTTCATATATATAGATACATATGAATTAAGTACAGCTGAAAGTTGTCTGTGCTATTGTTTGCTTTTGACTTAGGTAAAGTTGCGATTGAACACCCATCATCAAAATGTGGAGGCAGTCCTTTCCATGTTTAAAGATATAACCATTAAGGTATGCTTTATGACTTAACTTTCTCTCTTTATCTCTCTGTCACACATCCTCGAACACCTGTCCACACAATAGAGACATGCATGCAGCAGCAGGTGGAGAAGCAGCTGATGCAAAGGCGTTGGAAGTTGGTTCTTTCGTAAGCGTTCCTATTTTGTATCATGATTTGTTTGGTAAGGGCGATAAAATACTGACACATTTGTATTTGAAATTATCTTGGACAGATCAAGGTGGCAATAAAAGCAAGAGGAGAAACGCAAATATGCGTCATCCAGTATCATAATTGATTTGTCATTGGAACAGGCATATATATATCGGAATTCATAAGGATCATAATCAGGTATTGGGCCACGAAAGGAGCTAAAAAATTTTGGCCGGGGTTCATGAGCGTGACGTGATTATAATGTCTTGTGTGCGTGTTGGTCACGGGGTTGGTTTCGTTGCTGATATATGTCTGATGTGAATCATGTTGTTCTTGCTGTTGGTTTCGTTTCATATGCTTATTTTAGTCTTGCCGAACAACTTATGCACTGCACAGTGAGGTTATTAGCAATTCTTCCAACTGTTTTCAATTATTTTTTATATACAATATTATCGTGACATTATGTAGGTAGAGATTGAGTATTTGCACCATTTTCATTACTTGTCTTGACTGTGTTGTGAGTTAATTGTTAAATGGTTTCCAATTCCTATTTTTACTGTTTGCATTATTTGCACCGTTTGTATTTATTTTCACAATTCCTATTTTTAAGACTGAGAGCATAATGGGATTGCTGAGTTCTTGGAAATTCTAGGGAGTATCATTAATGGTTTTGCTTTGCCTTTGAAAGAAGAGCATAAATTATTTCTGGTTCGGATATTAATTCCGTTGCACAAACCAAAGTGCTTAGCAATGTATCATCAGCAGTTATGTTATTGCGTTACTCAATTTGTGGAGAAAGATTGCAAGCTTGCAGATATAATTATTAGGGGCTTATTGAAGTACTGGCCAATAACAAATAGCTCAAAGGAAGTTATGTTCCTAGGTGAGTTGGAAGAAGTCTTGGAAGCAACACAACCTCCAGAATTCCAGCGATGTATGGTGTTGTTGTTTCGCCGTGTTGCTCATTGTTTGAATAGCCCCCATTTTCAGGTATTAAATTTTCAATGATTTCCTCATGTTAATTTTCTTTTACTCTAAACGGTATATTATAAAAATAATAATTTTCTGAAACAACAAGATACTTTACCTTATGATTCATTTCCTCATAGTTGAGACTTGAGAAGAATTAACATATGAATTGCCTTAAAATGCTTATTTCTTAACCTTCTGTTTGGTTTGTTTTGTTTTGTACAGCCAAGATATATACGTGATTGTGATTACATCCCAAAAGCTAGGATAGTTGTGATTAGTTAGTTATTAAAACAAATAAGTCTTGAAATTGTTTAGTCTTAACTATCTTTTACTTAGATACTTAGCTTGTGAGCTTGTGTATTGTTAAATGCTCTCATTCTCAATTTTACTAGCAAATTTTGCTTTTTAGAGGCTTTTGCTTTTTCACAATTTGTTGTTGTTGTTGTTTCACGGGACACTTTCATCGTATGCACTATTTTAATCAAGTGGTTATATTCATTTATATATTTCTTATTATTATTGATCTTTGAAATTCTTTGTCAAATGTTCTATTACATATTGTATCATAATATTGTTTTTTTTTTATATTTTAATTTATAATTTTTTCGTGTACTTTCTCAATTAAAATGACCTTTTAAGAGGTATTACACTCCGTAGTAAAAATTCCTTTTAAATATTGCTTACTACTAGAAAGAAAAAAGTTAGAGATTTGAGTTTGCACTTTTAAACTGTCTTCGACTGCTGCTGAGATTTTGGCATAAATTTCTAAATTTGCTTTCCCCTGGAATGCAGGCACTTGAAGCTGAGATCTCGAAGCTGTAGGTGAGGATGATGCGGTTGGGTGCAACAATATTGTTACATGTGAAGCCAATGCCAGACGAGCTTTTCAATGTGACATTTCGGCAAGCTTCGAAGTGGACGTCCCTCCATTTTCATTGGGGAATCCCATGAATTTAACTTACTTTGGCTTTGAAAAAAAACAAACTCTGTATCTTTAGTTGTGTAGAACCATATGTTGGTAACAAGGCTGACATTGTAAATATAATTTGTTTTGATATTGAGTATGGTGTATCCAAAAGAAATGTCCAGGAAGTTGTTCAAAACAACCGTTACGTGTACATGCAGTACGTATTATAATTATTGAGCAGTGTATTTCAGGTAGATTGCAAAATCATTGCATTTCAACAAGAATATTGAAGTTAGTGTGTTCAAGACAACCATAAGGTTGAATTAGAAGGTTCAATCTTATATTTATTGAACTTATTTCTCAACTGCCAAAATATTTATCTAAATTTAAAATTTCTATTCTAATCAAACGAAATGACACAAATTTAAAGAACCGTTTTTTTATATTGCAACACAGTTTGTTGTCGTTGCTTCACGGGACACTTTCATCGTATGCCATGTTCTGCAAATTCAATTCGTATGCGATTATACAGTGTTGGATTTAGGTTGTATTTTTTGAAGTATGACTTTGTGTTGTTGTTGCTTGAATCCACTACCTTTGAATTTTTGTTCACATATTGATTTCCTGGTGCAACATTCTGAAAGTGTTTGAAGTAGAACTTGCAAAGCATTTACTAGCATTTAGTAGCTTCTTATGATGGTTGTGTATTTTTCTCAAATTTTGGAGCTGAAGCAAATGAAACAGCAATTCAATTTTCAAGAAAATATCATAAACGCACATGTACTAGGCAAGTGTCAGCAAATGAGTTCATGGCAACTTTATTCTTCTTCAAACAAGTCTTCATGCTGCAATATAAATACATGTGATTGAGTTATTGTATTGACACAATTTAATGCTACATCTTCAGAAAAAAATCAACAAAACCATTAACTTTTTTGTGATACAATGGATTAGTAAGACTATTTTTCACTTTTATAAACATACACATTAGGTCCATATATACACAGTTTGTTCCAAATTGTTCTATACTGCTGCAGTATTTTCACTTATTGTATAGTATTTTAACATACAACCTTGCATGGAACATAACATATGGATGGAAAAATAGTCACTCTCTATAAATAAATATTACTCTCAATATTTATATTATAATTTTTTATCATACATTCTCCATTTAAAATAAATGTGTTTTTTACATGTAAATTTCAAAATATTATTTCTACAATATCAAAATAAATTTACCCGTGCGGGAGCACGGGTGTTTTACTAGTAATAATGGAAATGATGAATGATTATAAGCTTTTGGGAAATTTCATGTTTTTCTTTTCTCTCTTCTTTCTTTCTTTCCAATGGATGTAATTCTAATCTAATGCACTCCTATGCTTTTGACCGTTTTTATTCTATAAAATCTATCATATGGTCATTTAGATATGCAGTTTAATTTTCATACAATATCTAATAAATTACAAAAAAAAAAAAATCAATGAATTTAATTATATACACTTATATTGTAAGAAGATTATATAAGTTAACAGTTAAATTTTTATAAATATTTTTTTTTATTCTATTCATAAAATGTTTGAATTTGTGTAAGCGGATAAAGAGAGTGCACTATTACTATTACATGGACATCTAATCAGATTATTTTAAAATGTCAAATTATAACAATATTTTAAAAATAGAATTTAATTGATATAGACTGACAGTGTAAAATTAATTTATAATGTCAACTAATCACTTTCGTATATCACACCACATCAGAATGTAATTTTTAAGTTAACGGTATGACATGACAGATTAATGAATTTCTATTAGATGACAGCGTAAAATTATTTTAGTCTATCAGTGTATACCAATTAAACTCTTAAAAATAAAAGTGTCATGTAACTTGATAGATTAACAGTGTAAAAATATTTTACACTATATATTCCCTTTTCTCTGTGAATGTAATTGGATTTTTTTTTATTTAATTTAAGTGACAATTTTTGTTTTTTAAGATAATCAATCAATTTTGATATAATTTATATTTTTCTTATAATAAATTTACTTATTTATTATTTTGTTTAAATTTTTCTTTTGTAATAAATATTTAAAAAGTATTATTGATAAATCAATAATTAGTATTTAATTTAAGTTTAAAAACTACAACTAATAAAAATATTTTTTTTAAAAACATGACAGTTATAAATAAACGGAAGAACCATAAATTTAAAATAAGTTACGGTATAATTAAAGTGAAACGCTTTTAAAGTCATGAACATTATAATTAATGTAATTGAATTAAATCTTTAAATTTAAGTGAGTTTACTCTCTCACATGAGTTAAGATTATATTTAATGTGATTATTAATAAAATATCTTTTGATGGATTTCGATGTTATATATATATATTTTTCTTGCCATTAATTTGATCAACCTTTTTTTGGCACAATGGTTTGAGTTGTTATACTCACTTTTGCTCGGTGTTTTAAAAACCGGACCGGTCATCAAACCGGTGAGAGTATTGAGGCACTGGTTTATCGGTCAAACTACTGGGTAATTGGTCGAACCGCATGACTAAACCAGATTAAACCGGATTAAACCGGATAACTTGGTTGAATAAACCTGTCATTATAATAGGTATAAAACCGGAAAAACCGGTCGAACCGGATGATTCAGCCTTTAAAAAATATAACTAGCATTTAAATTTTTTGAAAATATCATATCATAAATTCACAGGTTCATAATTTAAATTCAAATTTTAAACAGAGTATAATTGTAAATTTTAAACAGAGTCTAAATTAATAAAAAATCAGTTTTAATGTTAATAATTAAAACAGTACAAATATTAACATTATTCTAAATAATAAATTTTCCAAATATATATATATATATATATATATATATATATAAATAATGAAAATCAGTTAAGTCTAAAATTATATTATATTTAGTTTTTTAATCCGTGTTCTTAAATTTCTATACAAATATTTGTATGATGGTTTTTCAATCAATATAAATACAAAATAGTAAAAATAGTTTTGTGGATATTACGAAACTTAATTTGTGTATCACTTGAATCGAATGAGTGATCACTATTATTTTTGGATAAAAGTTCCTATGTATTTAAGTAAAAAAAATTAAAAAAAAAATTAAATTTTTTTTTTTTAAATAAGCAGTTGAACCACCGGTTTGGGAAAACCGTCGGTTTTCCCGGTTCACACCGGTTCGAAGACATGGCCGATCCAGCAAGTGAACCTGGCCGGTTACCTGGCCGGTTCCCGGTCCAATCGGTCCGACCGGCCGGTCCGGTCCGGTTTTTAAAACACTGCTTTTGCTTGTTCCGAAGGACTTCCTTAGAGCATGAGGTTCATAGTTGTTTATTTTACATAGGTGAATGTACCGTTCAAAAAATACATCATGTGCTTGTTAAAAGTAGGGAGATTTAGATGTCGTATATTATAATTTTGGGAGGTGAGGGTTAGTTCAGTGGTAAGTAGTTCTCTACAATGATTTTTGAGGTTGTTTGAGGGAGCAACTCACGTGAGGTGAGAAGCCTTGTTGGTGGCCAACGTTGTTGGGTTGCAGGCGGGCGGTTAGATTAACAAAGTTATGGCTACTATAAGCGTAGTACTCTTTAAGTAATAGTAGATGTGTATGACTTGAAAAATCACATATGTTCCCTTAAGGGATAGTGTATTTATAAGGGTTCCCCATACCTAGGGTTTTCTTAGGAAAGATCATTGTTCCCTAGTCAAAAGGTGGACATTTGAGTCCATATTCCTAAGGGAGTGGTGGGTTAGTAACGATTATGACTTTCTCTTTACCTAAGACACGTCTTATCTCATGTTTTTCCTCTTCAATGGCAAGGAAAACTTAAGGGTGAGACGGTACCTCCCTTCGGGTGACTGTGCGTCGTCGCCTTTTCCTAGGGCAATCTCAAGTTGTCGCCCTACACAGTCTCTCTGGCATGAGTCCTTCGGTAGAGGGCAAAATATTTTTTATTTGTGGCTAATGGGAGTATCGTAAGGACTGATGTTCCCTTATGAGGTCCAATTGACCTTTAGGAATCCAGGCCTTCACAGACTGACTAATATGCAGTCTGGTTGATGAGACGCTAAGTCCTTTAAATGAGACGTTCTTAGTCAATTTTTGGAGAATCCTAAGTCTCTCAGACGGAGTGTTTAGCCTTCAGGCAGGATGATCAGTGTATTTTAATACACCACATTTTACTTTGTGTTAGAGGATTTTTATGACTCGCTGTTTTTATTTTATTGCTATTAGTGTGTTTCCTAAGTTTAGCTTATTTCTCCTTTTATTTTAATTTGATTAAGTATTTTCTGAATAAGCGGTAATTTAACACCTTCTCATTGTGCATGTCATAACTTGAGCTACAAAATTCGGTTTGACGCGTTCTAATATGCGTTAGAAAGTTGAGAGGATAAGCTACAACTTTTGTGTCGATGTCAGAACCTAATTCGGAGTGAAAAATGGTCGAATAATTCATTTTATCTTCAAACTAAATAAAATTGATTTTCGGCCGGTTTTTATATTTTTCGGGTCGGATGCTATTAGGGCCCGAATTCCCTTTTATTATTTAAGTAAATTTGCAACTTTGTTTTGACTCGTTCTGTTTTCTTTTCACGAAATAACAATTAGACGCACAAATTCCATGGAAGGCTAAACCTCCGGTTGATCTATTATTTCATAATTCTATAAAACTTTGAGGTTATATATTTTCCAATTCAATTTTTTCCTTTCAATTCTGTTTTGTAATTTTCGTTTGCTTAATTCATAATTCATAGAGTAGGGTTAATTAATTTCTATTGATGCATGTTTCCAACTTTAATCATGATTAAACTTAGCTTTTTCGTTTATTTGCTTTATCTGTAACAGTCTGCTTAATTCGGTAAAGGAACATAATTCATGTAGTATCGATTGTGCTTGTTTGATCGATATAGTAATCTAAAAGGAATCAAATCCGCTTATGGAACTGGTAAAATAGTAATTAATGATAAGTAGGAAACTGAACTGGTAGATTAATTTGTTAATCATATTCGTTTCTTTTAATCATAAACTTAATCGAAAACCTATACTCCCTTCTTTTCATTCAGTTGGTTAATTTAACAAAGAGTCCTTGTGATACGACTCGAGTGTCGCTTTCGTATACTACATTTTATTAACTCGTTTTTTACCCGTGTGTGGCAGCGGATCAAATTGGTGTCATTGACAGAGACTCTTGTCGATTTTAACCAATATTAGAGTCATAGGCATTGAGTCGACTCTGCGACTTGGCCCTTTCGTTCTTATTGTTTTGGCCTTTACGCGACCTAGCTTCAAACCCCGGTTTTTTCTTTAAAATCTAGGTCCGAATCAAAATTTTTATGTGCCATTTTAGAGGAAAATATCCAAGAATCAAAGTCCCCTATTTTTATTTAGGCTACTTCCATTTATATGGTACACCCCCTTAAAAACTCAAATTCCTTGTTTTTCTATTTTTTTATTTATTTTCTGTTTTCGTATTTTCGAAAAATCCGAAAAAATTTGCGGTGTCTTATTTTGATTTTATTTGATTTTTAGTGATATTTCCAGATTTTATTTTATTTTAATCGTTTTTCATTTTTTCAATTGTTTTTGTCAATATGGACATTGTCGGTATTTTCATAGTTGCTGTTGCATTGTTGAATTAATTATGGCTACTAGGTCTGGTTGTTATGACTTGTTTGATTTTGATCCTGAAGTTGAAAGAACCTTACACGCACGTCATAGAGTAAATCAGGCTAGCACTAGTTTACCACCTATTAGCGATAGTGACTCTGATTTTGTGTTCTCCCATACTTTGTTTGATTATGATTATGAGATTAATTTTCATAACATGGCTGCTAAACAAAGAACTTTAAGAGAACTTGTTGTACTTGATATTAATCATAATGCTTTGTGTATTGAATATACTGTTGTTGTTGTATCTTTTTTAATTGAAATTTGGTTTAATAGACATGTTGCCAAGATTTAGTGGTCTTGCATGTGAGGATTAGAATAAGCATCTGAAGGAATTCCAGATTGTGTGTTCTACACTTTTGAGACCTGAAGGAATCACGGAGGATCATACTAAGTTGAGAGCATTCCTACTCTCACTTCAAGGAGCTACAAAAGATTGGTTGTATTATCTTGAGCCGAATTTTGTCACAAGCTGAAATGATCTGAAAAGAGTGTTCCTAGAAAGATTTTCCCTACCTAAAGAGATGTTTCGATCAAAAAAGATATATGTGGTATTAGACAGGTTGACATGGAATCATTGGCCGAATACTGGGAAAGATTCAAGCAGTTAGTGTTGAGTTATCCTCAGCACCAGATTTCTGAACAATTTCTAATTCAGTACTTTTATGAAGGGTTGTTACCTATGGACAGAAATATCTTGGATGCTGCTAGTGAAGGATCCCTTGTTGATAATACCCCAGTTGGAGCCAAAACCTTAATTGAAAACATGTCACTTAACTTACAATAATTCACAACCATAAACAACTTTGTGGTTCTAATAAAAGGAGTACATGAAATTCAATCTTCTTCCTCCAACGAGGCTTTAGAAACCAGAATTGATGAGCTTACTTCATTGGTGAAAAAGTTGGAAGTAGGAAAAACTCAAACAGAAAGGTTATGTGGAATTTTCACCTCTCCTGAACATCCAACAGTTACATGTCCTACCTTGCAAGAGGGTGTAAATTCTGATTTGCCTCAAGTATACACAACAAACATTTACAATCCTCAGAGTAACAACTAGTATAGGTAAAACACTCTTAACCTATCTAGTAACAGGTACCATCCCAACTGGAGAAACCATCTAAATTTGGTATGGGAATCCATCCATACAACAACCTAGTCAACAATAATTGATGCTACCGCTGCCACCATCATAGAGCACTCCACAAGTAACCACCCCTACACCTTTCGAACCTTCATTAGAGGACCTTGTCAAGCAAATGGTTGTGCAAAATCTCCAATTTCAGCAACAAACTGATTCCAATATTCAGAATTTGTAAACACAGATTGGACACCTTACCACTTTAATGAATGGCATGCGAGCTCAAGGATTAAACCAACTACCTACCCAAATAGTAATGAATCCAAAAGGCCCTAATGAGAGTGCAATTTCTTTGAGATCCATAAATAATTTTGAACCAGACCCAGTACCAAAAAAAAAACAAAGTAGTTGAGCCTATACCAAATCCTGATTCAGTTGTTGCGGTTGAGTCTGAAAAAGAACAAGAGAAAGAGTATATACCACCTCTTACTTTCCCACAAAGAGTAGTGGGCCAAAAAGATGGATGATGAAGATAAGGATAAGGAGATATTTGACATATTCAGAAAGATAGCGGTAAAAATTCGACTTCTTGATGTTATTAAGCAAATTCCCAAATACGCCAAATTTCTGAAAGACTTGTGCACTCACAATAGGAGATTAAAGGGGAATGAGAAAGTTAATATATGAAGGAATATTTCTGCTTTCATTCAACCTAAAGCATTTAAAAAGCTATAACTGAATGAAATGTTTCATCTCTCACTCAAGCCATGCCCTAAAGGTGCAAAGATCTTGGAACTTTTGCTATTCCATGTACCATTGGGGATAGTAAATTCGAAATTTGCATGTTGGATTTAGGAACTTCTATTAATATTATGCCTACTTTTGTTTATAACAATCTTGATCATGGTCCTTTGCAAAATACATGTTTAACCAATCAATTGGCGAATAGAAGCAATGCCTTCCCTGTAAGAGTGAAGGTGAGAAAAACACAAGAAGGGAGGTTGAATTGTGTTGGCTTTTTCTCTTCTACGATTTTTGGTGAGAAAAACACAGAAGCAATGTGTAGCGAGCGATTTTTGTTGGTGACGCGACCACCTTATCGCTGGTTTTTGGGTTTCTCCCCACAATGAGGAAGGGGTGCTACTTTCTGATTTCTTATTTATCCCATGAAGCTGGAAGGGAAATGGAAGCTATCTAAAACAAACCTTGCACGCGAATCTTTAACTGAACAAACACTTTAAAGAGATTGGGGGGTCCGGGATCAGGTTATACAATGGGGAGTTGTCAATTACCCATCCTATATATGGTTATCCACAAGATATTAGCTTTAGGTTTTGCTTTATACTTGATGGTGTTTATCCGTTAATGGTTGGGAAAGTTTCTTAGGAAGGTATGAGAGAGTGAGTGAGTTTTTGTTGACGTTTAGGTGTTTTTGGTAAGGTACTGGACCTATGTTTTGATTGGTATAAAGGTACTGGACCTAGGGTTTTTTATTAGTATGTTCGCTAAGATTTCACAATTTTATGCCTACGTATTCCCGTTTAAAGAAACAGGGAAATCAGAGCAATCGTAGTTCCTCCTATTCTAAGGGAGGAAAAAGATATTTTGGTGTCTTGTTCAAAGCCCAAGATTGAAGCTAAAAGGTTTATTTGTGTCTTGTTCAAAGCCCAAGATTGAAGCTAAAAAGGGTGACTGAGAGAGAACTTGTCATCTCTAAAGAGGGATTGGACTTTCTCTGAGGGGATTGTTGATTTTTGTGTGCCTTGATAAAGCTCAAGGTTGAAGCTAAGAGGTTGATTGACTCCAGGGAAGTCCTTATACAAAGCCTAAGAGGGGGCTAGGAAATACTGACTCAACGAGAAAGTGTTTATATCTGTCTTGTACAAAGCCCAAGATTGAGGCTAAAAAGAGACTGACTCTTTGGGGAATATCATTATACAAAGTCTAAGAGGAGGCTAAAAGTTTGACTTTTTCGGGGAAAATATTATGTCTGTCTTGTACAAAGCCCAAGATTGAGGCTAAAAAGGGATTTTGACTCCGTCGGGGAGATTTGTATATGTCTTGTACAAAGCCCAAGATTGAGGCTGAAATGGGAAATTTAACGGACTCGGATGAGGATATTTTTATGTGTCTTGTACGAAGCCCAAGATTGAGGCTGAAATGAGTTTGACTCCGCGGAAGAGTATTATCTGTCTTGTACAAAGCCCAAGATTGACGCTGAAAGAAGTTTGACTCAGCTTAGGGAATTATTTCTCGAAGCCTAAAGAAGGCTAAGAGGAATTGACTTCGCTGGGGAAGATACTTGTCCCAAGCTTGAGAGAAGGTTATGAAGATTTATGTCTTGTACAAAACCCAAGATTGAGGCTAAACGGGTTTGACTCAACAAGAGAGTGCTTTTATCTATCATGTACAAAGCCCAGGATTGTGGCTGAACAAGCTGGAGAAATCATTCTTCCTAAGAGGAGGCTGACTTCTGCTAGGGGAAATCTTTATGCCAAGCCTAGGAGGAGGCTGGAAAAGATTGACTCAACAAGAGAGTGTTTTTATCTGTCTCGTATAAAGCCCGAGATTGAGGCTAAAAGGTTGACTCAACAAGAGAGTACTGAAAGGTGATTGACTCACCAAGAGAGCCTGAAAAGGTGATTGACTCAACAAGAGAGTCTGAAAGTGATTGACTCAATAAGAGAGTCTGAAAGTGATTAACTTAACAAGAGAGTCTGAAAGTGATTGACTCAACAAGAGAGTCTGAAAAGGTTACCTCCGCTGGGAAGGATCATTGTACAAAGCCCAAGAGGAGGCTAGCTGTGCTGAGGAAAGGTCCTTATACAAAGCCTAAGAGGAGGCTAGCTTCTTCCGAGGATTATTGAGATCTCGAGGCAGGTCCAAGTGGGGAATCAACTCTTGCTGATGGTTACAGAAGAGTTGGGGTATCAGATACCTTGAGGTTCTGATTTGGGATAGTGTTATACCGATGATAAACTGACCCTGGCTTGGGGATTTTTAGGAGAGAGACTGGGTTTTAGCTCTGCTGGAGATTTATCCAGAGTGATCGGGGTTTCTCACTACTACAAAATGGCCAAACAACAACGCCAGGTTTACAAAGGCATCCTATACACCGTTCTTATAGTGTGTACTGGATGCGCGTGCATTATTTTAATTAGAAATCTCAAGGGTATAATAACGGTTGTTATGAAAACCGTGGTGATACAATCTAGCTATCATGGGTTCGAACCTCATCGCCCTCAAATAGTTTATCCCTTTGATGTAAATGCTCCCTTTTTAAGTTTTATTAATATTTAACTAAAAAATAATAAGGATATCACGACGGCTTTTTCTTAAAACCGTTGTTACAAACTGAAGCTTCTTTTTATGTATTTTAAACACCAAGTATATATCAATTTATCCATTGAAAAAAGAAACAAGACGAAACAACCCTAACACCAACGCCGTCACCATTGTCAGGAAGAAGACAACAACAACAAGAAAGTGTTCTACTTTAAGGTGTTGCAATGTCACATTTGAAGACAAAATCATCCAAAGGTGTTTCTACGTCTTCTTCCAGTGTAAAATCTCGATCTGGAAATTTTTGTGGTTGTGATGGTCGTATGGTTTCGTATCAATGCAAGAAGGGACAAAATAAAGGAAGGCTTTTTTGGAGATGTCCATTTTGGAGAATCGATGAAACATGTAATTTGTTCATATAGGATGACTACGGGGGAGAAAGAGATGGAAATGACGATGAGAGCATTATGAAGTCAGAGTTGGAAGCTGTGGGCTATCTGAAGGTTATGTATGAGGATTTAAAGAAAAAGAACAAGAATTTGAAGAACAAATTGAAATCAGAGATATTTTCTGGAAATATCAAGATGTTATGTTTTCTTGTCTCCTTTATGTTTAATGTTTACTTTATTATGAAATGTAATAGTTGAATTAGGGTTTGAATTACATTGTTGATGTTTAAACTGCAGATCCATTGTGAATTACATTGTTGATGTTTAAACTGCAGATGCATTAAGTGAGAAGTTAAGGCGCACCTTTTCTTTTTTATTTATTTTAAAATTCACAAATAAAATTGTTATCACTACGGTTCTCCTGGTCAACCGTTGTGATATATTTATAATAAATAAATGCCTATCTATACGATTTTTATTTCTTTTAAAATTCACAGATAAAAGGGTTATCACTACGGTTATTCCAGTTAACTGTCGTGATATATTTATAATAAATAAATACCTATCTATACGGTTGTTATTGCTAACGGTTGTGAAATAGTTTACCCATATATAAGCAAAATAACTTTCACTTAATTGACAGTAACGCCGTTGCCTTCAAAGTGAAACCCTAGAACCCATTTTTTCTCTTCGTTTTCACCATTAGCCATGAATCATACATTAAGGTATTCTTCTTCTTCCATCTATTGTTAGATATTTCCCATTATCTCGTTTGTTGCATGTTGTTTTTGTTGATTGTTCTCATTTTTTCAGATTCGTTTTCACTACCTTAACAAAGACCATATACTTTGGAAACTTCATAGTGTTTGTGTTGCCATGGAAAAATGTACAAGAAGCATGAAGATATGATGAAAACTTCATCCACCTTATACTTTTTTTCATAGAATCACGAACAAGATGTTAGTAAATGAAGAAACAACAGTGTAAGCAAACTTTATCTAGTTTTAGAAACAATGAAAAAAAGTATAAGAAGTATGAAGCTTTTGTGTAAGCTTCTTCATCCTTATATTTCTTTTTCATTGCTTCCCAAACTAGTTCAAGATCATAATTGATTCCTGTTCCGCGATTAGTTTCATTAAAAGGTACGTTATTCCTGTTCCTCTCTTTACGCTTCACTGGATTATGGTTTTAAGGTTTGTTTTCAACTGAGGATGCTCATTTTTGAAGTTTGCTTTGTTCCTTTTAGGTTAAGGGGATGATACAGGGTGATGATGCTGGTGGAAGCAAGCGTATTATATCAGTTTATAATTTCTGGATCTGGTATAGAATGTTGTTTGAGTTTATTATATTCTATTTACATTGTTTGTTTAACTAACCCTCACTTAAAGTTTGCTGGTGGTAATAGCAAGCGTATTATATGAGTTTATAATATCTAGATCTGGTATAGAATGTTGTTTGAGTTTATTATATTCTATGTAGATTGTTTGTTTCACTAACCACACTTAAAATACATTCAGTTAATTTGACATAGATACTTATAATCTGCAAATTAAGTTGTATTTGAAAACCAACTTAAACAAACCAATGTTGTTTTCTGGTTGCATGCCTTTCATCATTTATCTCACGTTCTTTTATATATAGATTATGGTATAATGATCTGGCTCCTTAGATGCATCGCCATCTTCCATTATAGTTAAATCAAAGATGAGGCAGATTATACAATGTCTTGTTGATCTTATGGAAATTTAACTATAACCGAATATAGCGATATATAGAAGAAGTCAGATCAATAAACCACAATATATGTAAAAGAGCGTGAAATGCACGATGAGACGAATGCAATCAAAAAACAACATTGGTTTGTTTAAGTTGGTTTTCAAGAACAGTTTAATTTGCAGATTATAGACATCTTCATCAAATTGAATCCATGTATATTTATTTAGTGAAGTGTTTGGAAAACAAACAATCTACATTTAATATAATAAACTTAGGGTACTTACAACAATGGTTATCTATTGTAACCGATATCATAAGTAATTTATGTTTTATATAATTTCGCTGCTGATGGGTTTCGAACCCAGAACCTAAGTGTATGTATTACAACGGTTTATTATCATAACCGTTGTGATATATGGCTCGCGCCCTACCTTTCAATAACAGTTTCCAGCTCGTTGTAGAAATAACTAATTTACAACGACAATCTACATAACAACGCCTTCGTCCGCGTCATTATATGTCATTTCCAACCGTTGCTAAATGGGTTTTTCATAGTAGTGTCGCCTATGTTTATCAGGAACTTGAGATAATCTTTGAGACTCAAGGCGATTAGACTGTCCAAGCCTACTGGTGTGGAGGAGTTTTATCTTTTGTATGATGCCCAAGAGGAGGCGGGGATTTTAAGGGATGAGAATCAACCCTAAATTAGTCTGAGATTTGACACTGGAAAGACTACTCTAGCAAAGGATGACTAAGTTCTGTCTTATACCTTTAGAAGGTCTTTAGGGTCTTTGTATTAAGCCCAAGAGAAGGCATGGGAACTTCTAAAAAGTCGGAGGGTCCTTGTACAAAGCCCAAGAGGAGGTGGGGATGCTTTTAGGAAGCCTGTGGGTCCCAAACCAAGCAAAGTTCAAGAAATTATATTCACCGAGAATAGATCATTTAGTGAAAGTTCTGAGGTTTGAAGAAACTCTAGAGATGCTATTCACCGAGAATAGATCAACTCTGTGGAGTAGAATTTCTTTGACAATTTCTAATAGTGACAGCCTGAGAAAAGGTTCACAAAGAATATTGTCTTTCTCTTTGTTCCATATTGTTTAAGCCCAAGAGAAGGCAGGACTGTATCTGGAAATCCTATGGGGATCTAGTTTTGTCTGTATTTAAAGAGTGACCAAACTGGCTTTACCTAGTTTTAGACCTAGTTGCCGGGGAAAACTCTAAATAACTATACTAGTATATATACAGTTGATATATGACAAGTATTTTAAAAGGATATGAAAGAAGACTTACAGTGCGCAGCTTCCCACAATACAGTTATATATATATATATATATATATATATATATATATATATATATATATATATATATATATATATATATATATATATATATATATATATATGAAAGTGAGTAAATGAAAGCGGTTAAAACTTACAGGTGAGCAAGCTTCCATGTTGTATTGTTAGTTGTTCAAAGAAATTAAAGAAAGTTTTGATAACAACATATATTTGAACCTAAATCAAAGAGAAGTTGTTTTTGAAAAGATTGTTGGGGCTTATACTCAAGGAGAGGCCCAAGGTTTAACAGTGATCGCACCGTTGTTTTGAATATCATATCGGGACTTATACAATGACTGAGGTCCAAAGTGGTTTTCTGTACAAAGGGATGGGTCTTACAACTCAAGGAGAGGCCCAATGAAAGACAGTGATTGCACCGTCATTTTGAGAATCGCAGAGGGACTTATACAATGACTGAGGCCCAAAAAAGTTTATTTACAAAGGGATTGGGTCTTACACTCTATTAGAGGCCCAAAAGTGTTTTTGTACAAGTGATGGGGCTTACAACTCAAGGAGAGGCCCAAAGAGGTTTCTGTTTGAAAAACTGCGGTCGCGCCGAGATTTTTTATCGTGTCGGGACTTATACAATATCTGAGGCCCAAAATGGTTTTGGTTAAAAGGGGATTGAGTCTTACACTCTATTAGAGGCCCAAAATGGTTTGAAAAAAGTTAGGGTGAAAATCAATGAAACCCTAATTTCATTTTCTTTTAAAAGTAATCCTTTTAATAAAATGAATAAAAATGACAAAAATACCAAATAAGTCTAAATAAACTACTTGTGATTTTTTATTAAGGTTTGAAAAATGAGGTTTTAATCACAAGATGATTTATGACTCATTTGATTTTGATTTTCAAGATGAATATTCATTTTTGAAATGTTTAAAAACAATAAAAATGAATTTATTTACAAAAATATCAACTATATTAAATAAATAACATAAATTTGATTTTTTTTATGGAATAAAATATTTTAACATTTTTGTAATTTTTTGCAAAAAGAACCAATAAAAAATAATTAAAATTGAGAGAGAAATTAATTTTCCAAATCATTTAAAATAATATGAAAAATATATTTAAAAAAGGGAAAAAAATAGCACAAAAGGGTCTGGGGCGAGGGGATTCGAACCCCAGACCTCCAAGTTACAACATACGCCTTCTTCCACTGGGGTGGTGATACATCCGTGTATCAAAACCACCCCACAAATACATAAGGGATGCCTTGTTTTAGGCCTGGGCAAGGCAAGACAAGGCCAGCTTTTGGGCCATTTACGTGAAGTCTCTAACTTTCTCATTTCTCCATGGATTGGGACAAAATTTATATGCATCTGGCCTAGAATTTCCCAAGGAATCCAATGGTGGTCATGGTTTTTTCAGATGCGGTCCCTATTTAAAAACCTGATAGTGGTTTTGAAATAGGCCTATATTTGCATTCTTTATGCTACCTCATGGTACAGGCAAGAATTACATGATGAATTGGTTCAAACACAACATATATAACATATATGAGATGTTTATGATCAGTAGACTTCAAAGCAATTCATAATTCAAAGAGTTCAAGTTGTGATGCTTACCTCCTTGGGAGCTTTTTGTGCTATCTACCAAGTTTCTTGTGCCATAAGTAATTTGATGCTTTGGACACTCTCAATTGATCCCTTAGAAGTTTTTAGAATGGTTGGAACCAGTTGGGATCTTCAGGAACAAGTTTGAGCACTTTCTTGCAAAAGGGGCAAAAATGACCAATATGGCAACTCTCTCAAATGGTGTTCCAGATGAGGGGAACCATTTGGGATAGTTCAAGGATGATATTTGGAGTGTGTTTGAGGTTTTATCTGGTTTTGAAAGTGACTGGATCAAGACATGGCTTGAAAAATGCAAAAAAGTCTAATTTTGAGGTTTTGGAAATGGACTTTGTGATTTTGGTGTTACAGGTCACATGTGAGAGTTTGAATAACTTAGACACAACATATTAGAGGTGTTTGGATCATGAGTTGTGATGGAATTGCTCTCTAACTCAAAAACCCAGAGATACCTTGCAATAGAAGGCATTTTGGCCTAAAGAGAGGGATTTTAAGGAAAGCGTCAGTTTTTTTGCTTTGGTGTACTCAAACTGATCACAATTGATTTCTATTTATAGTGTGTCAAGTTTGTTTTGGAATCAATAGTGAATGGAGGTTGCAGCAGGCCTTTGGCCAATGTTATGCAAAGGGAATCTCAAGTCTCCTCTAGCCATTGACTTGAGATTAGAGCACAGGCTTTGTAGCTTTGGTTCAGAGATAAGTCTTGACTGAATCCAGTTGGAATAGGCTCAGTTCATGCCACCTTGGTGTATGCATTGAATGCTTGGAAACAAAATTGGTGTCTTGGCACTTTTTAGCCTTTTTAGGTTTGGCATGGCTACTTGTAGAATCTTGGACTTGTGAGGCTTGGAGATCAGATCACCCCATTGGATTTGATCCTCAGATGTGTCCAAATTGATGACAAGGCTTTGATTTATCATACTTGGACAAATCGAGCAAAATGCACAAATTCTGCCTTGTAAAACCAGTTCATGATGCCATGTTTCAAGGGTTGTATCTCCTTGCTCAAATTAAATTTGGAGATGATCTGGTACTTGTTGGAAAGCCCTTATGGCATACTTTAACTTTGATGTTTACCCCTAGACCTGGTTTGACTTGGATCAAGGTGAAAAATGTCCCTACATTTTGGAAAAAGTAAGGCAGATTCTGACTTAGTGAAAATTTCACTAAGTGTTGGAAAAATGTCATTTTCATGTTTTTAGCCATTTTGATCACTCCATAACTAAAAATCCATGAAGAATTGGAATGAGATGTAGTTCACACTTTTGAAGTATGTAATGAGAGCTACAAATCCAGCTTTGGACCATCCAAAATGGTTGCTTGGATCTCAAGTTATGGTCCTTGGAAGTTGGTACCCTAGCCACTTTGTTCCATAACTTAGAAAAATTCTAAGTTTTTTATGGTTACCCCTTTTACAAGTTGACTCATTTTCTTTGGTTTTTCTTGATGAATAATGATTAAAATCACATATTAACATTGTTTTAGGGTTAAAAAACCTTGGTTGACCAAAATTCAAAAAGTCAAACTTTGGATATTTGTACAGTTGACTTTTTATCGGATGAAATCCAAACTGTGCGATTCTTTGTGAAATCAAGCCCTTGACCAAAATCAAACCTAATGGATGGATTCCATAGGTGTTATAGGGTGTATTGAATCATGTCCCAAGGTTTTGGAGCATGTCCTGGTCAAAAGTCAAAGACACGTTGGCTTTTTCCTCGAAACCCTAATTGTGGTCCTGATGAAATTGAAACTTGTGAATCAAGCTTCTTGGATCAATCCATTATTGCAAATGGATCAATGTAGTGTATTGGAGACCCTCAAACCATGTCTTGAGGTTTTGGCTCATGCTTTGTCCCAAAAGTCAACTTAGGGGTGAATTAGGTCAAGAAACCCTAATTCTTGATTTTTGGTGGATGCATCCCTTGAGGTTAAATTGACTTGATGATTTGGGTTATGCTTTGAAGCTTTGGCTCATGCCTAGAGGAAAATTTCCATCTGGAGGCCTTGGTCGACCAAAACCTTAATTTGGTGACACTGGCGATCTTGAGGCTTGACCCACTTGGAATTTTGCAACCTTGTGCGTGATTCTTGATGTGGGAGTCCTCTTGATCCTTTATAGGTGTTTGAGAGTTTATAAAAGTTGAAGATCATGTCATTCCTTGATTGATCCTTTGTCTAAGGATCTGAGAGGGCTTGAAACCCTAATTCTTGACTGTGGTGAATGCTCAAACATATCTTAGGAGATTGATGAGGCATGTAGGTATATCCATATTGTGATGATGATTTGCCCAATGATGGGAAATCTTGATGGTCAAAATTTGGGGTATGACACAATGACATAAATTTAAAATAAGTTACAATATAATTAAAGTGAAACGCTTTTAAAGATGCGCATAATATAATTAATGTAATTGAATTGTGTCATTAAATTTAAGTGAGTTTACCCTCACATGAGTTAAGATTACTTTTATTATATTTAATGTTATTATTAGAAAAATATCTTTTGATGAATTTCGATGTTATTTATATATTTTCCTTGCCATTAATTTCATCAACTTTTTTTGGCACAAAGGCTTGAGTTGTTATACTTACTTTTGCTTGTTCACAAGGACTTTCTTAGAGCATGAAGTTCATAGTTGTTTATTTTACATTGGTGAATGCTCTGTTCAAAAAGTATAGGGTATGTGTGTTCTCCTTCAAGAGCAGAAAAATTCAAAGATGCGGGAAAATTCAAACATCATAGTAGATATATTATAGTTTTGGGGGATGAGGGTTAACTCACGACGAAGAGTAGTCTTGTACGGTGGTTTTTTAGATTATTTGTGGGGTCAGTCCACATGAGGTGAGAAGCCCTGTTGGTGGTCGACACTACTGGGTTGCAGGCGGGCAGTTAGATTGACGATGTTATGGCTACTAAGAACATATAATGCTCTGTGAGGAGTAGTAGATGTGTATAACTTGAGAAATATCATATGTTCCCTTGGGGGATAATGTATTTATAGTGGTTCCCGATACCTAGGGATTTCTTGGGAAAGATCACCACCCCCTAGTCAAAAGGTGGACAATTTCTAAGGGAGGTGTGAGTTAGTAATGATTATGACTTTCTCTTTATCCAAGAAACGTCTTATCCCACGTTTTTCCTCTTCACGGGCGAGGAAAACTTAAAGGTGGGATGATACCTCCCTTCGCGCGACCTCGCATCGTTGCCTTTTCCTAGGGAGGTCCCAAGTTGTTGCCCTAGGCAAGGTTATTTGCAAATATAACACTACATAGTCCCTCAGGCACGAGTCCTTGGGCAGAGCGCAAGGTGTTTTTTACCTGTGGCTAATGGGAGTATCCTGAGGACTGATGTTTTCCCTTATGAGGTTGTACTTGACCTTTAGGAATTCAGGCCTTCACAGACTTACTAATATGCAGCTGGCTGATGAGGCGCTAAGTCCTTCAAATGAGGCGCTAAGTCCTTCAAATGAGGCGATCTTAGTAAATTTTTGAAGAATCCTAATCCCTCAAACGAGGTGTTTAGCCTTTTAGGCAGGACTTCCATTGAGCTCTCTAATAAGATTTAACACCAAGTATCCAGAGTTTGATATATGTCGCGCCCCTTAGGCGTGATTTTTGGAAGCAGTATCACCCGAGGAGACACTGAGTCCCTCAGGCGAGAGTTTTATCAGTTTTAGGATTATAAGTTCTTTAGACGGTGTATCATACTGTCGCTCCCGGGATTTTAATCCAGGTACAAACGCGAGAGTGGCGCGGAAAAACAGAGTCGCCAGCCGTGTAAATTTATCCCAAGAGAGGGAAAAGGAACACTGCATAAACCTTGGGAAGAGGGAAAGGAATGGTCATCGCGACCATAGCCTGGGTTCGGGAGTCGGTTACGCGAGGGGAAGGTGCTAGCACCCCACGCGTCCATCGTACTCGATGGGATCCACGCTTGTTGTCTATTCTAAGGGTAAGTTATACTATCATCTAGGGCTGTGCTAAAACGGGAAGGGAAGACAAAGACAGACTCGGTAGGACGTCGACGTCCTAGGCCTACGTACCCCCTTTGTAAAATGGGGAATTCAGAGTCCACGTAGTTCGGACCAAGTTCTTTTTTGTGTTTTTTATGAGCGACGTTAAGTTCGCGTCCGGCAGTTAGGGTCGATGCCTGTTTGCGACTCAGACGGAAGGTAACGTCCCCTTTTCGAAAATAGCCTTTAAGTTGAAGGTCCCGAAGGACAAAAAAGTTTGTAGTTGGTTTGTATTTTTTAGGACATAAGTGGCTTAGGTTAGTTTCTAAGTTGCATTGCACGAAAGTCTAAGGCACAGGGGCGAATACTTAACGCATCGTCCCAAGACAGGACGCTCTCTAAGCACTCTAGAAAGATGAGAGGAAGCCCCTCATTTCTCATTCCCCATACTTAAGGCTCGGGCGCAATACACCTTATTATTATTAAGTGTTTTAAAGAAATTTGAGATGAGAAGAGAGAAGACACAAGGGTAACTTTAAAGGGAAACTAATAGTCCTAATGTTATCATGCATGGAGATCCTAGGGTTAGTGAAGTTTATGAGAGAAACAACTACCTAAGACCTAATGCTAATCCTACTCCAAGCTTAATCAGAAATTAAGTTGGACTAGGTAGCTCTAAAGGGAAAGGAATCCAAGACTTAAACAAGTCTTGAGATTCAAGGGAAGAGAAAAAGCAAAAGAGGGTGCAAAACACAAACTCAGCAGCTTACAACAGCACACACACACAAACTCAGCAGTAATAAACAACATGTAAGCAAGACAGCTTATAACAGCACATGATTCAGAGAGAAAATGGGTGTAAAAAAGGGGCAGGCAGCAAGCATGTCGAAATAAGCAGCACATATAACAGCACTTATGCAGGAACTCAGATGTGAAAGTGGGACAACATGCATCGCATTTTGAGCACAATACAAGTATGGCATGGCAAGCAACAAGTACATCATGTAATTCAATTGATCATGATCAAAAGCATATAATAAAACATGGTGCAAGTCATTGAAACCAAACATGAATCCTACACATTAATGCAAATGGACAAAATCGATGAAATCATGAAACCAAACATGAAACATGTATTTAATTAGGTTCAGCAGCAAGAACAAACATCATCAAGCATCAACCTCAAGTGGTATGTGGTGTGTGCAAGAACATTCAAGCAACATGGGCAATTCAAACATACAAGTGTAACGATCGCGTGTCGAGAAATCGTGTACATGCAAAGGTGTGAGGTGCAACAGCATCGAAATAATCATTAAACATGTATCACATCAATCCATAAAGGTTACGAACAAAACGGTATCGAAGCATGCTTGAAAACGCTAAAAAATCACAATTCAACACAGTGCTAATCGGTTAGCAACAAATGTGTTAATCGATTAGCAGTTAAAAAAAATCAGAAAAATGTGAAAATTAACACTGCTAATCTGTTAGCAACAAATGTGTTAATCGATTAGCAGTTAAAAAAAATCAGAAAAATGTGAAAATTAACACTGCTAATCTGTTAGCAACAAATGTGTTAATCGATTAGCAGTTAAAAAAAATCAGAAAAATGTGAAAATTAACACTGCTAATCTGTTAGCAACAAATGTGCTAATCGATTAGCAGTTAAAAAAAATCAGAAAAACGTGAAAATTAACACTGCTAATCTATTAGCAACAAATGTGTTAATCGATTACTACTGCTGTGACACCAAAAACAGATTTTCAAAAATCACTTCCAGCTACAAAATAACTTATCCGATCAAGCCCAAACATCATAAAATCATCGATGCACGAAAATTAAGCTCATAAACCACATTTAAACCTCATGCAAATTCAATCATCATCAACATTCATGATCAACAAAAAGCATTAAAACACATGAAACCAATGAATCTGCATCGCATAAGCTCAAATTAATCTAAAATGAATTTGGATCTAGAATTAACCAACCTACAAAGCTGAGGTTTGCTTTGGTGAGTAATGTAAACAGAATTCGGTTGAATCAAGTAGTGAAATCCAAGAGAAGCTTTGTGGAAGAATTCTGGAGAAACTCCTTGTGGATCGTGAGTTGCGGTGAGAAATCCTTTTTTAGGGTTTTTTGAGAACTCCAATTTCACGTGCCTCTTCCCTCTGTCTGTCTCCCTCTAACCCTAACCAAATGCATGAGTGGGTTTTAAATACTTAGGGTTATTCTTCTGATGATGAGTTGGGCCTGAATAATCCATTGTTTAATTATTTTGAATTATCTCATTTAATATTGAATTTTAACTAAATAAATCCAATAAAAATAAAATAAAATGAGGAAAAACCAAAAATATGCTCTTTGGGTCGTGCATGGCTCTATGTTTGAGTTTGGTTCAAGAAACTTATGGCCCATTTGTCAAAATTTGGATTTTAGGCATAGTTTGCTTTGTGCACCTCCTCAAAATTGCCCAACTTTGACTAAGCACAACTCCTTTAATTTTTAGCTCCTTAAAGCCAACTAATACTTTTTAGAATCCTCAAGATGTCCTCTCACCAACCCTTTTGGTCCCATGTCAATTTGATCTTCCGTGTTCAAGTTATGAGCTTTTGACGAAGGTTGACTTTCAAAATGACATATAATGTCTTGGCTCATATCTCCCAAATGAAGCGTTTCTGGCCTTGGCTTGTGAGACGCAAAGTTGTAGGGAATTAAATTTTCTTCAAGATGGGCTTTAGTTGAGGAATTTTTTATGAAATATGTGGAAGTTAAGCCTGGTCAAAGTATAGTTGACTTTTCCTACAAAAACCCTAATTCATGCACTGGTTAGGAGAGAGTAATCCACTTGAAATCCCTTGCCACCTGTGGACCCTTGATGATGTAGTAGACCAGATAAGACTTTTCTGAGCTGCCTCAGGCACCTTGACCCCATGCTAATGATATGCATACATGATAATGAAATGAAACATAAGCCAGTTAGTAAAAGTAAGGAGGGCAAATTTTGGGGTGAAACAGCTGCCCCTATTCAATCAACTTGGTCCTGAGTGGTATGATAGCAACGGCTCTCAGACATTCCAGGATACACGGGGATTGAATACTGAAAGAACTCCAGAAATTTGCTAATGATGAGAACAACTAGACGGAGCGTGCTGGAAAAAGGGAACATGACCTCAATCATGTCCACAAGAAAACGAATACAACCTCGATCGCCCCCACAAAACGAACACAACCTCAATTGCACCCGCAGAGGAAGACTGACCTCAATCTCTCCCACAAATAAAATACGAATACAACCTCAATCGCACCCACAAAATAAACACAACCTCAATTGCACCCGCAAAGGAAGACTGACCTCAATCACTCCCACAAATAAAATACGAATACGACCTCAATCGCACCCACAAAACGAACACAACCTCAATTGCACCCGCAAAGGAAGACTGACCTCAATCACTCCCACCAATAAAAATACGAATACGACCTTAATCGTACCCACAAAACGAACACAACCTTAATTGCACCCGCAAAGGAAGACTGACCTCAATCACTCCCACAAATAAAATACGAATACGACCTCAATCGCACCCACAAAACGAACACAACCTCAATTGCACCCGCAAAGGAAGGCTGACCTCAATCACTCCCACAAATAAAATACGAATACGACCTCAATCGCACCCACAAAACGAATACAACCTCAATTATACCCGCGAAGGATAACCAACATAAAGTGGTCTTTACTGGGGATAACGTGAAAACAAAACTTCTGGTTTACCACCTCGTTTCAGAACCTACTGGTAAGATGACTCCGTTGGGGAAGGAGAAGTCTAAATAGAAGACTCTGCCGGGGAGCACAAGTACGAGGAACGCGTCCCTCCAAAATCTCCTGAGTGATGCCATCTCTGCTGGCAAAGAAAGTATCAAACCTGGCTCATGCTTCGAATGCAAATGAAAATGCCATGTTTTTTTGGATGCAATGCAAATGCTTATGATATGCAAAAGGGGTCCCTCCAGCAAAATAAATGCCGGATAGGAAAGACCAATTCAGCTGGGGATGACAAAAATAAATTGTCCTCTGAATCCACGAACTCTGCTGAGAAGGATCACTCCGACCGAATCTTTGGATCAACAACTTCTGCTAGGGATGAACTTCCAAACGAACATCCGCTCTTCTGGGGATTATACGTAACTCTTTGAAAAGGGGGGCCATGTCCTGAATCAGAAGAGTGCCAAATATCACTTGGATTTAAAACCTGCTGGGGATACTGCTGTTGCGAGGATTATCACCAAACTCTACTTGGGGAGCGGTAAATGCTGACATTTACCCTGCTAGCGGATAACACCAAGCTTACTTATCTGTTGAGGATCAGATTGCGCCGTTGCTGCTGGAGAAAAACATTTCTGACTGGCTGAGGACAACAAGTGTTCAGACTCTGTGGGGAAATAACGTCTTGATCCGGAGAAAATACTTCCCAAGTCTCCTGCTGGGGAAGGTCTGCTCTGCTGGGGAACTACAATCCTGTTGCCATTCAACCCGACTTGTCTCTATGTTCATAAACGGCCCTTTGAACTCTCCACTTGCCCCAGGCCACCAGTTCTAAAGGAAGAAATCGTCTCAAGAGGATTTTACAGAAAACCGGGCTTTCGCACTGCCCAAGGTTCTTCAAACTCTTGGAGAGATTTATCATATCTCGACGTAACTGCCCCAGTCCTTATAATCTATGGAGTACATTACCTCGAAAGGATTTGTAATGGCCTAAAATACTCTGCCTCAGTATTTTGTACCTTGAAGAGGTGCTTTCAATTAACCATTTTCAGGAATGGACAATCTCCCATGCTCTAGAGGTGGCCTGTCCTAATATGAGCTTTGAAGTGACTTTGCCCCTGATCTTAGAATGAATGCCCCAGAATAACTGAATTTCAGAGGGACTTCTCGACGTGACTGCCCCAGATTGGCTACATCTTAACACGACTCACTGGGAGAACCCACTCTACACTGAGTCTCTTGGCAGCATGCCCCTTGATATGATTGTCCTTCGGAATTTTCGGGCAACCCAACTTGGCAGGATCAAGCTTCTTGACTGACTTTCACTGTGTAAGCTACATTAATGCTTAGGCACATGTATGCAAACAGAATAAGTTATCTATGAGAATTCTAATGCAACACTCATGTTAACCTTGAAGTTTTTATTGAAAGTGCGTCGCCCAACCTTGTGAACGAATCACTAGCTGGGATGCGACCTTGATTTTGAATGGAAAAACAATGCGCACATGCAATACCAACAAATCTTATTAGTACAACTTATAGGAGTCATGAACGCTATCCCGTTGAAGTATGCTTTTGGAATGAACCCTGTTTCAATTAGGACTTTTAAGGGTTGTAACGTGGTTTGGTTCATGGTTTTAGAAAAGAAGGATTTATGGCTCAAAATTTATTGGTGCCCACCCACTCTTCGTGATGTTCTCCAGTCCTATGTTCAGTTAATCCGACCCAAACGCGCATCTCTCAGAAGGTTTCCGATCTTTAAGGAACCCGTGCAACTGAGGGTTTGACACCTAAGGAGGTTCTGGAGTGACAGTCATCCCTTTTTATCTTTTGTGTCTGTAATCACACGAACTTGTTCTTATCGTGGATTTTCTTTTGTAACGCTTTTGCTTTGTTCTCTTTTTTTTTGTTTTTTTTTTAAATCCCTAATTTTTGCCTGGACTGACCCTTTTTTGAATTTTTCGATTTTGAAGTCCAGCGGGACGCCCTAACTTTTGCCTAAGTCGCTTGTTTTCAAGTTTCGACTTAACGGGCTTTCTTTTTTATTCCCCTCTTAGAACAAAGCATGTGACACTGGTTGTCTTACTTGCTTGTGACTGCCTCACTCTCTGATTATTGGAGGATAACCATTGTGGTTTCACGTCTCTTGCACACTCTCCTTGGAATTTGAGCGCTCGGTCAAACTAACTGACGCTTACCCTGCCCCTGGGTTAAGTATGAGGGTTTTTTCGTACGAAAGAAACTCCTACTCCAAGGCTCAAAGGGGTTAACGAGGGTTTATCTCCTTATCTCTCCAGTGTTTATGGTTTTGAAACAATGCCTGTACATCCTCAACAGGGTTCTATCCAAAAGCGTACCATTAGAGAATCTGCGTTCTTATTTCGTCATCCTCCCTCAAGAGTTTAAACAAGAAAGTTGGTATTGCAGTGCATAAAAAACATTTAAGAGTGAATACGAATGGATTACTTCAAGGAAAACATACTCATTGCATTAATATCATCATAAAAACAAACAAGTCTTGCATACATAAGATGTTTTAACAAAAAATGAAAAACTATAAATGAAAATGCAGTAAAGAAACTGATGACTGCCGTTGCTGAGGAAGCTTGATTCCGTCTGGACTAGTTTCTTCTAATGATGTCCTTTGAAGTCTTCACGCAGATGAGAGGTCGACATGCACAACCAAGTCTCCTTCTGGAAATGATATATACCCTTGATCAATTAATTGTTGCACTTTGGCCTGAAAGGCTTTGCAATCTTCGGTTGAGTGCCCCATAGATCCTCCATGATATCCACATTGCACATGGGGATTGTACCCCGGAGGGTATGGTTCTAGAACAGGCTTCAAAGTCTTAGGCTCCACCAATGAGTTTCGAACCAGGCGTGGCAAGAGTTGATTGTACGACATGGGAACTGGATGAAGAAGAGCATTCATTCTTTCCAAGTTGTTGTGCGACCTATGCTGATTCTGACGCTGATACTTTTGTTGTTGATGCTGATTCGAGCGCATAATCTTCTCAGGCACTTTTCTCTTCAGACTTGGTCGAGGCGTAGGCAGCATTTGCGGATGTGGGGATTCTAAGGCCAAAGACTGCAAGAAACGCCCCTGACTTGATGTAGCTTTGGGAGAGGCACCAGGGATATCCACCCTTTTTTCAACAGCTAGAGTAAGACCACCATGTATGCTTACACCGCTCGGCGCGAATTCAATTGCCTTGGAACTTATCATACCTCTTACAACTTCCATAATCAGACTCATTTGAGCCTTCCGCTGGTTAACCTCTTCTTTCAGCACCTGCTGCTCTTGCATTAGGGTTTGCATGTTCCCCATAAACTGCTCCATCTGGCCTCGCATTTCCCTCAACTCAGCTTGGATTCGTTCCATGATTCTCTTCTGATTTGGTCTGGTAGAATACCGGTGAATGTGCTGATCTGCAATCCTGAGATTAGAACAAGATAAGAACACCGGAACTAAACACCTGTCATGCGAAAATGATTATGAATATGTAAAATGATTATGCAAATGCAAATGGACATGTTTGAAAATTCACAAAGCGATCCACCCCTTGATTCCGGTTTAATAACAAGATATAATGGAACTTCTGCTCATATAATAAGAAAACCAGAGAAAAGTCAAATGTCAACAATCGCGAATCCGAGATAACAAGTCTGAACATAAAAACCATAGGTCCCAACCAACAAGCCTGGTGGTGATCCACATACAATAAAAGAGAGAAGAAAACTACGACATATCATCAAAGTCCACGAGCGTCAATCCCCCCCATCCATCATGCTTTCTGCACCAGTCCTGAATTTCCTCGAACACTCTATTAGAGGCCCAAAATGGTTTGAAAAAAGTTTGTTAGGGTGAAAATCAATGAAACCCTAATTTCATTTTCTTTTAAAAGTAATCCTTTTAATAAAATGAATAAAAATGACAAAAATACCAAATAAGTCTAAATAAACTACTTGTGATTTTTTATTAAGGTTTGAAAAATGAGGTTTTAATCACAAGATGATTTATGACTCATTTGATTTTGATTTTCAAGATGAATATTCATTTTTGAAATGTTTAAAAACAATAAAAATGAATTTATTTACAAAAATATCAACTATATTAAATAAATAACATAAATTTGATTTTTTTTATGGAATAAAATATTTTAACATTTTTGTAATTTTTTGCAAAAAGAACCAATAAAAAATAATTAAAATTGAGAGAGAAATTAATTTTCCAAATCATTTAAAATAATATGAAAAATATATTAAAAAAAGGGAAAAAAATAGCACAAAAGGGTCTGGGCCGAGGGGATTCGAACCCCAGACCTCCAAGTTACAACATGCGCCTTCTTCCACTGGGGTGGTGATACATCCGTGTATCAAAACCACCCCACAAATACATAAGGGATGCCTTGTTTTAGGCCTGGGCAAGGCAAGACAAGGCCAGCTTTTGGGCCATTTACGTGAAGTCTCTAACTTTCTCATTTCTCCATGGATTGAGACAAAATTTATATGCATCTGGCCTAGAATTTCCCAAGGAATCCAATGGTGGTCATGGTTTTTTCAGATGCGGTCCCTATTTAAAAACCCGATAGTGGTTTTGAAATAGGCCTATATTTGCATTCTCTATGCTACCTCATGGTACAGGCAAGAATTACATGATGAATTGGTTCAAACACAACATATATAACATATATGAGATGTTTATGATCAGTGGACTTCAAAGCAATTCATAATTCAAAGAGTTCAAGTTGTGATGCTTACCTCCTTGGGAGCTTTTTGTGCTATCTACCAAGTTTCTTGTGCCAGAAGTAATTTGATGCTTTGGACACTCTCAATTGATCCCTTAGAAGTTTTTAGAATGGTTGGAACCATCTGGGATCTTCAGGAACAAGTTTGAGCACTTTCTTGCAAAAGGGGCAAAAATGACCAATATGGCAACTCTCTCAAATGGTGTTCCAGATGAGGGGAACCATTTGGGATAGTTCAAGGATGATATTTGGAGTGTGTTTGAGGTTTTATCTGGTTTTGAAAGTGACTGGATCAAGACATGGCTTGAAAAATGCAAAAAAGTCTAATTTTGAGGTTTTGGAAATGGACTTTGTGATTTTGGTGTTACAGGTCACATGTGAGAGTTTGAACAGCTTAGACACAACATATTAGAGGTGTTTGGATCATGAGTTGTGATGGAATTGCTCTCTAACTCAAAAACCCAGAGATACCTTGCAATAGAAGGCATTTTGGCCTAAAGAGAGGGATTTTAAGGAAAGCGTCAGTTTTTTTGCTTTGGCGTACTCAAACTGATCACAATTGATTTCTATTTATAGTGTGCCAAGTTTGTTTTGGAATCAATAGTGAATGGAGGCTGCAGCAGGCCTTTGGCCAATGTTATGCAAAGGGAATCTCAAGTCTCCTCTAGCCATTGACTTGAGATTAGAGCACAGGCTTTGTAGCTTTGGTTCAGAGATAAGTCTTGACTGAATCCAGTTGGAATAGGCTCAGTTCATGCCACCTTGGTGTATCCATTGAATGCTTGGAAACAAAATTGGTGTCTTGGCACTTTTTAGCCTTTTTAGGTTTGGCATGGCTACTTGTAGAATCTTGGACTTGTGAGGCTTGGAGATCAGATCACCCCATTGGATTTGATCCTCAGATGTGTCCAAATTGATGACAAGGCTTTGATTTATCATACTTGGACAAATCGAGCAAAATGCACAAATTCTGCCTTGCAAAACCAGTTCATGATGCCATGTTTCAAGGGTTGTATCTCCTTGCTCAAATTAAATTTGGAGATGATCTGGTACTTGTTGGAAAGCCCTTATGGCATACTTTAACTTTGATGTTTACCCCTAGACCTGGTTTGACTTGGATCAAGGTGAAAAATGTCCCTACATTTTGGAAAAAGTAAGGCAGATTCTGACTTAGTGAAAATTTCACTAAGTGTTGGAAAAATGTCATTTTCATGTTTTTAGCCATTTTGATCACTCCATAATTAAAATCCATGAAGAATTGGAATGAGATGTAGTTCACACTTTTGAAGTATGTAATGAGAGCTACAAATCCAGCTTTGGACCATCCAAAATGGTTGCTTGGATCTCAAGTTATGGTCCTTGGAAGTTGGTACCCTAGCCACTTTGTTCCATAACTTAGAAAAATTCTAAGTTTTTTATGGTTACCCCTTTTACAAGTTGACTCATTTTCTTTGGTTTTTCTTGATGAATAATGATTAAAATCACATATTAACATTGTTTTAGGGTTAAAAAACCTTGGTTGACCAAAATTCAAAAAGTCAAACTTTGGATATTTGTACAGTTGACTTTTTATTGGATGAAATCCAAACTGTGCGATCCTTTGTGAAATCAAGACCTTAACCTAAATCAAACCTAATGGATGGATTCCATAGGTGTTATAGGGTGTATTGAATCATGTCCCAAGGTTTTGGAGCATGTCCTGGTCAAAAGTCAAAGACACATTGGCTTTTTCCTCGAAACCCTAATTGTGGTCCTGATGAAATTGAAACTTGTGAATCAAGCTTCTTGGATCAATCCATTATTGCAAATGGATCAATGTAGTGTATTGGAGACCCTCAAACCATGTCTTGAGGTTTTGGCTCATGCTTTGTCCCAAAAGTCAACTTAGGGGTGAATTAGGTCAAGAAACCCTAATTCTTGATTTTTGGTGGATGCATCCCTTGAGGTTAAATTGACTTGATGATTTGGGTTATGCTTTGAAGCTTTGGCTCATGCCTAGAGGAAAATTTCCATCTGGAGGCCTTGGTCGACCAAAACCCTAATTTAGTGACACTGGCGATCTTGAGGCTTGACCCACTTGGAATTTTGCAACCTTGTGCGTGATTCTTGATGTGGGAGTCCTCTTGATCCTTTATAGGTGTTTGAGAGTTTATAAAAGTTGAAGATCATGTCATTCCTTGATTGATCCTTTGTCTAAGGATCTGAGAGGGCTTGAAACCCTAATTCTTGACTGTGGTTAATGCTCAAACATATCTTAGGAGATTGATGAGGCATGTAGGTATATCCATATTGTGATGATGATTTGCCCAATGATGGGAAATCTTGGTGGTCAAAATTTGGGGTATGACACAATGACATAAATTTAAAATAAGTTACAATATAATTAAAGTGAAACGCTTTTAAAGATGCGCATAATATAATTAATGTAATTGAATTGTATCATTAAATTTAAGTGAGTTTACCCTCACATGAGTTAAGATTACTTTTATTATATTTAATGTTATTATTAGAAAAATATATTTTGATGAATTTCGATGTTATTTATATATTTTCCTTGCCATTAATTTCATCAACTTTTTTTGGCACAAAGGCTTGAGTTGTTATACTTACTTTTGCTTGTTCACAAGGACTTTCTTAGAGCATGAAGTTCATAGTTGTTTATTTTACATTGGTGAATGCTCTGTTCAAAAAGTATAGGGTATGTGTGTTCTCCTTCAAGAGCAGAAAAATTCAAAGATGCGGGAAAATTCAAACATCATAGTAGATATATTATAGTTTTGGGGGATGAGGGTTAACTCACGACGAAGAGTACTCTTGTACGGTGGTTTTTTAGATTATTTGTGGGGTCAGTCCACATGAGGTGAGAAGCCCTGTTGGTGGTCGACACTACTGGGTTGCAGGCGGGCAGTTAGATTGAAGATGTTATGGCTACTAAGAACATATAATGCTCTGTGAGGAGTAGTAGATGTGTATAACTTGAGAAATATCATATGTTCCCTTGGGGGATAATGTATTTATAGTGGTTCCCGATACCTAGGGATTTCTTGGGAAAGATCATCACCCCCTAGTCAAAAGGTGGACAATTTCTAAGGGAGGTGTGAGTTAGTAATGATTATGACTTTCTCTTTATCCAAGAAACATCTTATCCCACGTTTTTCCTCTTCACGGGCGAGGAAAACTTAAAGGTGGGATGGTACCTCCCTTCGCGCGACCTCACATCGTTGCCTTTTCCTAGGGAGGTCCCAAGTTGTTGCCCTAGGCAAGGTTATTTGCAAATATAACACTACATAGTCCCTCAGGCACGAGTCCTTGGGCAGAGCGCAAGGTGTTTTTTACCTGTGGCTAATGGGAGTATCCTGAGGACTGATGTTTTCCCTTATGAGGTTGTACTTGACCTTTAGGAATTCAGGCCTTCACAGACTTACTAATATGCAGCTGGCTGATGAGGCGCTAAGTCCTTCAAATGAGGCGCTAAGTCCTTCAAATGAGGCGATCTTAGTAAAATTTTGAAGAATCCTAATCCCTCAAACGAGGTGTTTAGCCTTTTAGGCAGGACTTCCATTGAGTTCTCTAATAAGATTTAACACCAAGTATCCAGAGTTTGATATATGTCGCGCCCTTTAGGCGTGATTTTTGGAAGCAGCATCACCCGAGGAGACACTGAGTCCCTCAGGCGAGAGTTTTATCAGTTTTAGGATTATAAGTTCTTCAGACGCTGTATCATACTGTCGCTCCCGGGATTTTCATCCAGGTACAAACGCGAGAGTGGCGCGGAAAAACAGAGTCGCCAGCCGTGTAAATTTATCCCAAGAGAGGGAAAGGGAACACTGCATAAACCTTGGGAAGAGGGAAAGGAATGGTCATCGCGACCATAGCCTGGGTTCGGGAGTCGGTTACGCGAGGGGAAGGTGCTAGCACCCCACGCGTCCATCGTACTCGATGGGATCCACGCTTGTTGTCTATTCTAAGGGTAAGTTATACTATCATCTAGGGTTGTGCTAAAACGGGAAGGGAAGACAAAGACAGACTCGGTAGGACGTCGACGTCCTAGGCCTACGTACCCCCTTTGTGCAATGGGGAATTCAGAGTCCACGTAGTTCGGACCAAGTTCTTTTTTGTGTTTTTTATGAGTGACGTTAAGTTCGCGTCCGGCAGTTAGGGTCGATGCCTGTTTGCGACTCAGACGGAAGGTAACATGCCCTTTTCGAAAATAGCCTTTAAGTTAAAGGTCCCGAAGGACAAAAAAGTTTGAAGTTGGTTTGTATTTTTTAGGACAGAAGTGGCTTAGGTTAGTTTCTAAGTTGCATTGCACCAAAGTCTAAGGCACAGGGGCGAATACTTAACGCATCGTCCCAAGACAGGACGCTCGCTAAGCACTCTAGAAAGATGAGAGGAAGCCCCTCATTTCTCATTCCCCATACTTAAGGCTCGGGCGCAATACACCTTATTATTATTAAGTGTTTTAAAGAAATTTGAGACGAGAAGAGAGAAGACACAAGGGTAACTTTAAAGGGAAACTAATAGTCCTAATGTTATCATGCATGGAGATCCTAGGGTTAGTGAAGTTTATGAGAGAAACAACTACCTAAGACCTAATGCTAATCCTACTCCAAGCTTAATCAGAAATTAAGTTGGACTACGCAGCTCTAAAGGGAAAGGAATCCAAGACTTAAACAAGTCTTGAGATTCAAGGGAAGAGAAAAAGTAAAAGAGGGTGCAAAACACAAACTCAGCAGCATACAACAGCACACACACACAAACTCAGCAGTAATAAACAGCATGTAAGCAAGACAGCTTATAACAGCACATGATTCAGAGAGAAAATGGGTGTAAAAAAGGGGCAGGCAGCAAGCATGTCGAAATAAGCAGCACATATAACAGCACTTATGCAGGAACTCAGATGTGAAAGTGGGACAACATGCATCGCATTTTGAGCACAATACAAGTATAGCATGGCAAGCAACAAGTACATCATGTAATTCAATTGATCATGATCAAAAGCATATAATAAAACATGGTGCAAGTCATTGAAACCAAACATGAATCCTACACATTAATGCAAATGGACAAAATCGATGAAATCATGAAACCAACATGCAAACATGTATTTAATTAGGTTCAGCAGCAAGAACAAACATCATCAAGCATCAAGCTCAAGTCGTAATTGGTGTGTGCAAGAACATTCAAGCAACATGGGCAATTCAAACATACAAGTGTAACGATCGCGTGTTGAGAAATCGTGTACATGCAAAGGTGTGAGGTGCAACAGCATCGAAATAATCATTAAACGTGTATCACATCAATCCATAAAGGTTACGAACAAAACGGCATCGAAGCATGCTTGAAAACGCTCAAAAATCACAATTCAGCACAGTGCTAATCGGTTAGCAACAAATGTGTTAATCGATTAGCAGTTAAAAAAAATCAGAAAAATGTGAAAATTAACACTGCTAATCTGTTAGCAACAAATGTGTTAATCGATTAGCAGTTAAAAAAAATCAGAAAAATGTGAAAATTAACACTGCTAATCTGTTAGCAACAAATGTGTTAATCGATTAGCAGTTAAAAAAAAATCAGAAAAATGTGAAAATTAACACTGCTAATCTGTTAGCAACAAATGTGCTAATCGATTAGCAGTTAAAAAAAATCAGAAAAACGTGAAAATTAACACTGCTAATCTATTAGCAACAAATGTGTTAATCGATTACTACTGCTGTGACACCAAAAACAGATTTTCAAAAATCACTTATCCGATCAAGCCCAAACATCATAAAATCATCGATGCACGAAAATTAAGCTCATAAACCACATTTAAACCTCATGCAAATTCGATCATCATCAACATTCATGATCAACAGAAAGCATTAAAACACATGAAACCAATGAATCTGCATCGCATAAGCTCAAATTAATCTAAAATGAATTTGGATCTAGAATTAACCAACCTACAAAGCTGAGGTTTGCTTTGGTGAGTGTTGTAAACAGAATTCGGTTGAATCAAGTAGTGAAATCCAAGAGAAGCTTTGTGGAAGAATTCTGGAGAAACTCCTTGTGGATCGTGAGTTGCGGTGAGAAATCCTTTTTTAGGGTTTTTTGAGAACTCCAATTTCACGTGCCTTTTCCCTCTGTCTGTCTCCCTCTAACCCTAACCAAATGCATGAGTGGGTTTTAAATACTTAGGGTTATTCTTCTGATGATGAGTTGGGCCTGAATAATCCATTGTTTAATTATTTTGAATTATCTCATTTAATATTGAATTTTAACTAAATAAATCAAATAAAAATAAAATAAAATGAGGAAAAACCAAAAATATGCTCTTTGGGTCGTGCATGGCTCTATGTTTGAGTTTGGTTCAAGAAACTTATGGCCCATTTGTCAAAATTTGGATTTTAGGCATAGTTTGCTTTGTGCACCTCCTCAAAATTGCCCAACTTTGACTAAGCACAACTCCTTTAATTTTTAGCTCCTTAATGCCAACTAATACTTTTTAGAAACCTCAAGATGTCCTCTAACCAACCCTTTTGGTCCCATGTCAATTTGATCTTCCGTGTTCAAGTTATGAGCTTTTGACGAAGGTTGACTTTTGTTGACTTTCAAAATGACATATAATGTCTTGGCTCATATCTCCCAAATGAAGCGTTTCTGGCCTTGGCTTGTGAGACGCAAAGTTGTAGGGAATTAAATTTTCTTCAAGATGGACTTTAGTTGAGGAATTTTTGATGAAATATATGGAAGTTAAGCCTGGTCAAATTATAGTTGACTTTTCCTACAAAAACCCTAATTCATGCACTGGTTAGGAGGGAGTAATCCACTTGAAATCCCTTGCCACCTGTGGACCCTTGATGATGTAGTAGACCAGATAAGACTTTTCTGAGCTGCCTCAGGCACCTTGACCCCATGCTATTGATATGCATACATGATAATGAAATGAAACATAAGCTAGTTAGTAAAAGTAAGGAGGGCAAATTTTGGGGTGCAACAGCTGCCCCTATTCAATCAACTTGGTCCTGAGTGGTATGATAGCAACGGTTCTCAGACAGTCCAGGATACACGGGGATTGAATACTGAAAGAACTCCAAAAATTTGCTAATGATGAGAACAACGAGACGGAGCGTGCTGGAAAAAGGGAACATGACCTCAATCATGTCCACAAGAAAACGAATACGACCTCGATCGCACCCACAAAACGAACACAACCTCAATTGCACCCGCAGAGGAAGACTGACCTCAATCTCTCCCACAAATAAAATACGAATACGACCTCAATCGCACCCACAAAATGAACACAACCTCAATTGCACCCGCAAAGGAAGACTGACCTCAATCACTCCCACAAATAAAATACGAATACGACCTCAATCGCACCCACAAAACGAACACAACCTCAATTGCACCCGCAAAGGAAGACTAACCTCAATCACTCCCACCAATAAAAATACGAATACGACCTTAATCACACCCACAAAACGAACACAACCTTAATTGCACCCGCAAAGGAAGACTGACCTCAATCACTCCCACAAATAAAATACGAATACGACCTCAATCGCACCCACAAAACGAACACAACCTCAATTGCACCCGCAAAGGAAGGCTGACCTCAATCACTCCCACAAATAAAATACGAATACGACCTCAATCGCACCCACAAAACGAATACAACCTCAATTATACCCGCGAAGGATAACCAACATAAAGTGGTCTTTACTGGGGATAACGTGAAAACAAAACTTCTGGTTTACCACCTCGTTTCAGAACCTACTGGTAAGATGACTCCGTTGGGGAAGGAGAAGTCTAAATAGAAGACTCTGCCGGGGAGCACAAGTATGAGGAACGCGTCCCTCCAAAATCTCCTGAGTGATGCCATCTCTGCTGGCAAAGAAAGTATCAAACCTGGCTCATGCTTCGAATGCAAATGAAAATGCCATGTTTTTTTGGATGCAATGCAAATGCTTATGATATGCAAAAGGGGTCCCTCCAGCAAAATAAATGCCGGATAGGAAAGACCAATTCAGCTGGGGATGACAAAAATAAATTGTCCTCTGAATCCACGAACTCTGCTGAGAAGGATCACTCCGACCGAATCTTTGGATCAACAACTTCTGCTAGGGATGAACTTCCAAACGAACATCCACTCTTCTGGGGATTATACGTAACTCTTTGAAAAGGGGGGCCATGTCCTGAATCAGAAGAGTGCCAAATATCACATGGATTTAAAACCTGCTGGGGATACTGCTGTTGCGAGGATTATCACCAAACTCTGCTTGGGGAGCGGTAAATGCTGACATTCACCCTGCTAGCGGATAACACCAAGCTTACTTATCTGTTGAGGATCAGATTGCGCCGTTGCTGCTGGAGAAAAACATTTCTGACTGGCTGAGGACAACAAGTGTTCAGACTCTATGGGGAAATAACGTCTTGATCCGGAGAAAATACTTCCCAAGTCTCCTGCTGGGGAAGGTCTGCTCTGCTGGGGAACTACAATCCTGTTGCCATTCAACTCGACTTGTCTCTATGTTCATAAACGACCCTTTGAACTCTCCACTTTCCCCAGGCCACCAGTTCTAAAGGAAGAAATCGTCTCAAGAGGATTTTACAGAAAACCGGGCTTTCGCACTGCCCTAGGTTCTTCAAACTCTTGGAGAGATTTATCATATCTCGACGTAACTGCCCCAGTCCTTATAATCTATGGAGTACATTACCTCGAAAGGATTTGTAATGGCCTGAAATACTCTGCCTCAGTATTTTGTACCTTGAAGAGGTGCTTTCAATTAACCATTTTCAGGAATGGACAATCTCTCATGCTCTAGAGGTGGCCTGTCCTAATATGAGCTTTGAAGTGACTTTGCCCCTGATCTTAGAATGAATGCCCCAGAATAACTGAATTTCAGAGGGACTTCTCGACGTGACTGCCCCAGATTGGCTACATCTTAACACGACTCACTGGGAGAACCCACTCTACACTGAGTCTCTTGGCAGCATGCCCCTTAATATGATTGTCCTTCAGAATTTTCGGGCAACCCAACTTGGCAGGATCAAGCTTCTTGACTGACTTTCACTGTGTAAGCTACATTGATGCTTAGGCACATGTATGCAAACAGAACAAGTTATCTATGGGAATTCTAATGCAACACTCATGTTAACCTTGAAGTTTTTATTGAAAGTGCGTCGCCCAACCTTGTGAACGAATCACTAGCTGGGATGCGACCTTGATTTTGAATGGAAAAATAATGCGCACATGCAATACCAACAAATCTTATTAGTACAACTTATAGGAGTCAGGAACGCTATCCCGTTGAAGTATGCCTTCGGAATGAACCCTGTTTCAATTAGGACTTTTAAGGGTTGTAACGTGGTTTGGTTCATGGTTTTAGAAAAGAAGGATTTATGGCTCAAAATTTATTGGTGCCCACCCACTCTTCGTGATGTTCTCCAGTCCTATGTTCAGTTAATCCGACCCAAACGCTCATCTCTCCGAAGATTTCCGATCTTTAAGGAACCCGTGCAACTGAGGGTTTGACACCTAAGGAGGTTCTGGAGTGACAGTCATCTCTTTTTATCTTTTATGTCTGTAATCACACGAACTTGTTCTTATCGGGGATTTTCTTTTGTAACGCTTTCGCTTTGTTCTCTTTTTTTTTTTTTTTTAAATCCCTAATTTTTGCCTGGACTGACCCTTTTTTGAATTTTTCGATTTTGAAGTCCAGCGGGACGCCCTAACTTTTGCCTAAGTCGCTTGTTTTCAAGTTTCGACTTAACGGACTTTCTTTTTTATTCCCCTCTTAGAACAAAGCATGTGACACTGGTTGTCTTACTTGCTTGTGACTGCCTCACTCCCTGATTATTGGAGGATAACCATTGTGGTTTCACGTCTCTTGCACACTCTCCTTGGAATTTGAGCGCTCGGTCAAACTAACTGACGCCTACCCTGCCCCTGGGTTAAGTATGAGGGTTTTTTCGTACGAAAGAAACTCCTACTCCAAGGCTCAAAGGGGTTAACGAGGGTTTATCTCCTTATCTCTCCAGTGTTTATGGTTTTGAAACAATGCCTGTACATCCTCAACAGGGTTCTATCCAAAAGCGTACCATTAGAGAATCTGCGTTCTTATTTCGTCATCCTCCCTCAAGAGTTTAAACAAGAAAGTTGGTATTGCAGTGCATAAAAAACATTTAAGAGTGAATACGAATGGATTACTTCAAGGAAAACATACTTATTGCATTAATATCATCATAAAAACAAACAAGTCTTGCATACATAAGATGTTTTAACAAAAAATGAAAAACTATAAATGAAAATGCAGTAAAGAAACTGATGACTGCCGTTGCTGAGGAAGCTTGATTCCGTCTGGACTAGTTTCTTCTAATGATGTCCTTTGAAGTCTTCACGCAGATGAGAGGTCGACATGCACAACCAAGTCTCCTTCTGGAAATGATATGTACCCTTGATCAATCAATTGTTGCACTTTGGCTTGAAAGGCTTTGCAATCTTCGGTTGAGTGCCCCATAGATCCTCCATGATATCCACATTGCACATGGGGGTTGTACCCCGGAGGGTATGGTTCTGGAACAGGCTTCAAAGTCTTAGGCTCCATCAATGAGTTTCGAACCAGGCGTGGCAAGAGTTGATTGTACGACATGGGAACTGGATGAAGAGGAGCATTCATTCTTTCCAAGTTGTTGCGCGACCTATGCTGATTCTGACGCTGATACTTTTGTTGTTGATGCTGATTCGAGCGCATAATCTTCTCAGGCACTTTTCTCTTCAGACTTGGTCGAGGCGTAGGCAGCATTTGCGGATGTGGGGATTCTGAGGCCAAAGACTGCAAGAAACGCCCCTGACTTGATGTAGCTTTGGGAGAGGCACCAGGGATATCCACCCTTTTTTCAACAGCTAGAGTAAGACCACCATGTATGCTTACACCGCTCGACGCGAATTCAATTGCCTTGGAACTTATCACACCTCTTACAACTTCCATAATCAGACTCATTTGAGCCTTCCGCTGGTTAACCTCTTCTTTCAGCACCTGCTGCTCTTGCATGAGGGTTTGCATGTTCCCCATAAACTGCTCCATCTGGCCTCGCATTTCCCTTAACTCAGCTTGGATTCATTCCATGATTCTCTTCTGATTTGGTCTGGTAGAATACCGGTGAATGTGCTGATCTGCAATCCTGAGATTAGAACAAGATAAGAACACCGGAACTAAACACCTGTCATGCGAAAATGATTATGAATATGTAAAATGATTATGCAAATGTAAATGGACATGTTTGAAAATTCACAAAGCGATCCACCCCTTGATTCCGGTTTAATAACAAGATATAATGGAACTTCTGCTCATATAATAAGAAAACCAGAGAAAAGTCAAATGTCAACAATCGCGAATCCGAGATAACAAGTCTGAACATAAAAACCATAGGTCCCAACCAACAAGCCTGGTGGTGATCCACATACAATAAAAGAGAGAAGAAAACTACGGCATATCATCAAAGTCCACGAGCGTCAATCCCCCTCATCCATTATGCTTTCTGCACCAGTCCTGAATTTCCTCGAACAGTTTTCTGGTATCGGGATGCTTCGGTCTCTGAATCAATCCTTGAATAAGAAGGTCTCTCCTGTGTATGATCTCATCCAAGTATCGCCAATGTACCTCCCAGGCGTCTTCTTTAGTAGCACCATCTGTGCTAGGACCTTCATGTCTAGATCTCTTCACTTCAGCTTGGACCTTCAGTTCCTCTATGGAGGCTATAGCTTCATTGAGTTGGTCTTGGACTGCTTGTCTCTTGAATATCCCTGATAAGATCTCGGCGTCTTTCTTCTTGAGCGTTGACTTCAACTGATCAATCTTAGCTAGGTAAGCGTCTTCCTTTCTTTTATTCTCAGTCATGGCAATTTCGTGGTGATCATTGAACCTGTGAATTTTCAACAAAGCCTTGCCTAACTCCTCCTCCTTGGTCCTGAGAACGTTACTGATACCATCCAAAGCTTGTTTTATTCTTTCTCTGGATGCGACCATGTCAGCAAGCTCTTTTTCTGCTTTAGCAAGGAGCTCTGTCTTCAACTTGGCGGTATGAACAGCTTCACCCCGCTCATGCTTCCACTGATAAATTTCTCTCTTTAGCTCATTATTTTCTTCCCGCAACCTTTCCTTTTCAGCCCATAATGTGTTATACTTCTCCAACTCAACGGTGGTAGGAGGCTCGATCACCAAAGGATACAGAGGTGGTTCCACCGGGAATGGGAGAAGCTCCTCTTCTGCTCTCTTCTTAATCCACTCTTTATATGGATGGAAAGCCCGATTGTTACTTTTCCCGAATGGAATCTTACCCTTCTTAGTCACCTATTTCCAAGCATTCACAACTTTCCTTATCAACCCTTGATCCTCAATACCATTGAAGAATAAGGATTCTCGGACATCTCGCTCTTCGGGTGGATTCTTCAAAGGATAGCCAAACTGTCTGATAGCTAGGGAGGGATTATAGTTAATTCCACCTTTCCTCCCTATCAAGGGAACATTAGGAAATTCTCCGCATTTGCAAATAATCTCCATTCCTAGCAAGTCACGATTAATCCAAACGATGTTATCGGCAGTCAAGCCCATAACCCTCTTAAACCACTTCAGAGAATCTTTCGTATCAACGAAAGCGCCAGATTCAGGGAGACGACTCAAAAACCAAGTAGCTAAGAGCGGCGTACAGCAACTCACAGTTTTCCTACGCCTATTCTCATTCTTATAGTGAACTGAATGGTACACATCACCTAGCAAGGTAGGTATAGGATTCTTCGACATAAAGATCCTGACGGCGTGCATATCCACCAGATCAGGAATATTCAGAAACAGAACAATCCCATAGATACACACAGCTAGAATAGCTTGGAAAGCAGTCCAGTTCTTCTCTTTGACATGTATACAAGCTTGATCAATAGGAAACCCTTAACTCCTTGTTTTTCTGCAATATTACTGTTAAGAACAGGCTCACTAATGTGAAGAGCAACAACCATATCTTTTATACCGGGGTGTTCTTCAGAAAAGAAAACTATATCATGACTAATAGGAATTCCCAAAATAAATGAGAACTCCTCCAACGTCGGAGCCAAGATGTAGTCTGGGAAAGTGAAGCAACGCAGAGGCGGGTCGTAAAACTGAAGAAGTGTGTGAATGGCATCCTTCTCATACTGGGAGATATTATAGACAAATTTCAGAAGTCTTCCATACCTTCCACTGAACTCTGTACGAACTCCGGAACCAGCCATATTAATCAATTTATGAATCAGTGTCAAAGTCGGCTCTGGGAACGAATAGGCAACAATCTTATTTCTCCGAACATCCATGCTGAAGTAACCTCAAAAAACCGGAATCAAGAGTAAGATGCAAGCCCTACAGAATGTCAAACATGTCAGAATGCAAAAAAATGATATGCTCATGCAAACATGGGGTCAAGGCACACTGCTGGATGTGCTGTGCTGTTAGCTAAACGAGAAACCAGATAACCAGAACTCTGAACCACTGAGGAACCCACATAATTAGACATTGACGAGAAATCCAGAATAGGGGTAGGTTGAAGGTCTCGGTTACCTGCAAACCTGCAAACGCCCATCCCCTTTCACGTGTGGATACTAGGATGTTCAGTATCCCGGGCTCTCAGGTCGAGAAATGATGATACGTTCACTATTTCTGGTTTGGCATCATCATCAATCGAGGAGGCCTCAACTGATTCTCCAAAGCGGAAGGTCCTCAGCTTTGGCACTGAGGTCGAGAAACAATAGTACATTCATCCTTCTGGGTACAGTACTAAAGTCAATCGAGGAGTGCCTCCACTGATTCTCTTTAAAACGTAGGGGCCATCCTATGCGAGTTCCAAAGCGGGCCCTCGGGTGCGAATGGGTTTGCCACGGGATGTGGTCTGCCACTGTCACCACTAAAGAGGGATGTTTCCACTAAGGTCCTCAATGATCGGTCACCAGAGTCGACAGCTCTCTAGATCAACACCCCAACATGCGCAAGACACACACGTTAGAACGCGTCCCAAGATAGCCTCGTCTTGTTGTGAATTTCATGAACACACAAACGTACCAAGCGGGCACATAGGTCCCACTACTTTCCACTCTAGTCCTAGGGTATTCTCAAGCCTTGGTATTGGGCTTAGCTCTCAGACCCACCCAACCTGCAAAACAAAGACAGCCAGCACAGCACAGCAGCATGACAGTAATAAAAAATGAAATGCGGAAAATGCGGTAAAAATACAATACAACACATAAAGCAAAACAAACACAAAACACCCAAAGAGACAAGCAAGCGTTAGGATTGACTCGCTTAGGGATGGACCAGCATAGGTCAACCAGAGTCCCCAGCAGAGTCGCCATCTGTCGCTCCCGGGATTTTCATCCAGGTACAAACGCGAGAGTGGCGCGGAAAAACAGAATCGCCAGCCATGTAAATTTATCCCAAGAGAGGGAAAGGGAACACTGCATAAACCTTGGGAAGAGGGAAAGGAATGGTCATCGCGACCATAGCCTGGGTTCGGGAGTCGGTTACGCGAGGGGAAGGTGCTAGCACCCCACGCGTCCATCGTACTCGATGGGATCCACGCTTGTTGTCTATTCTAAGGGTAAGTTATACTATCATCTAGGGCTGTGCTAAAACGGGAAGGGAAGACAAAGACAGACTCGGTAGGACGTCGACGTCCTAGGCCTACGTACCCCCTTTGTGCAATGGGGAATTCAGAGTCCACGTAGTTCGGACCAAGTTCTTTTTTGTGTTTTTTATGAGCGACGTTAAGTTCGCGTCCGGCAGTTAGGGTCGATGCCTGTTTGCGACTCAGACGGAAGGTAACGTGCCCTTTTCGAAAATAGCCTTTAAGTTGAAGGTCCCGAAGGACAAAAAAGTTTGAAGTTGGTTTGTATTTTTTAGGACAGAAGTGGCTTATGTTAGTTTCTAAGTTGCATTGCACCAAAGTCTAAGGCACAGGGGCGAATACTTAACGCATCGTCCCAAGACAGGACACTCGCTAAGCACTCTAGAAAGATAAGAGGAAGCCCCTCATTTCTCATTCCCCATACTTAAGGCTCGGGCGCAATACACCTTATTATTATTAAGTGTTTTAAAGAAATTTGAGATGAGAAGAGAGAAGACACAAGGGTAACTTTAAAGGGAAACTAATAGTCCTAATGTTATCATGCATGGAGATCCTAGGGTTAGTGAAGTTTATGAGAGAAACAACTACCTAAGACCTAATGCTAATCCTACTCCAAGCTTAATCAGAAATTAAGTTGGACTAGGTAGCTCTAAAGGGAAAGGAATCCAAGACTTAAACAAGTCTTGAGATTCAAGGGAAGAGAAAAAGCAAAAGAGGGTGCAAAACACAAACTCAGCAGCATACAACAGCACACACACACAAACTCAGCAGTAATAAACAGCATGTAAGCAAGACAGCTTATAACAACACATGATTCAGAGAGAAAATGGGTGTAAAAAAGGGGCAGGCAGCAAGCATGTCGAAATAAGCAGCACATATAACAGCACTTATGCAGGAACTCAGATGTGAAAGTGGGACAGCATGCATCGCATTTTGAGCACAATACAAGTATGGCATGGCAAGCAACAAGTACATCATGTAATTCAATTGATCATGATCAAAAGCATATAATAAAACATGGTGCAAGTCATTGAAACCAAACATGAATCCTACACATTAATGCAAATGGACAAAATCGATGAAATCATGAAACCAAACATGCAAACATGTATTTAATTAGGTTCAGCAGCAAGAACAAACATCATCAAGCATCAAGCTCAAGTGGTATGTGGTGTGTGCAAGAACATTCAAGCAACATGGGCAATTCAAACATACAAGTGTAACGATCGCGTGTCGAGAAATCGTGTACATGCAAAGGTGTGAGGTGCAACAGCATCGAAATAATCATTAAACATGTATCACATCAATCCATAAAGGTTACGAACAAAACGGTATCGAAGCATGCTTGAAAACGCTCAAAAATCACAATTCAGCACAGTGCTAATCGGTTAGCAACAAATGTGTTAATCGATTAGCAGTTAAAAAAAATCAGAAAAATGTGAAAATTAACACTGCTAATCTGTTAGCAACAAATGTGTTAATCGATTAGCAGTTAAAAAAAATCAGAAAATGTGAAAATTAACACTGCTAATCTGTTAGCAACAAATGTGTTAATCGATTAGCAGTTAAAAAAAATCAGAAAAATCTGAAAATTAACACTGCTAATCTGTTAGCAACAAATGTGCTAATCGATTAGCAGTTAAAAAAAATCAGAAAAACGTGAAAATTAACACTGCTAATCTATTAGCAACAAATGTGTTAATCGATTACTACTGCTGTGACACCAAAAACAGATTTTCAAAAATCACTTCCAGCTGCAAAATCACTTATCCGATCAAGCCCAAACATCATAAAATCATCGATGCACGAAAATTAAGCTCATAAACCACATTTAAACCTCATGCAAATTCGATCATCATCAACATTCATGATCAACAAAAAGCATTAAAACACATGAAACTAATGAATCTGCATCGCATAAGCTCAAATTAATCTAAAATGAATTTGGATCTAGAATTAACCAACCTATAAAGCTGAGGTTTGCTTTGGTGAGTGTTGTAAACAGAATTCGGTTGAATCAAGTAGTGAAATCCAAGAGAAGCTTTGTGGAAGAATTCTGGAGAAACTCCTTGTGGATCGTGAGTTGCGGTGAGAAATCCTTTTTTAGGGTTTTTTGAGAACTCCAATTTCACGTGCCTCTTCCCTCTGTCTGTCTCCCTCTAACCCTAACCAAATGCATGAGTGGGTTTTAAATACTTAGGGTTATTCTTCTGATGATGAGTTGGGCCTGAATAATCCATTGTTTAATTATTTTGAATTATCTCATTTAATATTGAATTTTAACTAAATAAATCCAATAAAAATAAAATAAAATGAGGAAAAACCAAAAATATGCTCTTTGGGTCGTGCATGGCTCTATGTTTGAGTTTGGTTCAAGAAACTTATGGCCCATTTGTCAAAATTTGGATTTTAGGCATAATTTGCTTTGTGCACCTCCTCAAAATTGCCCAACTTTGACTAAGCACAACTCCTTTAATTTTTAGCTCCTTAATGCCAACTAATACTTTTTAGAAACCTCAAGATGTCCTCTAACCAACCCTTTTGGTCCCATGTCAATTTGATCTTCCGTGTTCAAGTTATGAGCTTTTGACGAAGGTTGACTTTTGTTGACTTTCAAAATGACATATAATGTCTTGGCTCATATCTCCCAAATGAAGCGTTTCTGGCCTTGGCTTGTGAGACGCAAAGTTGTAGGGAATTAAATTTTCTTCAAGATGGGCTTTAGTTGAGGAATTTTTTATGAAATATGTGGAAGTTAAGCCTGGTCAAAGTATAGTTGACTTTTCCTACAAAAACCCTAATTCATGCACTGGTTAGGAGGGAGTAATCCACTTGAAATCCCTTGCCACCTGTGGACCCTTGATGATGTAGTAGACCAGATAAGACTTTTCTGAGCTGCCTCAGGCACCTTGACCCCATGCTAATGATATGCATACATGATAATGAAATGAAACATAAGCCAGTTAGTAAAAGTTAGGAGGGCAAATTTTGGGGTGCAACACATACAACCTGGCTGGCGAGACGCCGAGTGTAACACCCTTAGACCCCTAAGCGCATTTTATAACATAATCAGAGTATATTTTTCACCAAATGGTGTCACACCTTCTCAGCATAAACATCTTCCATCATTTAACATATCGCAACAGAATTTAAAACATTTAATAACATCTCTTCATGGTCTCAAAAAAATAGAAATTTCTTTAATAGAAATAAAACAATTAGTTCAATATTAACTCAACATTAAGTGAAATAAAATAAACGACCTCGTCTTAGTGTTACACTATCAGAGCAACACCAAGTACTAAACAAAATGTGGAAAGCGATAAACGAAGAAGGCACGCGCCATCTTTTCCACGATAACATCTAAGGCTCCTCAGTCCCTACCTGAGTATCTGCAAACATAGGCGTAAAGCCACCACGAAAAGCAAACAGGGGTGATAATACGCTCAAATATATTAATGGTGAAAAATATAGCAAGGGTAACCTTTTCATCTCAATCATCAACCACACACTTATTCATAACAAGAAAATAATTATAATGATTAAACGATCACACATACAAGTATGTATGCAAATGTACCCATTACTCGACTCTACATGCATGCGGTATCAATTTGGACATCAGAGATATGTTATTGATCTTCGTCCATACTCGCTCCATGTCCCCTCTTCTGAACTAGATCCCATAATCGTCATTGATCCCTACTACTATATCAGTAACGCTTCACTGATCTCATTAATGAAATTAGTTACTCGCTTTCGATCCCCACTTATGAACTAGAGCGCACCATAGAACAGAATTCCGTATACCATGATGCATGAACTCAACAACGACAAGCAAATATGATTTGTAACACCTCGAAATTTGATTAATATATTTAATCAAATTATTAGTGTTTTTATTTAATTATTTAGTATGTGGTATGCTTTTAATTAAATATATTGTGAGCTTTATGTGTATGTGGCGTATGGGTAGGGTGTAGTGAAAGTATTTGTAGGTTGGTAGAATGATTAGAATAATTAGAAATAGTTAGAATTAATAGTTGTTTTTAATTAATTAAAATAAATAAAAATAGAAGATTTGGGTAGAAAATGGAGGCTATGAAGAAATAAGGGAAATGGTGAGAATTATAAGAGGAGTTGGGCCAAAGTGTAATTAGTAAAAGATTAAAGTAGGTTTTTAGAGATAAAAAGGGATTAGTTGAGATTTTGAGGAGGTAGTACGTAAAGTTAGAGTTTTAGAGAAAAAATGATAGGTCTTGAAGAAGGAAAGACTCAAACCACCAACCTTAATCAAATTCAGAATTGCTGCTAGGAATTTGAGGTAAGGAATCGTATATTGGTGTAATTTATGAAGGTTAGAAAAGGATCCTTATCCTCCTCTTGGTTTTATTTTATTTTTCCCAATTGATGATGTGAATGTATGTTTGTTATAAATTGTGATAAATATGTTTTAAATGTTCCTTGTAGTATTAAATTCGTGAACAGATTTCATGTCCATTTCGTGTGAATCTATCTGATTGAATTCTATAAATTGGTGTTCTTATGCGTTATGTTGCAATTGTTGAAGGTGGTGATGATTTTGAATCAAATCGATGTAATATATGTTAATCTGTACCTATTTGTGTGTTTTGATACTGTATTAACATGTATGATTGAATTTCATGCGTTTGGAATCGATTGGGGTCAAAATTGGAGCTTTGATAGGGCTTCAACGGTGGAAAATCGTGTTTTCTAAGTTCTCGTCTGAGCGATCTCGCCCAGCGAGGATGAACTTTGCCCAACGAGATATACAGAGTGAAGGGTTTTGGGTTTTATAGTGCGTGCCCAGCAAGAGAAGAGCTCGCCCAATGAGCTATAGGTCGCCCAACGAGGGTTCGCCCAATGAGGGTGACAATGCAGAATTACATCGTTTAGAGTTAATTTTGTGACAATGTGTTGTTTTAGCGATTAATGGATATTGTCATGTACTGTTTGAGATTATGTGTTTCTGTTTGATGAGAACCGATGCATTTTACTGAGTTGATAAAGATTATGCATGAAATGATTGAGTTCTATGTGGATGTTTATTCGATGTGTGAATATATGTTATGAAGTGCAAGTATAATTATGTGAAATGTTGTAAATACTTGTCGATGATTGTTGAGATGCGTAGTTTAGAGTGAGAACTATTATTGATGTGTTTAAATGCATGATTGTTTACAGTTAGACGTGTATGTCATGCATCATATGTTATCGTTGTTGTAAAAGAGGCGAGTCACAAGTTCAGGTGAGGGAACAATGGACTTGTCCAGAGCTCAGATCAGGAGGCTCAGGGTTTAGATGTTGGGACCTGGCTCGTATGAAGAACCATTTTTAGGCTTATCCTTTAATATATAACCAAGCTGACGGCGAGCTAAACTCGGGTTGTAGCTAATTCCACCTTGTGTTCCAAGAAGAGGCAGATTGGAGAATTCCCTACAACCATCAATAATCTAGACATTCTCATAAACAGAAGAAGACCAAGTAATGTCAGCATGAGTAAGGGACATGATCCTCTGAGACCACCTTAAAAAACTCTTGTTCTCCCTAAAAGCACATGACTGTGGCAAGTGTGAAATAAACCACTTGTACAGCAGAGATGTGCAACAAACGATGGTACCATTCCCCTTAGAAGTCCTATGATGAATGGAGAAGTAGGTATCACTAAGTAAATTCGGAACAGGGTTCCCAATCAAGAAAATCCTAATAGCATTAACATCCACAAAGTTGTCAACGTTAGGGAATAAGACTAGTCAGTGGATAAGAAAAGCAAATATAGCCTCAAACGTCAATGTGCTACCAACATTAGCAAATAAAGTGGCTTTCCCAATCAAGAACTTAGAAGTCAAACCCTTGATGCATCCCTTAACCATAAGGTTAGCATCTATATCAGATTTCACCAAATGGGTGGCTGCAGCAGTATCTTGGGGCTTAAGAACTTCCTCCAACCCAGTATAAGGAACCTTATCAGAAACTGGTATACCCAACAGATAAGCATACTCCTCCAAGGTCGGTATGAGCTGATAATTAGGAAAAGTAAAACATCGGTAAATAGGATCATAGAATTGCACAAGGGTGTTCAGAATTCTATCTTCAATGTTGGTAGAAAGAATAGATAGAAGTCTCCCATGACGAGATCTAAAGTCTGCATGATCAACTACCAAGGATGCTAGCTTTTTCAAATTACTAAGACCAGGAGCTCAGAAACCGTACTTCTGAGTATTTCTCCTTCCAATGTCCATGATCACAATATCTGCGATGTTTGCAAAGGAAAATCTCTAAGATCCTTGAAAACTGATTGAAACAAAATGTCTATGAATGCATGAGTGCATGATGCAAAACCCACAAACAAGATCAAATAATGCACACAGGTTCAAAGGTTCGGCGCGAGCATGGAGTCAAGAGCAAGAACCAACCACAATGGTATGTACTAAGGTTATATTAGCACCTGTAAAACAAGGTTCTAAAAAGTTCCCAGAGTCATAATTCCATCTTTTGGATATTATCGGCTTAAACGACTACTCGTCCACCGACAATATTCTCAAGAGAAACTCATCTGAGTGTGGTATCGTGTAACAACTGATTCAAGTCTACACCTGAACATCCACCGCACCACGTCCTAATAAGGCCAAGATAGGTTAAAGGGTTCTAAGGTCCTCAGCTTCTCAGGCTCCCAGGTCAGAAAAAGTAATGCCAAATATGACTACTCGTATGGCATCAGTAATCCCAAAGAGATCTCAAGTCGGCTTAGTAAGGACTACTCCACGTAAGCTGAACATGACTATACCACCCTCCAATCATAAGTGCACTCAAGTCCGGGTATAAGACTTATCTCACCCCAAAGAGATCACCAAGCACCCAAACATAATAAGCAATAACAAACAAATCAAACAAATAAGCATAAATAAATCAAAGTAGGTTGAACCCGCTAAGAACCAGATTTCCCCAGTGAAGTCGCAACTTTTCTGTAGCGGTAAAAATTGTGAGTGTAAGCTATTGATTAATTTAATTCATAGAGCAAGAGTCTCCACCGCACCTTTATTTTATCCAAAAGGAAAGGAAAAAGAGCGAACCTAAACAAGTTCTAAAACAAGAACAAATGAACAGAGACAAGGTAAAGGGGTTGGTTACGCGATGGGAAGATGTTAGCACCCAGAATGTATATAGTACTCTATAGGAACCTTTTGAAATATATACGCTTTTTGGTCTAAAAAGGTTTGTTTAAAATGAGATTGGGGAGATGTGAAGAGAAATATTTTTTAAGATTTTGTGTTTGGAGAGACTTCTTGAGCCTCATGCCTATGTACCCACAAAGTGCAATATAGGATCAAAACCCATAGTTCATGGTACAAATGATAAAAATGGTTTGTTTCGATTGATTTTAAATGTAAAGACAAGTTGTCATTTTAAGGAGAAAACTACGACTAGTCGCCTACAAGTATAAGAAAATAACATTTACATCATCTTAAGATGGAGGATTTTTGCTTGGATAAAAATCAACAAGTCTATATCACTCAACATCTAGGCGGAAAATGTCAACATCTTAAATACTATGGGGAATAGGAGAATTACATCTCAACTATGAAAATGACTCATGTCTAAACTTTTTGAAAAGTTTTAAAAGAAAAAGTGCACAAAGGCACAAAAGGTTTTAATGAGTTGTTGTATTTTTTTTATGTCTTTTTGAAATTAGTAAAAGAATGACTAGCATTGATTGACATTTATTAAAGAAAACAAAGTTTGATAAATCACTTAACCAAAGTCGAGGTTTTTTTTCTAAAAGTAGTTTAATTTTGAAAACAAGAAGGTTTTAAAAAAGGGAAAAGATTTTGAAAATTGAAGAAGGGGGGGGGGGGGGAGATGTAGTGACTACCCTAAAACTTAAAATAAAAGGTAAAGAAGGGGGCATCTAACCACACAAGGAGCAAACACTTGACAAAAAGTCAACATGAACATTCCTCTTCCTTTTGGATTCAAATCACAAGCATAATAACCAGATGAAACAAAACATCAGAAGAAATCCCAAATTAAACCATAGCAAAGCCAAAGTGAAGTCTTCCCAAGAATTGAAAGCCAATCAGGAGAGTCATATATCAAATGATTTTCAAGGTCAAAGTATTAACACCTGCACACAGGAAATTTCCCAAACAAATAGACAAAAACAACACCAAAGTCCAAGGTCTCAAATCTCCAATAGCAAAAGGGAAGGATCCTAGATCAAAGTCCGAAGTCCAAGTCCAAAGTCCAAGCATAAGGTCGTAATGGTCTGGAATTAAGAGAACCAAGTCTTTTAAGTGTTTTAATATTTATTAGTATCTTAATAGAAGTATGGTCCAACTAGACAAAATAAAAGAACATAAACATAAACATGTGTCCAAGTGGACAAAGAGAAAATAAGATGATAATATGATAATAAAAATGCTAAAAGTAAAGGCATAAAGTAAATGACAAGGAAATAAAGAACAAAAATTAAATGCAAAGTAAAGTTTGTACAATTATATAGTTAGTAAGTTAGTGTTAGTGATGAAGAACATTTGGTGGTTTTTCGGAGAATACTCGACTAGTCAACCATAAGCATGAAAACATGAATCCATACATCATTAAGGGAAGGGCACCAACTTGGATAAAATCGACGAGTATGCCAACTAACTCCCTTAACAACAAGGAGACAATCTATTTCACACCACACTATGGAGAGTAGGAGATTGACAACTCACTTACAAAAACGAACCGATTTCTGATTTTGATACAATTTAGTGCTATGTTAAGCAATCGTAATCGGACTTATGTAGAAGCCACGACTATTTGAGGTCGGTCAATAACAATGTTCATGTTAATACAAGTTAGAGAAATGACATATAAGTCATTCTCCTAAAACTTTCCACGCTAAAAGAAAAGAGGTAGTGGTCTCATCTTGATCATAACTTCAAAGAGAAGTCTAATAATATGTAAGATTTTCATTGACCAAAAGGAAAAGAAAAAAAAATTGAATTACAATATTTGAATCATTCCATCTTTAAGTTCCATAATTCTTCTTGGTGGATTAAGGTACTAAACCTATCACTAATCAAAGCACCTAAAATGAATCCAATGATTCACTTAAAGATAGATTTGAACTAATGAAGGTTTATCCAACCTCATCAAACACCCAAACTCTATAGAATTTAAAGAGAAATTTGATCAACAAACACTACAATTCAAGGCAAAAACCAAAGAAATGGAATAAGAAAGGAAAGAACTCAAAACAGTCCCAAAACAAGCCAAAAAACAAAATTCTGACTCTGGTTAATCGATTAACCAATTTGTACATGAATTTGGTTAATCGATTCACACTGGCAGGACAACAACAAAATTTGAAAAAAAATCAGCATTCATAATTCAATCATTTCTTCAAACACCTCATGATCATGAATGCAATTGAGCACGAAAATTCAAGTAAAACAACAAAAAATATCACCAATGAAACACAATTTTCAAGATCCAAAGATCAAGCAATAAGTATTAACAAGAGATCACATTATGGAGGATGAAAATTAAGCACAACAATCGTGGGACAAGAGTTTACCACTTTCAAATCTGAAAATGCTTTAAATCAACTTCAAGAACCACACTCCAAAGCTTTGAGCTACAAAATTTGATGTTGAAGAAGTGTTTTGATGAAGCTTTAGCTCAAAGATTAGTAAGCTTCAATGAAAAGCTTACTAACTTTTAATGCATGAAAGAGCTTTGGTGATTTTGGGTAGATGAAGAAAATTGAGAATAAGGAAGAAATTTGGCAAGGTGAATTTGGCTATCAAAAGCTTGTAGAATGAATGAAATGAAACCTCTATTTATAGAATTTAGACTTGGGAATTTTGGTGGCTTGGAACTTGGTTTGGAGCCAAAATTAGGCTTGGAATTTTGAATTTAGAGGCAAAATCAAGATCAAGTGGTGATTAATGAGGGTGTATGGTGGGAATTAATTGTGATTATGTAAGGGAATTATTTGGAAGTGATCTAGAATATTTCCATGATGAAACAAGTGAATTTTGGTGCCAAAATGCTACAAAATTTGAATTTGTTGTTGCTGGCCAAAATTTGCACGTGTTAATCGATTAACCCATTTTAGGCAAATTTTGGTTAATCGATTAACACAGTGAAAAAATGAGAAAAATGGCTTTTTGTTGTGCTGTCTTGGTTCTGGCTCGATTTTTTTACTTGTCAAAGAAGGCATGGAAATAAACACATGAACCTTAGAGTCTCTTAAGTAATAATCAATCAAATCTGGGGAAACTCTTGATCAAATGATTTTAAATTGTTTGCAGATCAACTTTGACTTTGTTTATATGAATTTCATTCGAGCTGAGGAACTGGTATTTGACATTCTTGATCCCAACCTCTTCCTGGAAAAGTTAGTAAAGGGAAAACAAACATATTTTTGGATTTTAATTAATGGTTAGTAATCATAAACCTAAACAAACATAAAGCAAACAAGAAAATAGGGGTGCTTGGTGATCTCCCTCAAGAGCAAAACTACAAAGGAGGGCATGAGAACCAAAGCTTGTGATCTTGTTTGTGGTATGAGATGCAAATGATAAGTGGGATATTAGGGGTAAAAATTAGGGTATTACAACGGCCCATATTTAAGTTTCTTCTATCCGGAGATATGAAGATTGACATATTTGTCTCGATGAGATAGAAGACACTTAAATATAACAATAAACCCAATTTTTAGCCCTAAGAGACCACAACATGATATTATTATGCAGATGGTATGCAAACACAAGATCTCTGTGGAGATAAAAATGCCACAGGAGACAAATAAATGTTGGGGAGCAAAAGAAAAGAGAACAGACTCCGCAGGGGAAAACTAAAGAGTAAGATTCCACTGAGGGAAAATTACCAACACTAGAAATGAAAGAGGGATATCTCATCCCAACAGGGGAGGTAAAAATCTCCGTTGGGGAAAAGATCACCTACTACCAGACGCATGGTAATAACACGATCGAAAGGAAAGATTACCAACTACTAACAAAGTAGCAGCTACGACAAGGCAATCAACCAAAATGGTACGAGAAATATTGCCTACTACCAACTAAGGGAAGTACGACAAAGGTAATAAACTCAAAAGGGAGAGATTACCAACTATCAACAAAGTGATAGCTACGACAAGGTAACCAAACAACCTATATTACCTACTACCGGCTAATGGGCAGTACGACAAAGGTAATAAGCTCAAAAGAAGAGGGATTACCAACTATCAACCAAGTGATAACTATGACAAGGTAATCAACCAAAAGGATACGAGAAATATTATCTATTACCAACTAAGGGCAGTACCATAAAGGTAATAAACTAAAAAAAGATAGATTACCAACTATCAATGAAGTGATAGCTACGACAAGATAACCAACTCGAATGGAAAGATTACCAACTATCAACCAAGTGATAGCTACGACAAGGTAACCAAACAAAGCTATATTACCTACTACCAACTAATGGGCAGTACGACAAAGGTAATAAGCTCAAAAGGGAAGAGAAATATTACTTACTACCAACTAAGGGCAGTACCAAAAAGGTAATAAACTCAAAAGGGAGAGATTACCAACTATAAACCAAGTGATAGCTACGACAAGGTAACCAAACCAAGAGGTAACAAGCTCCTGTTGTCAGAGCAAGGGACCAAAGTTCAATCTAGGAATAAACCAGAGAGAAACGGTCAAGAAAGACTCTACTCGGTGAGGAAATATCTCAAATGGTGATTAATTCAATCCAGACAAATGAACTGGGGAGGAAGGCTAAAACAAATATCTTCAACGAGGCATAAACTCGGTGGGGAATTAGAAAGGTAGGCATTTTCTGCTTATGGGTTGACACTCTAATGGAGAGAGGACATACACGCTCTGCGGGGATAACAACACCAGAGAGCAAAGAAGCACCAACACAAATGCAAGATGCACAATGTGACAACAATATGTTATGCCCAACAAATGAATGTGTATCAAATGCATATGAGTATGAATATGCCGACAAAACAGACATAAGGATAAACAGAGGGTGAATAAACATCACAACACCACTTAATACTCGGTTAATCTAAACAAGATGGAGATATCATTAGAAACTCTACTAGGGATTCAACTGAAGAAATCCAGCAAAAGATAAACAAAATCCATCAAAGGAAAATAAATCCTACTACAAGGCTCGAATCTTGTTGGAGAGGAAAATACTGCTTGGGGAGAAACCCAAAGATGAATCTTCTAACATCAATGATCCACAAAGAGGGTAACAACATAAACTCTGTTCCAGGAAATAGAGAGAATCTGTTGGGGGATGACAACCCGGATCTTTCTGACTCTTCCTGGGGATAAGAAAAATTCAAATGAACTTTGCCTCAAGGAATGAAGAGATTTGCTGCAGAAAAAAATGGATCCGCTAGGGATTATAATCATATAAACAATTACACAAAAACCCACTGGGGAAAAACAAATATGTTGGAGATATTAAGGAAACTCTTTGGAGATTAACCAATTCTGAGCAAAGCATCCTGGATTTGTTGACGAAAACAAGAAGTTAACATCACAGTAAAAGGTCAAGCTGCGAGGGATTTTAGATCAATACTCAATATAGATGAGTGAAAACCCAACAGGTGACTACTATATCAATATTCCTTGAATAAAAACATCATCAACGACTTCACTAAGGAACATCTGAAATAGTGATGCACTGCCTTCACTGGGGATCAACAAGGATAACTCTTTGAATAAGAATAACCTGGAGAGAAAGACATCCTGGACTTACCGAGGAAAGTAAGAAGTCAACATCATAGCAGAAAATCAAGCTGCATGGAAATTTAAATATATACCCAACACAAGGCAAGAGAAACCCGACAAGTGACTCTTATATCAATACTTCTTAGTGGGAAAAAAACATTGCTCTCTGCTTGGGGACCTCCAAAGAAACAACAACACATCTAGAGGGTAAAACTCTGAGTGGGGATTCCTCATATAACTTCTGTTGGGGTCAGTAAAAAATGAATGTTAAAGTTACACATCAAGAAGAAGCGGACCTCAAAACTGCTCAACTACTTGATCATAACATAATCAGCTAGAGAAGATCTGGATCGAGACCTAGCTAGGGAAAAACCGAACAATACTGGATCTTATGAGTCCAACACATCATAACAAATCTTTGAGGGAACCCATCATCTTGTTAACAACTAAAAGGGGAACCTGGTAACATCCATAGGAGCAAACCTCTGCTGAGGAACTATTAACAAACTCTACTAGGGGAGTAAGAACGAACTCTGCTAAGGAAAACACTAAGCTTTTGTGCTTCGCGATTTTTCTGTTCTTGGAATAACCGTTGAAATTCCTTTTTGTAATCATAACTCAAAGGAAAATGTTTTTATAAATTTCAAAATTTTTAATCAATTATTCACATTTGTTTCAAAAATCATCATCAACAATAAATGAAATTTTACAAACAAAAATAAAGTAAGAATTAAATATAAAGGGATAAAGGCCCAAATTTTATTAATAAAATGGTAGTCCGTAAATGGCGTAACTCCATGGATCATTACAAAGTTTGAAAAATGGTAAATACATGGAAAGGGTTACATTGAAATATAATGACCATTATTCTCCCTAACAACTTTGAATTCCATTGTGTTCAAAACTTGCGTTGAGAATGATTGAAAGAGAATCATTGACAGGCAATGTTGCTTCAAGCGATCAAGACTGGCCAGATGCAGTTACTTGCCATAGTCCCTAACTTTTGCCTAGATTTCCCTCTCGGGTTTTCAATCTACCGGGATAATTATTTATGTTTTTGTCTCTAATTTTTGCCTGGACTGCCCTTTTGGATTTTCAATCCACCGAGACGCTCATTTTTGCCTAAGCCGCCCTTTCGGGTTTTCAACTTAGCGAGATGTTCTTTTATTTTTTTTAGGCGAAGTATTTCTTGACAGCATCAACATTCACAGAACGAGTGAACTCTTCACCATCCATAGTTGTAAGAATTAATGCATCGCCAGATAAGGATCTCTTAACAATATATGGGCCTTCATAATTAGGTGTCCACTTGCCCCTAGAATCAGTGGTAAAAGTCGAGATCTTTTTTAGCACGAGGTCGCATTCTCTGAACACACGAGGTCGAACCTTCTTGTCAAAAGCTTTCTTCATCCTCTATTGATATAACTGGCCATGACACAAGGCCGTCATTCTTTTCTCTTCAATCAAATTCAACTGATCGTATCTACTCTGACACCATTCAGCCTCAGACAATTCAACTTCCATCAAAACTCTCATAGAAGGGATTTCAACTTCTATCGAAAGCACAACTTCAATACCATAAACAAGAGAGAAAGGGGTTGCCTCTGTTAAAGTGCGGACAGATAAACGATACCCATGCAAAGCAAAAGGGAGAATCTCATGCCAATCCTTGTATGTAACAACCATTTTCTAAATGATCTTCTTAATGTTCTTATTAGCAGCTTCAATATCCCCATTCATCTTAGGTATATAAGGAGAAGAATTATGATGCTCAATCTTAAACTCATTGCATAATTCCTTCATTATCTTATTATTCAGATTCAACCCATTATCAGTGATAATCTTGCTCGGAACGCCATACCGGGAGATGATTTGGTTCTTGATAAAACGAAGCACTACTTGCTTGGTCACATTGGCATATGATGTAGCTCCAACCCACTTGGTAAAATAGTCAATAGCCACCAAAATGAATCGGTGCCCGTTTGACGCTTTAGGCTTAATCATTCCAATCATATCAATGCCCCACGTGGAGAAAGGCCATGGAGAAGAAATAACATTGAGAGGAGTTGGAGACACATGAATTTTGTCAGCATAAATCTGGCACTTATGGAACTTCTTCACATATTTGAAACAGTCAGGTTCCATTGTCAGTCAATAGTAACCTACTCTTAACATCTTTTTAGCCATTGTATGTCCATTGACGTGGGTACCAAAGGATCCTTCGTGAATTTCTTTCATCAATACGTCTGCTTCGTGTCTATCCACGCATCTGAGCAAGACCATGTCATAATTTCTTTTATAAAACACATCATCATTCAAGAAGAAACTACTAACCAATCTTCTCAAAGTCTTATCTTTATTCGAGGCCCCAAGTGGGTATTCTTGATTCTGAAGAAAGCATTTAATATCATAATACCATGGTTTATCATCAACAACCTTTTCAACGACAAACACATGAGTTGGTCTATCAAGACGCATAACATCGATTTTTGACACATCATTCCACCGATTTACCACAATCATGGAGGATAAAGTTGCCAGAGCATCTGCCATTCGATTTTCTTCTCTGGGTATATAGTGAAACTCAATCTTATTGAAGAAATTTGACAACCTTCTTGCATAATCTCGATAAGGAATCAAACCAGGTTGACGTGTCTCCCACTCCCCTTTAATATGATTAATCACCAGGGCTGGATCTCTGTATACATCAAGAATCTTGATTCTTAAATCAATGGCTTCTTCCAAACCCATAATACACGCTTCATACTCTGCCGCATTATTTGTGTAAGTGAACATCAACCTTGTAGTGAAAGGAATATGAGAACCATGGGGAGTAATAATTATTGCCCCAATACCATTGCCATATGCATTAACGGCTCCATCAAACATCAAACCCCATCGGGATCCAGGCTCCGACCCTTCTTCAAGTAATGGTTCCTCAAAATCTTTAACCTTTAGATACATCACATCCTCATCAGGAAAATCAAACCTGATAGGTAGATAATCATCAATTGGCTGGTGAGCCAGATGGTAAGCCAAAACACTTTCTTTTATTGCTTGTTGAGTTCAGTATTCGATATCATATTCTGACAACAACATTTGCCAACGAGCATTCCTCCCAGTTAAAGCAGGTTTTTCAAAGATATACTTGATTGGATCCATTTTGGATATCAACCAAGTTGTATGATTCAACGTATATTAGCAGAGGTGCTTGGCAGTCCAAGCTAAAGCACAACATGTCTTTTCAAGCATGGAATACCGGGACTCACAATCAGTAAACTTCTTGCTCAAATAATAAATGGCAAATTCTTTTCGGCCCGATTCATCCTATTGACCCAGAACACAACCCATAGATTTTTCCAACACAGTCAAATACATAATCAATGGTCTTCATTCCACGGGAGGAGACAAAATCGGAGGTTCAAAGCAGATATTCTTTAATACTCTCAAAAGCTTTCTGACAATCCTCTGTCCATACACAACCCAGATATTTACAGAGAATCTTGAAGATGGACGCACATGTGGCGCTCATATTGGATATAAATCTTGAGATATAATTCAAATGTCCCAAGAGTCCTTTTACTTGTTTTCCTGTTTTGGGTGCAGGCATTTCCTGAATAGCTTTAACTTTACCAGGATCAACTTTAATGCCTTTCTGGATGACAATAAAGCCTAACAATTTTCTAGAACGGACGCCAAAAGTGCATTTATTAGGATTCAAACGGTGCTTAAACATTCTCAAACATTGGAACAACTTCAACAGATACTCAATATGATCTTACTCAGTCTTTGACTTACAAATCATATCGTCCACATAGACCTCAATTTCCTTATGCATCATATCATGGAACAGAGTGTTCATAGCTCTATGGTACGTTGCACCATATTTTTTCAAACCGAAAGGCATCACTCTGTAAGAGAATGTTCCCCAACGTGTAATGAATGTTGTCTTTTCCATATCCCCAGGCGCCATCTTTATATGATTATAACCATAAAATCCATCCATAAAGGAAAAGACATTGAACTTAGCAGTATTATCTACCAACATATCAATGTGTGGTAATGGAAAATCATCTTTCAGACTTGCTTTATTCAAATCTCTATAGTCAACGCACATTCGGACTTTTCCGTCTTTCTTCGGAACAGGCACAATATTGGCCACCCATTGAGGGTACTCAGCAATCACAAGAAAACCAGCATCAATCTTCTTTTGAACTTCCTCTTTGATCTTAACAGCCATGTCCGGACGAGTTTTTCTTAATTTCTGTTTAACTGGTGGACATTCAGGCTTCAGCAACAATCTATGCTCCACAAAATCAGTATCAAGACCAGACATATCTTGATAGGACCAAGCAAACACATCAACATACTCTCTAAGAAGCTCCACAATCCTCTTCTTAACATCTGACTGAAGCCGTGCCCCAATCTTGACTTCTTTTCTATTTTCCTCTGAACCCAAATTAACCAATTCCATCGGATTTTCATGAGGCTGAATGGTTTTTTCCTCGTACTCAAGCAACCGAGAAATTTCATCTGAAATCTCTTCATCATCCTCTTCTTCAGCTCTAAACACAGGGAACTCAAAGTTGGGATAGGGCATAGGGTCATTGTTTTCAATGGATTTATCAATCAATCTGCACAATGATTTTATGTTTGATTTTAGAATATGAACAAAAGTGCAAGTATCATGCAGATAAAAGTGATTATCAAATTATTATTTTTGGGTTTTTTATGTTACTATTTTTTCAGAAATAAAGCAAAAAGGGAAAATATAATATAGATAAACAAAATAACATTTTATTGATGATGATAATAGTTGAAACAAAGCCCTCAAATTCATTTTCACCTTGGGCAGAGTGAAAGGATTTTTGAAAAAAAAAATAAATTACTTTGAAATATGAATAACAGTGGGAACATCAATAACTATCCAATTCAGGCAGATCTGTCCATGCATCACAAAATTGGGAAATTCTTCCTCTTGATCATCTTCAATGATGGCATTGACTTCATATTCAGGTTCTTTAGGCCTCAGTAGAGGGGTATGAAAGGGTACATATGCATCTTATTCTCAGAAAAGTATCCAAGATCATCAAGGTATGGTTCCCATTCTTGAGGATCAATTTCATATTCTTGATCGTCTTCAATGATTGCAATAGTAGAGTGATCTTTGTTGATGAATCTGGCGCTGTGAAAGGCCTCATTAATACACTTTAAATCTCTTTTAATTGTACCAAGCGCAAAGCCTAAACCAGTTCTATCTTTATTATCAACCACATCAATGACTCAGCCCCAACCATCAGACCGACCAGTCTCTAATACATGCAGAGCATCTTTCAAAGAAGACATAGGCAACCCATTCTTCTTAACAGATTTATCATCGACGGAAAGAGCATGGAACAGAGTTCCAACAATTTTGTCGGTATCAACATACGAAAAGGATGAAAGATGGCTCACCAACAGCGCTTGTTCGCCTCCAACAATTACCAGCTTATTATTCTTAACAAATTTCAATTTCTGATGAAGTGTTAAGGTCACTGGCCCAGCTTTATGAATCCAAGGTAGGCCAAGCAGACAACTATAAGCAGGACATATCCATTACATGTAAAGTAATTTGGAAGAAGCATGGTCCTATTTTGATTGAAAGATCAACCTCTCAAATCACAGTTTTTCTAGATTCATCAAAAACTTTAACCACAACCCCACTATACCTCATGGGAGTACCTCGATAAAAATGTTTTGACAAAGTAGACTTTGGCAACACATTCAAGGAAGAGCTTGTATCAACCAGTACATTAGAAAGTGTATCTTCTTGATAGTTCATAGAATTATGTAAATCCAAATTGTGATTTCTCCCCTCCTCGGGTAACTCTTCATCACAGAAACTCAAATTATTGCATGTTGTGAGGTTGGCAACAATTCCATCAAACTGATTGATCGTCACATCATGCTCAACATACGCTTGTTCCAGCACTTTCTGAAAAGACTCCCTATGAGCCTCATAATTCATCAATAGGGACAACAGTGAAATCTTAGACGGGGTATGCAAGAGCTGATCTACCACGATGTACTCACTCTTTTTGATCAATTTCAATACCTCATCCTTATTAGTCTTCTTATTCAAACCACTTGACTGGCCGAAAACATCAACAACATTCTCAGTTTAAAGTTGTTTCCCAATAACAGCATTCTCCACCCTCTTTGGAGGCTTAGAAGCAAAGGCACGACCACTCCGAATTACTCTACTAACATTAGTGATGCTTACCAAAAAAGACAAAGAAGGAATTGTCACTTCCTTACCATCTTCTACCATGGTAGCATTGTATTTATACATAGTAGCCTTGTCAGATTCATACGGTACTGGACCGGGTAATCGAATAGCCAGAGGTGTAACAGCGGACTTCCGACTATCATAAGTGACAACAACTCGTACAGGAATATTAAAGTATGGAACAATAAAATTCACCTCATTCTCATATTCATCTCTCTTTTCAGTGACCTCAATCGAATTCTGATTCATCATCTCTTGAATGTCCCTTTTCACTATCACACAACCACGTGGGTTCACAGAACAGATGCAACAAGCTGCATAATCATGATCAATATCATGGTATTCATTCAAAAGTGCATGCATTTCCACAAGAGGTCTTTGAATCCAATGGATATCATAAATCTTGAATATACTAGGACAACCTTGAACCATATTGACATATGTGTTACCATGATTGGGCAACGAGTTCGATTGCACATTAGGATTGGTGTCTTCGAAGGTCAAAATACCACTTTTAACCAACCTTTGTACTTCCATCTTTAATGGATAACAATTCTCAGTGTCATGCCCAGCTCCTCCCTGATGGAAAACACAATGAGCCTCGAGTTTATACCACCACGGCGAATCTTTTTGAATAGCAGGTGGTGCACGAGTTTGAACAAGGTTCTTTTGAATCATACTAGGAAGCAATTCTGAGTGGGTCATCAGAATTGGATTGAAGTTCTTCTGAAAATGGCTCTATTGATTGTTTTGATGGTGAAAGCGTTGTTGTTAAAATTGTGGTCGACAAGTTGGAGCCATTTGAGCGGCTGGAGTTGAGTTGATTATTGGAGTAACAGAAGTAACATGTTATTAATAACTGTTTCTAATGCGAGGTCTTCTATATCTCTCTTGAGAAATGGCATTGGTCTCCCCTTCTTTCTTCTTGGCAAATCCTCCACCATATTTCTTGGATTTTCCAGCTGAAATACCATCTTTTGACAAATGTCCTTCACGGACACCCTCTTCCAATCTCATTCCCATATTCACCATCTCAGTGAAGTCACTCAGGGCACTAGCAATCATACGCTCATAATAAAAAGGACTCGGAGTTTTCAGGAAGATTTTGGTTATTTCTTTTTCTTTCAAAGGAGGATTAATCTGAACAACAATCTTGTGTCACCTCTGCGCGTATTCTTTGAATGTCTCTTTATCTTTCTGAGTCATTGCTTGAAGCTGATCATGATCAGGAGCCATATCCACATTATACTTATATTGATTTACAAATGCCTCACCCAAATTTTCGAAAGTGAAAATTTGAGTGTTGTCGAGTCCCATGTCCTATTTCAAGGCTGCGCTAGACAAACTGTCTTGAAAGTTGTGAATGAGAAGCTGATGATTATCAGTCTGAGTCGACATCTTGTGAGCGTACATAATCAAATGGCTTAATGGACAAAATTTACCTTTATACTATTCAAAGTCAGGGACCTTGAACTTATGTGGAATCTTCACATTAGGAACTAGGCATAACTCATGGGCATTTTTCCCAAACAATTCTTTACCCCTCAAAGCTTTGATTTCTTTCTGCATTTTAGAAAATTGATCTTGAATCTCTTCCATTTTCTCATAAGCCCTAACACTCTCGCTCGGGCAGTGTGGAAAATTTTTTCTTCACCAAAAGGAACGGTATGAACTATAGGCGGTGGTACGGACATCACATGCTGGATGGTGGGAACAGCTGGAACTTCAGGAGGTGGTGGTGGTTGATAACCTTCAGGAATAAAGTTATGAGGCAAGCCCCAAGGGAAGCCATGAGGCATGGAGTGTTGAGGAACACTAGCAGGCGCCACTGAGATGGGCGTAGAGACAATCTCAGAAATGATTGTCTTTTGCACAGGAGTCGAAAGCGGAGGAGGAGGGGGTGGTTAATTCTGAGCAGCCACCAATGCTTCCATCATAGTAGTGAGTCTTTCCAAACTGTCCTTCAGAGTTGTTACTTCCTCACGAAGCTCACGGTTCTCTTGTTGCAATTGATCCATGTTTTTCTTTAGATTAGCTCGAGTATTATATTGGTGCAACAGCTTAGCTGGATGAAGCCCAAAGGAAAACATAAGATACCTGGAAACGGCAAAACACAACACACAATGAAGTGAATCCAAATTCAAAATGCAAATATTTCATTCAGCTTTCAATGATCTTTAAAATATAAAGCAATTGCAAACATCGTAAAGAAATAACACTTTTTGAAATACTGATAAACATCTCATTTTATTGAATATTGGAAAGATCTACACTTGGAAGTACAATTTACAAAGGATCAAAATACAATAAGAAAAAGCTAGATCCTAAGGAGAATCTGATGACGATCCAAGATGATACTTCCTTCAGAGTCTCTTAATCTCTCTCTCATAGTTGTCCTTCATAGCGGTCTTCTCTATGACAAGCTGATCCACAATACCCTTCCAAGCACCAGAAGTAGGAGGATATGATGATAAGTAGTAGAGGAAAATAAATCCTCTCCACGTCTCTTCATAACACGTCTCTCAAGCAACTCAATCAAGTCATCTTTCTCCTTCATCTGCTTTTGTAACTCTAACTTCTCAAGGTTCGAAGCGTGAAACTTGGATTCCCAAAGATCTTTTTCTTCCTTCATCTTGGCCAAAGCATCTTGAAGAGTCTTCACTTCATCAGAAGGGATAGGGAGCAGTGTAGCGACCAATATAGACAAGGATAAGGCATTTTAAGCTCCTTAGCCCTCTCCTTCACCCAAAGCGTATAAGGTTCTAAGGCAATGCAAACTTGTCTCCCAAGTTGTCCTCTACCCACCCTATGAATCTTAGTCCAAGCATGAGCCATTCTTCCCCTCAAATCAAGAGAGTCATCCTCTCTATGGAAAAACAAACCCTCTAATAGAATATTTTTAGGCTTATCCTTCAACATATAACCAAGCTAACGACGAGCTAAACTCGGGTTGTAGCTAATTCCACCTTGTGTGCCAAGAAGAGGCGCATTGGAGAATTCCCCACAACTATCAATAATCCGGACATTCTCATAAACAGAAGAAGACCAAGTAATGCCAGCATGAGTAAGGGACGTGTGTCATACCCCAAATTTGTCCTACCTGTGTATATTTTCATCTGTACATCCAACCATTTTTTTAGTCCTTTATCCAGTTAAATAACCATTTCCATATTCATTTAAATTTCGTATCCAAAACTAATTCTCAAAAAATCCATTTTATATATTTCAAAACCATTATCCATATTTTAATTCATTTTTTTAAACCATTAACCATTATCCTTTTTTTTAGCAATATCCATTTTACAAACCCATTTCCATTTTTTAAAATCCAATCCATTTCATCCATTTCCCAAATTACTCATACAATATCTATTCCTTTCCATATTAATTTTCAATTCATTTTATAAGTATCCATTTCTTTTTTTTTTAATTTTTAATTTTATCCATTTTTACCATTAAAGATCCATTTAATAAGAAAAGACCATTTCAAATCCACATTCTTATGTCCACATTTTCAGCCACCGTCACACCACAAGCAGTGTGTTTCTTGTCCAACCTCAACTTTCACATAAACATTCCCAGCCAACAGACAGCCGAACCCACACCGCCATGAGCTTATGAAATCCTACACATAATTCTTGGCACCATTAGACTTTCATCACCAAAATACACAGTCACCTGCAATACAAAAAAAAATATATATGAATGAGGCTCTGCAGCATGACCCACCAACACAGGACCCCACACAGCAATTACCATCCACAAATTCGTACAGATACCCACACATACAAAGTGGATAACTTCCTCAGTACAAAAACGGACCATTTCACAGCATACTACCACATTTTCATGATTCACTACACAACACCAACACGATCACTCTTGTACCACCCAAAAGCAACCTGTGCAAAACCACTGCTCCACTACCTGTGCCAAATTGAGCCTATGCTACCACATCTCACAAAACCATCCCCTGCGCAACAACGTACGATTTAGCAATTAGCAAAAAGGATGAAACACGAGAAATTCAGACAAAACAACAACAACAAATACAAGCACATACAACACATCAAAACGCAGAAAAGTGAATGAAACGGCAATGAAAAAGACAAGTTGAAAGTTTCAGAATTCTCACTCTCTGCTCTATATAACACGTACCGGACACTCTTCATGAAAAAAAGGGTTTCAAAAATACAACCTTCAATTTCATCACCCTCATTCTCCAAATTCCCTCCGTCTCCGCCGTGAACCCACCATAAAAACACAATCGATCGCCGTTACCTAAACCTCTATTTTCTCATCAACCAACCTTTTTCGTTCTTCTCCACCACCCACCTCACTCTGTTGAAAACATAAATCTCTCTTTTCTTCAAATTCTAGCGAACCATCCTCTCACCCGAAACAAACCTCATCTTCATCAACTCATACGCCTTCTTCAAACCCAACAACCTTTCTCGTCAATCCCAAACTTCACAATCACAAACTTAAAACCCACAAATCAAAACCGAGTAGAGAAAGAGATGAAAGAAGATTGAACGAAGATACCAAAATCGTGAGAGGGAAACAGAACCAAAACCGAATCCAAAAATCACTAACATGAGTCGAAGTCGTCGCGAGCAAGAAGCCGAATCGAACGAGGGAGAGCGAAATTGAGACGAGAAAGCGAACAAGGGTGGGTTAAGCGAGTATGATGACTGTTGTGATGATTCGTTGCCATTCGTCGCCATTTGTTACGCTGTTTGAAGGATGGCAGATGTTTGTGGATCTGTTCATTCTTTAGTTTTCACGTTAATTGTTATTTTAGTTCTCTTAAAAATTTCATTGTTGTATGGGTCATGGGCTGGTTAATGTTTGGATTTGTTTCATTCTGCCTTTTCACACCTCGCTGTATTACTTGCACCATCCATGATCCATTTTTTTTCTCAGCCGTGTTCCTTTTTGGAGATGATGGGCTTTGAGCCCATAGGATTCTCACTTAGCAAACACACGCCTCTACTTATTTCTACACCTCCTTCATTATTAGTTTGTTTTTTTCATTTTTTTTCTCATGATTTGTTTTAAATAAAAAGGGTTTTGTTTAGTAATATTTGTTATTGGATTTGTTTAAGGTTCTTATCACCAATCTTGATTCATCTTTGTTTTGTCATTTCGATTTTATTTTCGATTTTTATTTTGGGGCCAATGATATGAATCAATTCATAATTTAATCAAACCGATTAAATTTCGATTTATTTGAGGCCTACTTATTTATTTATTTTTATTTCAATTTATTCACTATTTTTACATTTATTTTGGGTCAATGAACACCAAACATCGACGATTTGTCGATTTCTCGACTTAATCTCGATAAAGGTGAGACCTTTATTATTTTTCATGTCATTTTCAATTTTATGTTATTTCTATCATTTTTGTTTCATTTACATTTATTTTGGGGTCAATGAAAACCAAATATCAATCGATTTATCGATTTCTCGATTAAATCTCGATAAAGGTGAGACCTTTATGCTTTGTACTCATATTTTCGGTTTAATTTCTTATTTGTCACTTTGTATTCTTTTATTTCCACTTTTGGTCAATGAGAGTCAAAAGTCGTCGATTATCAATCTATCGATTAAATTCCGATTAAGACGAGACCAACTTTAATTTTATGTCAATACTATCTCTTGTCCATTTTATCTTGATTATTATTATTCATATTCTTATCATTGTTCATATCATATTCATATCCATAGTCATATTTATCTAACCATTTTTTCTTTGTACATACTTTAATAAAAAAACACTAAAAATATTGAAACCTAAAAACAATCATTTGAATGGACTGTTGGTTACGATCATTTGCTTGGAGATTTGGTTCGAGGTTTAGTTTAGGACACTTCGCACACACACGGCTTTCTCTTGGGCTACCTTACAACGAGACCCTTTATTTCATGTCAACACTTGTACTTTACATGTACCCCTCTCCCGTTCCGATGTACGCATTTAATATTCTTTTGATTGTGGTTTGTTTACTAGGAGCACCCCTAGGGACTAGCATAGACAACCCATTTTCAAACTAATTCTCGATTCGTCGTCGAGCCATTTTCAAACAAACCCTTTTCAACCAAATTCTCGATTCGTCGTCGAGCCCATTTTCAAATCAACCTCAAATCAACTCCTCTTCAAACCAAACTCTTTTCAAAACAAATAAACCCTTGATCCAACGTCAAGCGGATTTTCATAATCAAACTACGAAAACAATTAACAACTATCGCAACTCTTTTAAGGTGAAAAATGGGGGTTCAAGTCTTTGATCTCTCTTCGATTGTTTGGGTGCGAGTTCTCTTACTCGTGTGTGAGCAATTGACGCCTCTTCTTTTAACAAATCCAATCCTTTTCAAATCAACCAAGCGCATACAATAAACCCTTGATCCAACATCAAGTGGACTTTCATAATCAACCTCAAAACGACTAACAATTATCGAAACATTTTTCAAGGTGAAAAATGGGGGTTCAAGTCTTTGATCTCTCTTCGATTGTTTGGGTGCGAGTTCTCTTACTCGTGTGTAAGCAATTGACGCCTCTTTTAAAAATCAACCAACTCTCTCTTGTTTCGTGGGCGTACCACGAACTACGACTGCTCTGATTCTTTATTCTCGTCCGAATAAAGATACGTAGGCACAAGATTGCGGTGATCTTGGCGAGCTACCTTCCCTCCATCTTCCGTCTTCCCTCTATCCCTTCCCGTAGTTGAACTACGATTGCTCTGATTCCTCATTCTCGTCCGAATGAGCATGCGTAGGCCCGAGGTCGCGATGAACTTGCCGAGCATCTTATCCTTAAACCACCCATTTCCCCTTAGTATCTTTTCCCTTTTATCTTACCTTTTCGCATTTACTTTAGAGAAGAAAATAGATAAACTTAGCTAACGAGTATCGCAATTCGAATCAAGAGGTTCCCATTGAGTACAACGGACGTGAGGGGGTGCGCGTACCTTCCCCTCACGTAACCGACTCCCGAACCCAGAATGTGGTTGCGACGACCATGTTCTTATCCCTCCTTAAAGGTTTTCTTGATATTTTCCTTTCCCTCTTTTGGGATAAATAAAGTTCGGTGGCGACTCTGTCGAACCGTTCCACGCCTTTCGCGCGAGGGTCGTTTCTTCGATTAAGCGATTTTTTCGAGGTGCGACAGATGGCGACTCTACTGGGGAAATTTGCTCCACGCAAGAGAGAGTTGAGCCTATCTTGATTCGAATCGCTAGCTCTTTAGTTTTGTTTATTTTCTTCTCGTTTATTCGTTTGGTTATTTATTTGTGTTACCTTTTGTAACATTGTTGGGTTGTTCTGATATAGGGAATTTTGTGAGGTGGCTCTACACCCGAGTCGAGAAAAACCCTAGGATTAGGATGGTGGTTGTGTAGTGTAGGCTTGCGTGGTCTCTTCCGCGTGAGTTGAAGCGAAAACCACCGCTTGGAGTAGATTCCCTGGGAGATATTATTGTTGTGGTGAATCTTTGCCATGGTGTTAATACTTTCGAGGTGGGTCGTTGATCCCAAGGGCCATTAACCCAATTTACCCATGGTGGTTGGTAGCGTTAATTCTATGTGAGTTAATGCGAACGCCCCAATCAGATGAGATCCCTCGAACGTATTACTTCCTGACAGTAATATTTTCGACCTCGATCTAGGATTCTGAGAACCCTATTTAGAACCCGTGTGTCGATGGTTGTGTAGTGGGCGCCTCCGAGGAATCTTTCTCGTGGGGAAGAAACGAAGACCTCACCTAGAATAGATTATTTCGAGGATATTATAGTCGGATGTCTCTTCGTCTTGGTTATAATGTTTTCGAAATATATCCATAACTCTAGGCACCTACCTGTCTTAGAAACCTACCTGTGGGTTTTCTTGGTCCTAGTTGTGGTTCTTGATCCGTCATCTCCGGCCAACCTCAGAACTATTTAAAGTTATTTGATTCTGCGATCCTGGATCTTGCATCTTGCGTTGCATCTCATGTCATTGCATTGCATTGCATCTGTTGCGCATCTTGCATTGCATTTTCAACTTCGGAATCTCACTTCAACTTCCTTCCTTCTCCAGTAAATCAAGCTGATTCCTCGACACCAGTACGCAACTCGAGCTAATACCAGACGAATGATGGAGCAGATTCAACAAGAGCAAGCCACCTTCAGAGAAGAGTTGGACTCTATGAAGGGAAAGATCGACCAGATTCTCGAAGCCATCATGATGGCCAGAAAAGAAGAAGAACTGCGTGAAGTCGCTGCCGCCAACAACACTGTTCCTGTTCAAGCATCTACCTCAAGGCTCTCAGTTCTTGTTCCCAACCCCATCACTTATGGGATACCAATGGACTTCGCTCCTGCCACATCTCAACCACTCCCAACATCTGGAGTAATTGTTGGTGCTATTCCGCAAGCCCAACCTGTCGTCACTCAGATTCCTATTCCTCATGCTGAAGAAAATATGGTAGATCAGTATGATGAGGTACAGAACTACCATGCTGCTATCCTAATTGTCAATCCTACTGCTGCTCAGGATTCTGAAGCCATCAAGATGTGTCGTGATCTAGCTGAGAAACTCCGAGTCATGGAGGGACACAACTCAACTTCTTTGAATGCTCTGGATATGTGCTTGGTGCCAGATGTTGTCATTTCTCCCAAGTTCAAAGTACATGAATTCCCGAAGTACAAAGGTCTCAGTTGTCCTCACATGCATCTAAGGATGTACTGCCGCAAGATGGCTGCCCATGCCAAAGACGAAAAACTGATGATCCATTGCTTCCAAGACAGTCTGTCTGGGGTATCTCTTGAGTGGTATATCCAGTTGGAGCGTAGCAATGTGCGCACTTGGGATGATCTAGCTGATGCATTTGTCAAGCAATACAAGTACAACACTGACCTTGCTCCAAATCGTACTCAACTTCAGAGTATGGCTCAAAAGGACAACGAATCCTTTAAGGAATATGCGCAACGCAGGAGAGAGCTAGCTGCAAGGGTGCATCCACCTCTTGTTGACCGTGAACTGATTGACATCTTCATGGGTACTTTGCAAGGCCAATACTATGAGAAGTTGATTGGTAATATTTCTGCCGGATTCTCCGATTTGGTAATTGTCGGTGAGAGAATTGAAGAAGGTCTGAAGAGCGAAAAGATCCAAGGAGGTTCTAGCAGTCAGTCTCAAGCCAAGAAGCCCTTTAATGGATACAAGAAGAAATAGGGCGAAACAAATGCTGTCTCTGCTCAGAAAGGGCAAGCTCAACAACAAGCTCCTGCTTTAATGCCTTTTCAAATGCCATACTTTCAGTATCCGTATGTTGCTGCTGTGCAATACGCTCCAATGCCTTATCAGCCAAATGTTCAAGCTGTTCAAGCTCCAATGCCTCAACAACAGGCTCCTCAGCAACAGTCATACAACCAGCAAGGGTATCAGTATCCTCCTCAACATCAACAACAGAGAGCTGCTCAACAACGTCAGCCTAATCAACAGAGGACAAGGAGGCCTGATAGAGACTTTGATCGTCTGCCAATATCATATGCTCAGATTTTTGCTCAATTGATGGAGAAAAAGGCAATCGCTCTGAGGGACTTAGCTCCTCCAACTGTCATTCCCCCAGATTATGATGCTAATGCTCATTTCGAGTTTCATAAGGGTGCTCCAGGGCATACAATCAAAGACTGCAGAGCTTTCAAACACAAGGTTCAGGACATGATCGACTCAAAGTTTCTCACGTTCAATGGGAGGGCTCCAAACGTCATCAAAAACCCTCTGCCGCCGCCAAACTAGTGCCAGCAACAAGTCAAGTCAAGTCAAGTTTATTCCCCGAAGAAGGCAGTCATGTTGCCATCCCATCATTTATATTCTTGTATTTTCGTCTTTATTTGTTTAAGTATTGTATGCTTTGAACATTGTCGTTTGTATTTGGTTTTCTTAATGTATTGATTATGCATGTTTTGAATCAGTTATGTCGTATTCACTCATTTTTTCCTTTTACTGCAAAACACCGACACGTTTATTTCCACTTCACTCTCTTTATCAACTGCCGTTTAGCAATGATTGAAGGGAGGATGATGACAACGAAATACCCATAATTGCAAAATGTATGCTTTCAGATAAGAATCCCGCCAATGATGTACAGGCGTTGTTTCAATCCCCCAAACACTGGAGAGACAAGGAGTTAATCCCAAGTAAACCACTTCGAGCCTAGAAGTAGCAGTTTCCTTCGGATATTCAAACCCTTACACTCAACCTGGGGCAGGGTATTGTTCAGTTAACCCAATTACGCACACAAATCATAAAGCAAAATCCAAAAGATATGACGGTTGTTTGTCAATACCCATGACTTGGCAGTTACAATCATCCAACAAAACAAAACAAAAAAATCAAAAGCCTGCTAAGTCGAGCACCTCAAAGGAGACTTAGGCAAAAAAATCAAGGCAAGCCCTGATGGACTCGACAAGCGAAATCAGTTCATGCAAAAGATAGGGATCAAAACAAAATCAAAAAAGGCCCTCGAATCCTCACCAAAAACAAAATAAGACTTAGTGACCACCAAATCAAAACCAAAGGGCCACTGACATCCATCAAAAACAAAATAAGGTGACTGCCATATCATAAAACATCACTCTTACACCGTCAACCCTTTTGGAATACAAACATGTGCAGATTTAACTAAACGTAGGACTGGAGATCATCACAAATAAGGGGTGGGTACAAATCATACTTTGAGCCTAATATCCTTTATTTCATAACCGTGAACCAGACCATGTTACAACCCTCGAAAGACCTAATTGAGGCGAGGTTTACTCTGAAAGCATACTATCGCAAGGTTGAGTAAACTGACTCCCCATATTTGCTAATCTTCAGCATTGGTGCCATTCTCCTTGCTATATCTTTCACACCATCAAAATCAGCACACGTTTGGGCTAACGGTCCATTCGTTTCACTATCACGACACTCCAATAAACAACTCTTTTCAAAACTTGCATGAGTATTGCATTGAGATTACCATTTGTAAATGTGCAATTTTAACTGCAAATCAGTGCCAACAAGGAGCAATCAAAGAAGAACTTGAACTTTCAGCGGTGCCGACCCGAAGCAAGACTCTCTCAAACCCTCAGGCTGGGGCAAATCTTTCAGCACCTCAATCAGGAGCAAGCATCTCAAAGCATATCAAAGTTCAGCATTCAAAGGTCAAATCATTTCAGAATTGGTTAATCAGGGGCAGACCATTACCATTTTCAGACTGGGGCAAGGCCAATTGCAGTAAGCAACCCCGACCATCAAGCAAAGTTGTGGATCTCTCAGAAATGAACCCATAATTCATCAACAAGTGGTCAAGCTCAGAGCTTCAAGAGCATCTTCATCTACTTCAATCATGGCGTCTTCAATGAACTGAGTGTCGAGGAAATCAACCCCCTCCCACCGCCCAAAAGTCCAATCCTCGTTGGCAACTACCCAAAAGTCCACCATGCTGGCACCTTCATATGCAATCACCCGTCTGCAATCATATGCATCATCCGCATCACATTCAACATCATTTGCATCATGTGCATACCAAAACCGAACCATACTCCCCTAGCACTTGCATCTCCGCGCGTCAGCATTTGCATTGCATTTCCATTCGTCATGGCACATCATCAAACATTCGTACATGTGCATGTCAAGATCCAGGATCAATCTCAAGTTCAAGGCAAGATTTCAAGATGATCTTCAGCCCAGCCAGGGGCATCTTCTTCAAATCTGTGAGCATTCCTCACGAAGTTGGTTCAACCTTTTGTTGATCAAGACAAGATCTCAAAGCAACCTTCTGCCCAGTCAGGGGCATCTTCTTCAAGTTCAAGGGCATTCCTCATGAAATTCTTCAACCTTTTGTTAATAAAAATGTGATCTCCAAGTAAGTCAGTGGGCATCCCTCATTGAGTTGTGTTCCTCAACCTGTTGTTGCTGAGTTCGTCATCCTCATCCCAACCAATAAACTTTCCTCCGAGTCAGTGGGCGTTCCTCATTGAATCTTTTCTTCAGTCGAACTACGACTGCCCTAATTCTTTATTCTCGTCCGAGTAAAGATACGTAGGCACAAGATTGCGTAGATCTTGGCGGGTTACCTTCTCCATTTTTCGCTGTTTCCCTTTCCTTTTCATGGGCTTTCCTCATTGAACTCTTTACTTCAACCTTTTGTTGATGTCTCCAAATAAATATCATCACATCCCCAGCAAACTTGGCCTTTTGTCAATTGCATTACTATCATCCTTTTGGTGATAGCCAAAACCATGTCATTTCAATTTAACCTTCACCTTTTTGGTGTTGGTCCTCATGAATAAGAAAGTTCCTATAATCCTTTTGGTGGTAGTAGCTTGTTTTGATCCGTCATCCTTTTGGTGTCGCCGATCCGTAAACCCTTGGTCTGTGTGTCATCCTTTTGGTGAGTGACTGCCTTTATGTGTGTTCCCTATTATCCTTTTGGTAATAGCAGGTTGTGTGTGTGTGCCCTATTATCCTTTTGGTAATAGCAGGCTGTGTTGTGTGCCATACTATCCTTTTGGTAGTAGCAGGCTGTGTGTGTGCCCTATTATCCTTTTGGTAATAACAGGCTGTGTTGTGTGCCCTATTATCCTTTTGGTAATAGTAGGCTGTGTTGTGTGCCATACTATCCTTTTGGTAGTAGTAGGCTGTGTGTGTGCCCTATTATCCTTTTGGTAATAGCAGACTGTGTTGCATGCCATACTATCCTTTTGGTAGTAGCAGGCTGTGTTGTGTGCCCTATTATCCTTTTGGTAATAGCAGGCTTTGACCTCATTTTCCATCCTTTTGGTGGAAGGGTCTGTGTGCGTGTGTGCCCTATTATCCTTTTGGTAGTAGGAGACTGTGTTGTGTGCCCTACTATCCTTTTGGTAGTAGCAGGCTCTGTGTGTGTTTGCCTTATTATCCTTTTTGGTAATAGCAGGCTTTGACCTCATTTTCATCCTTTTGGTGGAAGGGTCTGTGTGCGTGTGTGCCCTATTATCTCGTCGGTAATAACAGGCTTTGACCTCATTTCCATCCTTTTGGTGGAAGGGTCTGTGTGTGTGTGTGTGTGTGTGTGCCCTGTTATCTCGTCGGTAATAGCAGGCTTTAACCTCATTTTCATCCTTTTGGTGGAAGGGTCTGTGTGCGTGTGTGCCCTATTATCTCGTCGTTAATAACAGGCTTTGACCTCATTTCCATCCTTTTGGTGGAAGGGTCTGTGTGTGTGTGTTCACTATCATCCTTTTGGTGATAGGTCTGTCATCCTTTTGGTGCCAGATTTCCGGTTATCCATTACTTCACACCCCAAGCATTTTCTTTCCTCCCGGACAAATTTGTGGTTTTCTTCATATCTAATTGACTTATACCCCGATCGAACGAACACCGTGGCAGTTCATCTTACCAGGTTTAAACAAATTAGATAGGGGCATCTGTCATACCCCAAATTTGTCCTACTTGTGTATATTTTCATCTGTACATCCAACCGCTGACCTTATTCAGAAAAAATCCAAAAAAATATGTTGTCTTCAACTTTATCCCCCTTTTATTTTTTATCCATATATATTTAACCATTTTTTAGTCCTTTATCCAGTTAAATAACCATTTCCATATTCATTTAAATTTCGTATCCAAAACTAATTCTCAAAAAATCCATTTTATATATTTCAAAACCATTATCCATATTTTAATTCATTTTTTTAAACCATTAACCATTATCCATTTTTTTTAGCAATATCCATTTTACAAATCCATTTCCATTTTTTAAAATCCAATCCAATTCATCCATTTCCCAAATTACCCATACAATATCTATTCCTTTCCATATCAATTTTCAATTCATTTTATAAGTATCCATTTTTTTTTTATTTTTTTATTTTATCCATTTTTACCATTAAAGATCCATTTAATAAGAAAGGACCATTTCAAATCCACATTCTTATGTCCACATTTTCAGCCACCATCACACCACAAGCAGTGCGTTTCTTGTCCAACCTCAACTTTCACATAAACATTCCCAGCCAACAAATAGCCGAACCCACACCGCCATGAGCTTATGAAATCCTACACATAATTCTTGGCACCATTAGACTTTCATCACCAAAATACACGGTCACCTGCAATACAAAAAAAAATATATGAATGAGGTTCCGCAGCATGACCCACCAACACAGGACCCCACACAGCTATTACCATCCACAAATTCATACAGATACCCACACATACAAAGTGGACAACTTCCTCAGTACAAAAACGGACCATTTCACAGCATACTACCTCATTTTCATGATTCACTACACAACACCAACACGATCACTCTTGTACCACCCAACAACAACCTGTGCAAAACCACTGCTCCACTACCTGTGCCAAATTGAGCCTTTGCTACCACATCTCACAAAACCATCCCCTGCACAACAACGTAAGATTTAGCAATTAGCAAAAAGGATGAAACGCGAGAAATTCAGACAAAACGACAACAACAAATACAAGCACAGACAGCACATCAAAATGCAGAAAAGTGAATGAAACGGCAATGAAAAAGACAAGTTGAAAGTTTCAGAATTCTCACTCTCTGCTCTATATAACACGTACCAGACACTATTCATGAAAAAAAGGGTTTCAAAAAGACAACCTTCAATTTCATCACCCTTATTCTCTAAATTCCCTCCGTCTCCGCCGTGAACCCACCATAAAAACACAATCAACCGCCGTTACCTAAACCTCTCTTTTCTCATCAACCAACCTTTTTCGTTCTTCTCCACCACCCACCTCACTCTGTTGAAAACATAAATCTCTCTTCTCTTCAAATTCCAGCGAACAATCCTCTCACCTGAAACAAACCTTATCTTCATAAACTCATACGCCTTCTTTAAACCCAACAACCTTTCTCGTCAATCCCAAACTTCACAATCACAAACTCAAAACCCACAAATCAAAATCGAGTAGAGAAAGAGATGAAAGAAGATTGAACGAAGATACCAAAATCGTGAGAGGGAAACAGAACCAAAACCGAATCCAAAAATCACTAACATGAGTCGAAGTCGTCGCGAGCAAGAAGCCGAATCGAACGAGGGAGAGCGAAATTGAGACGAGAAAGCGAACAAGGGTGGGTTAAGCGAGTACGATGACAGTTGTGGTGATTCGTTGTCATTCGTCGCCATTTGTTACGCTGTTTGAAGGATGGCAGATGTTTGTGGATCTGTTCATTCTTTGGTTTTCACGTTAATTATAATTTTAGTTCTCTTAAAAATTTCATTGTTGTATGGGTCATGGGCTGGTTAATGTTTGGATTTGTTTCATTCTGCCTTTTCACACCTCGTTGTATTACTTGCACCATCCATGATCCATTTTTTCTCAGCCGTGTTCCTTTTTGGAGATGATGGGCTTTGAGCCCATAGGATTCTCACTTAGCAAACACACGCCTCTACTTATTTCTACACCTCCTTCATTATTAGTTTGTTTTTTTCATTTTTTTTCTCATGATTTGTTTTAAAGAAAAAGGGTTTTGTTTAATAATATTTGTTATTGGATTCGTTTAAGGTTCTTATCACCAATCTTGATTCATCTTTGTTTTGTCATTTCGATTTTATTTTTGATTTTTATTTTGGGGCCAATGATATGACTCAATTCATAATTTAATCAAACCAATTAAATTTTGATTTATTTGAGGCCTACTTATTTATTTATTTTTATTTCAATTTATTCACTATTTTTACATTTATTTTGGGTCAATGAACACCAAACATCGACGATTTGTCGATTTCTCGACTTAATCTCGATAAAGGTGAGACCTTTATTATTTTTCATGTCATTTTCAATTTTATGTTATTTCTATCATTTTTGTTTCATTTACATTTATTTTGGGGTCAATGAAAACCAAATATCGATCGATTTATCGATTTCTCGATTAAGGTGAGACCTTTATGCTTTGTACTCATATTTTCGGTTTAATTTCTTATTTGTCACTTTGTATTCTTTTATTTCCACTTTTGGTCAATGAGAGTCAAAAGTCGTTGATTATCAATCTATCGATTAAATTCCGATTAAGACGAGACCAACTTTAATTTTATGTCAATACTATCTCTTGTCCATTTTATCTTGATTATTATTATTCATATTCTTATCATTGTTCATATCATATTCATATCCATAGTCATATTTATCTAACCGTTTTTTCTTTGTACATACTTTAATAAAAAAACACTAAAAATATCGAAACCTAAAAACAATCATTTGAATGGACTGTTGGTTACGATCATTTGCTTGGAGATTTGGTTCGAGGTTTAGTTTAGGACACTTCGCACACACACGGCTTTCTCTTGGGCTACCTTACAACGAGGCCCTTTATTTCATGTCAACACTTGTACTTTACATGTACCCCTCTCCCGTTCCGATGTATGCATTTAATATTTCATGTCAAACAAACCCTTTTCAACCAAATTCTCAATTCGTCGTCGAGCCCATTTTCAAATCAACCTCAAATTAACTCCTCTTCAAACCAAACTCTTTTCATAACAAATAAACCCTTGATCCAACGTCAATCGGATTTTCATAATCAAACTCCGAAAATAATTAACAACTATCGCAACTCTTTTAAGGTGAAAAATGGGGGTTCAAGTCTTTGATCTCTCTTCGATTGTTTGGGTGCGAGTTCTCTTACTCGTGTGTGAGCAATTGACGCCTCTTGTTTTAACAAATCCAATCCTTTTCAAACCAACCAAGCGCATACAATAAACCCTTGATCCAACATCAAGTGGACTTTCATAATCAACCTCAAAACGACTAACAATTATCGAAACATTTTTCAAGGTGAAAAATGGGGGTTCAAGTCTTTGATCTCTCTTCGATTGTTTGGGTGCGAGTTCTCTTACTCGTGTGTAAGCAATTGACGCCTCTTTTAAAAATCAACCAACTCTCTCTTGTTTCGTGGGCGTACCACGAACTACGACTGCTCTGATTCTTTATTCTCGTCCGAATAAAGATACGTAGGCACAAGATTGCGGTGATCTTGGCGAGCTACCTTCCCTCCATCTTCCGTCTTCCCTCTATCCCTTCCCGTAGTTGAACTACGATTGCTCTGATTCCTCATTCTCGTCCGAATGAGCATGCGTAGGCCCGAGGTCGCGATGAACTTGCCGAGCATCTTATCCTTAAACCACCCATTTCCCCTTAGTATCTTTTCCCTTTTATCTTACCTTTTCGCATTTACTTTAGAGAAGAAAATAGATAAACTTAGCTAACGAGTATCGCGATTCGGATCAAGAGGTTCCCGTTGAGTACAACGGACGTGAGGGGGTGCGCGTACCTTCCCCTCACGTAACCGACTCCCGAACCCAAAATGTGGTTGCGACGACCATGTTCTTATCCCTCCTTAAAGGTTTTCTCGATATTTTTCTTTCCCTCTTTTGGGATAAATAAAGTTCGGTGGCGACTCTGTCGAACCGTTCCGCGCATTTCGCGCGAGGGTCGTTTCTTCGATTAAGCGATTTTTCGAGGTGCGACAACGTGATCCTCAGAGACCATCTTAAACAACTCTTGTTCTCCCTAAAAGCAGATGATTGTGGCAAGTGCGAAATAAATCACTTATACAGCAGAGGTGTGCAAAAAACGATGGTACCTATAGCGGCAAAATCGTGAGTGTAAGCTATTGATTAACTTAACTCGAAAAGCAAGAGTCGCCACCGCACTTTTATTTTATCCAAAATGGAAAGGAAAAAGAGCTAGCAAAACCTACACAAGCTCTACAACAAGAACAAGTGAAGAAAGACTGGATAAGGGGGGTTGGTTACGCAATGGGAAGGTGTTAGCACCCAAAATGTCTATAGTACTCTATAGGAACCCTTTGAAATATCTACCGCTTTTGGTCTGAAAAAGTTTGCTTGAAAAGTGATTGATGAGATGAGAAGAGAAATTGTTTTTAATATTTTTGTGTTTGGAGAGACTTATCGTCTCATGCCTACGTACCCACGATGTGCAATGTAGGATCAAAACCTCGTAGTTCGTGGTACAAAGAATGCAATTTGTTTGTTTTGGTTGATTTTAAATGTAAAGACAAGTCGTCATTTCCAAGCGAATAATTCCGCTTGAAGAAATGAATCATGTCTAAACTTATGAAAAAAGTTAAAGAAAAAAGTGCACGAGGGCACAAAAAGAGAGTGATGAGTTTGATGTTTTTTAAATTCTTTTGAAAAAGGTGTCAATATGCTTATGTAGTTTAGCATTTGTTAAGAAATGAAAAGAAAAAAGAGTAAAATCACTTGACAAAGTCAAGGTTTAATTATGAAAGAGGCGATAGTTTGAAATCAAGAAAGTTTTGAAAAAGAGAGAGAGTTTTGAAAATTGAAGAATGGGGTGGAGAAGAAGTGACTATCCTAAAGCATAAAGTAAAAGCTAAGGATAAGAATAGCCTAACCACACAAGCAAGCTCCATAGTCTTCGAACCATAATTCCAAAGCAAAGGGAGAAGGTCCTAGTTCTAAGTCTAAGGTTCCAAGAATTGCATTGGATGTCCAAGGTCTAGGTGTAAAATTCCATGTCCATTGCAAAGGATAGTAACCATAGTCCAAGATTAGAAGCACAAGTTTTTTAGAGGTTTTAGCCTTTATTAATGTTTTTAGTCCAAATGGACAAAGAGAAAAAGGCATAAGCATAAACATGTGTCCAACGGACAAAGGAAAAATTACAGAAGCATAAACATGTGTCCAACGGACAAAGGAAAAATTGCGGAAGCATAAACATGATATGAAATGATAATAATGGAGCATAAAAGTAAAAGAGAGATAGGGAGCGAGAAGGAAATGTAAAGTTAGAAGTTAAAAGTTAGTGATTAGTTGTTAGTTGTTAGAGTAAGTGATCAATAATAATTGAATAATTGCACTTAGGTCAAGGTTAATGAGAACTCATTAGAGGATTGATAAGACCAAAGCCTCCTAACAACAAGTCTCATAAGTGTTGAACCAAAAGACAAATAATCAACCATTCTTGATAGTTTTCTGATACGGGACAAATATTGCGCTATGTTAAGCAATCGCCAAGTAATTTACAGAGTAATTACCCTACAAATGAGGCCGGTCAATAGATCTTTGTGCTAATGCATGCTAGATGAACGATATGTAAATTTTCATCGAAAGCAATACCGCACGAAAAGAAAAGTGGTAACGATCTAGTCTTGATCAAAATTCAACGAAGAAATTTCAAGATCCTTTAGACTTTCATTGATCAAAAAGAAAAGAGATGAAGAAAAGTGGATCTAACATGTTATGATCCACACAACCAACAACAATGAATCCAAAGTAGAATTCAAAAATAAAATCAAGATTAAAAGTAAAATCACATGATTTATTTTTTAAATTATTTTTTCAAGAAATGCTCTCTTTTAAATGAAATTCTAAAATACTAGAGATATCATAAAAAATAAATCTATTATTTTAGAAATCATTAGAAGAAAAAGAACAAGAAATAGTGAAAATATTTTTTAATTGAAAGAAAAATAAAAAATAAAAATCTAAAAAAAAAAAAGAGAGAGGGAGGTGGAAAAAAGAAAAAAAGGCGGTGGTGGAATAGAAATTCCAACGTGCACGGGCCAGGCCCATTCATTACATGGTGAAGAATTTTTAAACAAAACTAGTAAAAAACCCGTGCTATCGCACGGGTCCCGTCTGGATTCACATCACACTTCTACCAAACCATCATTTTAAATTTTGAATTCATTCTTCAATTGGTTAACATTGACATAGTTACAAATATATGGTAATAATATGCACCAACTTTTAAGCATTTATTCATACTTACAGTAAATCGTACAACCGATTCTCTAACTTCAATTATATAAAACAACAGCAAGAGAAATATTTAAAAGATGGATATTAAAATGAACACTTTACAACTGGTATCTCATAGATACGTTTACATTTACCCGTGAATCCAGATGAGTTAACAGTTGAATTCAGATGAGTTAATTTTAAAACTTCAGATTTGAATAAAATCATTTTTCCAATCAAAATAACATTACTTTTTAGATATTAGTCAAATTTTTCAAACCTAAAATTTATAACTGCTTCCCGTCAGATATCAATTTTAAATCTTTATTATTATATCATATTTACAATTTTTACAAACCTTCAATATATAACATCAACCCGTCAAATTACAGTTATAAATGAATATCTACACTCCATGTTATCTTGAAAATAAAAGTAAATTGATACGTTTAATAATATTAAATATGTTTGATTTTGTCTACCAAACTATCTTTTTTAAAGTTTGAATTCATTATTCAATTGGTTAACATTCACATAGTTACAAATATATACTAATAATATGCGCCAAATTTTAACTGTAGCAAGAGAAATGTTTAAAAGATGGACATTAAAATGAACAGTCTACAACATAGCCTCTCATAGATACGTTTACATCTACCCGTGAATCCAGATGAGTTAACAAAACTCAGTTGAATCCAGATGACTTAATTTTAAAACTACAAATTTGAATAAAATCATTTTTCCAATTCAAATAACATTACTTTTTAGACATTAGTCAATTTTTCTATACCTAAAATTTATAACAGTTTCTCGTCAAATAGCAGTTTTAAAATCTTCTTATTATATCATATTTACAATTTTTCCAAACCTACAATATATATGACAGCTCCCCGTCAAATTTCAGTTATAAATGAATATCTACACTCCATGGTATCTTGAAAATAAAAGTAAATTGATACGTTTAATAATAGTAAATCTGTCTTATTCTGTGCTAATATTCAACACTTTTCTATAGCAATAATTTGAAATTATAAAAAAATTTAAATAAAATAATTTATTACAACTTTTAAATTATAAAAAAATAAAATATATTAATAATATATTTATTATAATTAATTAAAATTAAAGTTGTTATTATTTTTAATTTTTATGAAATAACAAAGGTTCATAATACAATATACATTTGAAATAAAATAAAGACGTGTCCTTTCAAATCTTTTTAACAAATCTTCATAAAATAATAATAGAATATTATTTTAACTTATATATAAAATAATTATATTATATGAATTTGATTTTATATATTAATTCATGATTGCATCTACTATAATAAATTATATAATATATAATATTCCTTATATAAATAAATCTACTATAATAAATGGACTAAAAAATAATTCACACATTTTACTAATTGAAATAAGATATAAAATATAAACTATAATCAAACATTTATAGAAAATACACAAATTTAAGATACAATCTTTATTACATTTAATTAAATTTAAATGATCATGAAATAGAATAAAACCAAAAAAATATATAAATATTTGGAAAGGGAATCTGGTGGTGTGAGGCTGTGTGCTTTTTTAGAAAAGGGAATCTGGATTTCAGTGTCTGCTTGTTTATATATTTGTACCAATATTATTTGCACGGGTCCCGTCTGGATTCATATTACACATTTCAGTGACTACATTGTGATCCGTTCATAAATATTCACGTAGTTTTAATTATATACTAATAATATATACTAACTTTTAAGCATTATTCGTATTTATAATAAATCGAACAATACCAACTTTTAAGCATTAATTCGTATTTATAATGTCTACGATTTATTATAAAAAATCAGATCTAAATAATAATTGTATCCAACATCAACCACAATATTAAATAATAATTTAATATTTATTAATGTAGATATCAGTAAATAAATCAAAAATCAGATCTAAGAATATCAAAAAATCAATTACAATATTAAATAATAATTTAACATTTATTTTTTTATATACACTCAATACATATTTACAGCTTTGTTATAAAAATAAGTCGTGACTTAAAATAATAATTTAACAATATGTTCAATTTTACTATTGTAATTAAAATTTGTAATTTATGCATTTAATTTTTAATTGAATACCAGAAATTTATATTAACATATTTTTCATTATATTATAAAATTTTATGGATAGAAATAAAATTTTATTTTTTATTATATTATAAAGATAGAAATAAATTTTTATTTTTCATTAAAATAAAATGATATAATAATCATAAGTGACTTTATTAATTAATTTAAACACATTTAAATAAGATATTAAATTGACTTAAATTACTATAAATAAAAGATGTCAATGAAATAAAGACGTCTATTAATTTCTAGTGTAATTTGAATTTTAACCAATTTTAATGAAATAATTTAAATCTTAGAATGATGTGTTACATATGATAGAGTAACTGTCACCTCACATGAAAAATTCGATAAATTAATATTATAGCAATAATAATAAAATAAAACAATAATAAATGGTAAAACCTAATTGAAAGGAGAAAATCAAGGTCTATGGAGTGTAGCAGCCACCACCTCCTTTATGAGTCATTGAAAGCATTAACAAACCATTAATTATTTGAGAAAATAAAACTCCTATTAAAAATTATTATTGATAAACAATAAAAAGTAAATGGAAAGGATCAAAATAACACGTGACCACATAACTCAGTGTCCTCTTCACTTTTTATCATATTTAATTATATTTAATTCTAAAAATTTATTAAACCTATTTTAGATATTAGCCCATTTTTCCAAACCTAAAATATATGACTTCTCCCGTCAAATGCTTTAAAGTTTCTACATTTAATATATATTATTCTAATAATAATAATTACAATTATTACAATTAATGTATATTATTTTCTACGTTTTTATAAAGAGACAAAACTTACTTTTGATGAGCTGATAAAATTTTATGTTATGTGTACGAATTAAATAAAATGATAATACATAATTGTAGAAATGTAAAAAGAATGATAAATTTATCTTTTTCATATCAAATTTTTGTATTTTTCTATCATAATGATCTCATGTTCTGTTATCATACAAAAAATATTCATAACATTTTTTAGTATAAATGATAACGTTTTATCATAAAATAAACACTAACATTTTTTGATAAATTGAAATTTTAATATAATTTATTATATTTTAATAGTACTTTTAATTATAGTTAATATATTACTAAAATTTAAAATTTTGTAACAATTTTCAATATTAATAAATTTTTTCTCATTATCGTGATTTTTTTCTTGAATACTCCCTTTAAAATATATATTCCATAGAAAAAAGAGAAACTTAATAATACAATATAATATAAGAATGGTTTATTCTCTTTTATATTTAGAGTGAGATCTTCAAGTTAATTAATACTAGTATTATTTTCTTGAGAAAACAATCGGATATGTGAAAATTTGCTCAAAGAAAAGAAAAACTTAATATTAAAAATAGTGCAAAATTATTACAATTTAATACAAATCTTAAATTGTAGATAAATAAAATATATTAATAATATATTTATTATAATAGAAATTAAAATTAAGAATTACAGTTGTTATGATTTTTACCTTTTATAGAATAGCAAAGGTTCATAATCCTATATATCTTTAAACTATTATTTTATACGTATTCTGCAACTAAACTTTCGATATGGCTTTTCATTTATTTTAATTATCTTAAAATAACAATAAAAACGTTGTCTCATTTTTCTTAATAATATTGAAAAAGAGTAACTATGGATTCATTCTCATATATAGTCCCTAAACTATAAGAATATAATAAATACTCTTTAAACTATTACTATGAATCCTATATAGTCCCTAAATTTTATTTTTCATTAAAATAAAATGTTATAATAATCATAAGTGAATTTATTAATTAATTTAAACATATTTAAATAAGATAATAAATTAATTTAGATTCCTATAAATAAATTTTATTTTTCATTAAAATAAAATGTTATAATAATCATAAGTGAATTTATTAATTAATTTAAACATATTTAAATAAGATAATAAATTAATTTAGATTCCTATAAATAAAAGGTGTCAATGAAATAAAGGTGTCTACTAATTTCTAGTGTCTATAGGAGTGTGACAACTAACCCCTCTTTATGACTCATTCAAAACATAAACCAACAATTAATTATTTTAGAAAATAAAACTCTTATTAAAGATTATTTTTGAAAAAAAACGGGAAAAAGTAAATAGAAAGGATCAAAATAACTAACTAACGACCACTTGACTCAGTCCCTTCTTCATATATATAATTCCATTTTTATCATCATTATTATTAAGTAATTATTAACATCAATAAAATCCTATTATTCAGTATTATTTTAGTAAACATATATAATTTAAATCTTTAAACAATAATTGTTATAGAATACCAACAATTGGAACGAAAAAGAAAGAATGGAATCTTTCCTATCTTCTCTTTGTTGATTACAACACAAATGAAAAAAAAAATGGTAAATGCCAAAATCTTACAAAGTCATTAAAAAATTAATTATGAATTAAAAAGCAGTGAACAAAATTCCAAAAACGAAGACATCTTTTTGCAACACTTGTTCAACATATCTTTCGATGAATCTCTCACAACTTGTTCAAGAAAATTCAACAATGTCATTGAACCTCATGTTGACAAATAAAACTTATTTAATCAATGGATAGAACCCTATTACCCTGAGGGACAACCTGAAACTCAAAAATTCATCAAATACAAAATATAAAATTTCAAAAACACAAAAATTAGAAAATAAGAGGAGAATCAAGCAAACCTTAGTTGGTTCCCATTGCTTGAAAATTGCATTAATGTTCAAATAGTTCCTCTGCAAAATTGAAAAATACACAGATGAGTTAACAAAAGTAAACTTTTTTAGGAGTATAAGAATAGTTTCGGATAGAACAATTTCGGATATACCTAATTAGTGCTCCTGAGATGATTTACAAATATTTCAAGTTTGTCTCTCCATATAGCTATAAAAGTCAATAAACAAACTAAGGTTTGAAACGACAAAGATTTAGGTATTCCAGCTAGCTGAAGGAACCAAATAAAAACAGAACATGACAAACAGAAGAAAAATAGTTACCTCAAGAACCAAGGTTGTCACCATGACAATACAAACATTACCATCAATGTTAACCATATGACGCCTAACTTTCTCAAGCAAATTGCTCAATGCACTCTGTAAGGTGAGCTATGTTAGCTTCAAGGGTGCCCAAAAGTTAAATGCCTGTTCCACTTCCTATTAGAAAACAAAGATAATAGTAAATAAAATAGTGCAACATCATTTTAACTTGTTATTAAGATGTGAGAGTCTTAAAATGTACAACTGCCTTGAAAATGTAAACAGGTTTAATTCATGAACAATCCCACAAATTTATTTATTTAAAGAAGAAGAAATTTAGCTTGGGAATTTCATCACGGTAAAACGACAATCTTTCCACCATTTCACAAGCTGTAACTTGAGCATAAAATCAACAACAACAATACATAACACATGAAACAACTGAAACAGAATCACAAGTTAATCAAAATCGAAAAAACTTAGAACATCGAAGCAGAAGCTTACCGTAAAATTTTCTTCTTCAATCGCTCTTTATGTTCTTTGAAATGCCAGAACGATCTTCAACCTCAAATGCACGATGTCTACCATTCTCCTCTGCGTTCAGACGTGTGTACCAAATCCGTTAGGGTTTAGGGTTTAGATACAAATTCAACAAAATCAAACAAAGAAGCATCATATAATCAAAGCAAGTGAAAATGAGGAAAACGTAAATGGAAGAGGAAAAAGAAGATTGAATTGTGCGATAAGTATGCGTAAGACAACATAGAAGATGAAAAACATACAGTGTGAAAGAAGATGGAAGAAGGTGTTGTGTGATATGCAGAGAATCCCATATATTTTAATCGTGTACATTGATTAGAAATATGGAAAATTGTGAGACTTTTCATTGCCCAAGTACTAATTAAGTCTGAATAGAAGTGTAATAGTCATTTTATTAGAAATTTAAATTAAAAAAATATCCATAAAAATTATCCTAGTGACACATCACACGCATTAATTACTAAATGCACAAAATGGTAGTAATTTTTAATTAGACATATTTAACCTTGGAATAAGAAAAGTTTAAGTGTAAACACAAAAGGGTACAAGTGGCAATTTCAGATACTATTCTTTTAATAGATAGATATTGACTAGATGAACGAGAATCAGAACAAAAGTTTCATCATATTCTCCTTTCTTCACACGCCGGCGGCTACTGTTCAACAGGAAAGGGGGAACACGACGGAACGACACGACTTGGATTTTGAAGCAGAAATTATCGAAATCAAGTGTAGGTTCTAAATATATATTCAATTTCAATGGAAGAAACTTCGGTAGATCGAATTTGAAACGCGAAGATTCGACGGAAAACTCCGGTTACCTTCGAAGCAACGTTGAACAAGGTGACGAAATCCAACTGCTCTTTCTCTTTCACTCGTTTTTTCTACTTCTGATTTGTGATTGTTATTGCGCCAACTTTGATCGTTGTTGTTGAATCGTGTTGTTGCAATGAATTATGAGATGTTGTTGATGTTGTTGAGTTTAAGCATGGGTGTTTATGAATGGATGTGATTGTATGAGGTTGCAGTGATGTGGTTATTGAGGATTGAAGAAGGTAAATGAAGATAGTTGAAGCTTGAAGATGAGTATGGACGAATTTTTCTGCAGAGGTTTGATGGTGAATTTTGAAGGTGAAGATTGAAGGAAAATTGAGGAGTTTGATGAAAATTCTGCAGGGGTTTATTGGCTAATTCAAGCTTGAGGAAATGGAAGAGGTGGAGGCTCTATTTATAAGTAAATTGGAGGTGAGGTTTTGAATTGAATCTGAAGTTTTTGGATGGAAAAAATATGCTGCCATTTTTCTTGTTTTCACTGTGTTTTGTTAATTGCGTATTGTGACGTCGTCTTGTGTTTGCTTGCGTTTTGGTTACTAATGCACGTTGTCGTTTTGATTGCAGTACCGTTTTGTAGCTCGTTGGAAGGCTCATGTGTGGTTTAGATGTGTAGTAGCTTGGATCGTGATGGCTGGCAATTCATTTTGGCCGTAAGACTTTAGTAGCAGCTGGCTTGGAAAATGGCTTATTAAAGGTTTCATCTCACGTGTGTGTTACTTGGCATAGCTTGAGGCTTAACATCAAAAAGCTGGTTGGCTTGTGATTCAGCTTACAGCTTGGTGCGTGTGAAGTTCATGTAGCATGGCATGATGTTGTAAAGTAGCAGCATGATAGTGGCTTTCAAGTGGCTCATGTAATTTTGGCATAATAGCTTGTAGTTACTTGGGGCTCTTTTTTGTGTAGATTTTTGGTGATATGATGGGCTTATTGTATATTTTTCTTTTTGTGAGAATTTTTGTTGTAAATGAACTTGGACTCTATGCCATATTTTTGTGGAATTTTAGAATTGTGAATGGTAAAAAAAAATTGAATATTGGATATGAATATGAGAGAAAAAAACATTAAAAATGGACAATGGTTAAAAATGATATAATTGAAAAAAAAATTGGCTAATGAAAGGTGGATATGGATATTTAAATTGAATATGGTTTCTTTAGAAAAAATGGATTTGGCTAATTGGATATGTGGATATTAAATAAAAAGGAAATGGATATTTGAGAATCCAAGTGGATAATGTTAATGGATTAGAAATTGGTTAAAAATAGTAAATAGAAATTTTTATGGAAGTGGATAATTGGAAATGAAATTTGGATATGAAATATGGATATTGGATAGAATGGCCTTGAAATGGATCTAGAAATTGAATTGGATATGAAAATTTAGAGAAATGGTTTCACATGAGGGTTTGGACAAAAATGGATAAGAAAATGGTTCAGTGAATGGATACGCACCCCCACCAATATTTTTCACACACAGCCATGAAACTTTGATTTTCAATTCCACAACTTAAATAATGAACACGAACTCATCATCAAAAGCCACTGATGCACACCTTGACTGAATTTAATCCAACACCAAACTTGAAATTTCTTCACTAACTTCTGATTAAAGTGAACAAATTTTGGACCACTAGATAACTTGTATTTGAAGCAATCTCTTGATAGTTTGACCAAGATTAAGTCAAACATCCATCTGAACTGGATCATGAACAAACAACCACATTTGACTTGAAATCACTTCATTGTCTTCGACAAACCTACACAACACACAGAGAGAGAAACAAGCAAACAACAACATATTTTTGGTATTTTGGTTAGAGGTTAGTAAACAGAAACAAGTAAGAATAATATACAGATGCTCAAGAGAAACAAAGATCGTGATCTTGTTTGTGGTATGAGATGCAAAATGAGAATGTGCGAAATCTTAGGGGTAAAAATTAGGGTTCAACAGTACCATTCCCCTTAGAAGTCCTATGATGGATGGAGAAGTAGGTATCACCAAGTAAAGTCGGAACACGGTTTCCAATCAAGAAAATCCTAATAGCGTTAACATCCACAAAGTTGTCAATGTTAGGGAATAAGACTAGTCTATGGATAAGAAAAACAAATATAGCCTCAAACACTAATGTGCTACCAACATTAGCAAATAAAGTGGCTTTCCCAATCAAGAACTTAGAAGTCAAACCCTTGATGCCTCCCTTAACCATAAGGTTAGTGTCTATATCAGATTCCGTCAAATGTGTGGCTGCACCAATATCTTGGGGCTTAAAAACTTCTTCCAAACCATTATAAGGAACCTTATCAGAAACTGGTATACCGAACAGATAAGCATATTCCTCCAAGGACGATATTAGCTGATAATCAAGAAAAGTAAAGCATCGATAGACAGGATTATAGAATTGCACAAGGGTGTTCAGAATTCCGTCTTCAATGTTGGTAGAAAGAACAAATAGAAATCTCCCATGATGAGATCTGAAGTCTGCACGATCAACTACCAAGGATGCTAGCTTTTTCAAATTACTAAGATCTGGAGCTCGGAAATCGTACTTCTAAGTATTTCTCCTTCCAATGTCCATGATCACAATATTTGCGATGTTTGCAATGGAAAATCTCTAAGATCCTTGAAAATTGATTGAAACAAAATGTCTATGAATGCATGAGTGCATGATGCAACACCCACAAACAAGATCACACAAAGCACGCAGGTTCAAAGGTTCGACGCAAGCATGAAGTCAAGGGCAAGAAGCAACCCATAATGGTATGTACTAAGGTTATATCAGCACCTGTAGAACAAGGTTCTAAAAAGTTCCCGAAGTCATAATTTCATCTTTTGGATATTATCGACTTAAACGACTACTCGTCGGCCACTAATATTCTCAAGAGAAACTCGTATGAGTATGGTATTGCGTAACAACTGATTCAAATTTACACCTTAACAGCCACCGCACCACATCCTAATAAGGCCAAGATAGGTTAAAGGGTTCTAAGGTCCTCAGCTTCTCAGGCTCCCAGGTCGGAAAAAGTAATGCCAAATACGGCTACTCGTATGACATCAGTAATCCCAAAGGGGTCTCCACTGAGTGGTGGATCTCAAGTCAGCTTAGTAAGGACTACTCCACGTAAGCTGAACAAGACTATACCACCCTCCTATCAAAAGTGCACTCATGTCCGTGTATAGGAATTATCTCACCATACAAAGATCACCAAGCACCCAAACATAATTAGCAATAACAAACAAATCAAACAAATAAGCGTAAATAAATCAAAGTAGGTTGAACCCTCTAAAAATCAGATTTCCCCAGTGAAGTCGCAACTTTTCTGTAGCGGTAAAAATTGTGAGTGTAAGTTATTGATTAACTTAAATCATAGAGAAAGAGTCGCCACCCGCACTTTTATTTTATCCAAAAGGAAAGGAAAAGAGCGGACAAAACCTAAACAAGTTCTAAAACAAGAACAGATGAACAGAGACATGATAAGGGGGTTGGTTACGCGATGGGAAGGTGTTAGCACCCAAAACGCCTATAGTACTCTATAGGCTTAATACCCTTTTTTGTCCTCTAACTATACCCTCGGGTCCAATTTGGTCCTCTTTCTTTTAAAAGTTTCAAATAGATCCCTTATGTTGTCTAACTGAAGCATAAAGGTCCTTTCTGTCAAATAAATACAAACGGTGTTAGTTTTGCTTACGTGGAGTATGAGTTGGCATGATGGATGACTTAGTCAGCACCTTTTAATTTCCACATGGATTTTTATATTATTTTTTATTTTCCATGTAGATTTTTTTATATATTTATTTTTTAATATTTTTTATTTTTTTTTTGTAATATTTATTTTTTAATTCTATTTTTATAAATTGTTATTTTAAAAATAATTTTAATTGGGTCAGATCAAATAAAATCCACACACAAACCCATCTAGAAGCCCAATATCAATTTCTTTCTTTTTGGCCCATATGTTTTTCATTTGCATGATTATGCACAAGTAGTTAATATAAAGACTACATTTTATTCTAAAACAACCAATGTGGGACTAATATAAACACCTTTGTTCCTCTTCATGGTCCTTTGTTCCTCTTCATACCACTTCACTGAGAGTAACATAAAACAAATCCACAACATCATCCACTAGTCATTCAAACTCGCACGACAAGACCTTATGAGCAGCTCGGACCTAACAGCCAACAACGATTTCGACGCCGATTTCGAATTCTACACGGATTTTCATCATTGAATTTGAATCCAACGAGCCCTCTCTTGTCGTCTGCACAACAGACCATCGTGCCACTTTGCGACAACAGACCATCGTGCCGCCGCGTGAATATTTGCCTGAAAAAATTATCAACTCTGTCAAAATTAGAATACTCCAATCAAAATTAGAATTAACCAGCTCTCAACATAACCTCAAAGAATCAGGTCTTTAGAATTTATGCCAAGAAGCAGTCACTAACTTAATTGAAGAAATACCAGCAGATGATATGAAGAAATACCAGCCAACAATAAATTAATTGAAACACAAAAGCAAAGAGCTATGTATTAAGGAGCTAAAATACTTCTATATATGCATTAATCAGAATCCTCAAAAGTCATTATTATTTCGGAAGAGATGAGAGAAAGGAAGGGGGAGAAAGAGTCATAATTACATGATATAAGTATCTTGCCAAATGAATTAAATTTTACAGGTGACTCAAGGAATAGCATCTCAAAAATTGCTATGTTACCATAAGTTTAATAAAACCATGTTGAATTCCTTAGCCAAATCCAATGCTTTAACTGCAAAAGAATTGGATTTCATTATCATATATTTTCATTTCTAAACTTATCATCAGCACAATCACCTTGAGTTACGCTATGTAATTATGGAATAACATTGAGCGAGTTGTGCTCTAAATTTAAACTGAAGCATTGAGAGATAGAATAAGTTGTGTGAATTTGTGCGGAGACCGATTATTGGCTAACACTATCAACCACTCAAATGTTCTATACTTCTAAAGCTTTCATTTTTTGTTTGTATGTTATTTTGTGGCTTTAATTTCCAAACAATTTTTGTGTGGATCCTTTGTAGACCAATCTGAAACAAGCGCATAACTATTGCTTTCATAACATGTAGTCACTAATGGTGATGATGTTCCACGATTAACATGACTGTCTTATTAAAGAACATTACAGCCGCGAAGTGTATAAAACAAGTAATGCTTTCATGAAACATTTGCCAAATTAAATGCCGGTCAAGGACAAATTGGAACACCAGGACCAAATTCAGAACAAAAATAAACCAAGTAGCAGTTCCGTCTCACGCACATCATCAACCAAAAAACATAGCCAACGTCTCACGCACATCATCAACCAAAAAACATAGCCAACATTATCCAAAATATATGAGAATTAAACTTATGGTAAAATAGCAATTTTAACTGCAAGATTTGGCTTTGGCTAAGATATGCCCCTATCTCCACAGATTAATTAAACCATGATAACGCTAATCATCATCTTGTTCTTTACTTTTCAATTTTGTTGACCATGCTGCTCAATTGTCTCTCTAACTGCAACCCAAACAGAAAGTAAGATACCCTAAATGATGACTTAAAAAAAACCAAATTCGATAATCAAGAAAACAATTCTAACTTAGTTGACATAATTCTAAATGATTGGAGTATTCTTTTTTAAGCTAGGCTCAATATTCTCTCAATACATTATCAACTCTGTCAAAATTCCCCCACAAACTCCAAAACCTCCAACATTCTTTAACCATTATCAAAACCTTTCCAACCCTTCCAAATCTCATTAAACCTAAACCAAATCAAAAAACAGAATAGAGAGATGAAGAAGATTTAAAAACCAAACACAACTCAGAAGGAAGAGAGAGTGAGCAAAGATTCAGATTGAAATCAAGCACAAATTCATAAACCTGGATCAAGTTGAACGAAAACGCAGACAAAGCGATTGAGGGCAGAAAATCGAACTCTACGCGAAGGTTGAAGTATTTTGTTTCACTACCCTGTTCTTGATGGTTTTGTAGCGATGATGAAGGAAAGATTCTTCTGAGCGAGATGATTATTTTTTTGTAATACCTGTCTTTATATTAGTCCCACATTGGTTGTTTCAGAATAAAATGTAGTCTTTATATTAACTACTTGTGCATAATCATGCAAATGAAAAACATATGGGCCAAAGAGAAAGAAATTGATATTGGGCTTCTAGATGGGTTTGTGTGTGGATTTTATTTGATCTGGCCCAATTAAAATTATTTTTAAAATAACAATTTATAAAAATAGAATTAAAAAATAAATATTACAAAAAGAAATATAAAAAATAGTAAAAAATAAATATATAAAAAAATCTACATGGAAAATAAAAAATAATATAAAAATCCACGTGGAAATTAAAAGGTGCTGACTAAGCCATCCATCATGTCAACTCATACTCCACGTAAGCAAAACTAACACAGTTTGCATTTATTTGACGGAAAAGACCTTTATGCTTCAGTTAGACAACGTAAAGGATCTATTTGGAACTTTTAAAAGAACGAGGACCAAATTGGACCCGAGGGTATAGTTAGAGGACCAAAAAGGGTATTAAGCCTACTCTATAGGAACCTTTTGAAATATCTACGCTTTTAGGTTTAAAAAGGTTTTTTTTTAAATGAGATTAGGGAGATGAGAAGAGAAATATTTTTTAAGATTTTATGTTTAGAGAGACTTCTTGAGCCTCATGCCAACGTACCCACAAAGTGCAATATAGGATCAAAACCCCATAGTTCGTGGTTCAAATAACAAAAATGGTTTGTTTTGATTGATTTTAAATATAAAGACAAGTCGTCATTTTAAGGAGAAAACTACGAGTAGTCACCCACAAGTATAAGAAAATAACATTTACATCATCTTAAGATGGGGGATTTTCGCTTTGATAAAAATCAACAAGTCTATCACTCAACATCTAGGTGGAAAATGTCAACATCTTAAATACACTCATGTCTAAACTTTTTGAAAAATTTTAAAAGAAAAAGTGCACAAAGGCACAAAATGTTTAAATGAGTTGTTGTATTTTTTTATGTCTTTTTAAAATTAGTCAAAGTATGATTAACATTGATTGACATTTATTAAAGAAAACAAAGTTTGAAAAATCACTTGACCAAAGTCAATTTTTTTTATGAAAGCAGTTTAATTTTGAAAACAAGAAGGTTTTGAAAATTAAAGAATGGGAGGAGATGAAGTGACTACCCTAAAACGTAAAATAAAAGGTAAAGAAGGGGGCATCTAACCACACAAGGAGCAAACACTTAACAAAAAGTCAACATGAACATTCCTCTTCCTTTTGGATTCAAATCACAAGCATAAAAACCAGATAAAACAAAACATAATAGGAAATACCAAATTAAACCATAGCAAAGCCAAAGCGAAGTCTTCCAAGGATTGAAAGCCAATTAGGAGAGTCATATATCAGATGCTTTTCAAGGCCAAAGTATAAACACCTGCACACAGAAAATTTCCCAGACAAATAGACAAAAACAACACCAAAGTCCAAGGTCTCAAATCTCCAATAACAAAGGGCAAGAATCCTATATCTAAGTCCGAAGTTCAAGTCCAAAGCCAAGCATAAGGCCGTAACAGTCTGGAATTAAGAGAACCAAGCCTTTTAATATTTATTAGTATCTTAAGAGAAGTATGGTCCAAGTGGATAAAATAAAAGAGCATAAACATAAACATGTGTCCAAGTGGACAAAGAGAAAATAAGATGATAATAAAAAAGCTAAAAGTAAAGGCATAAAGTAAATGACTAGGAAATAAAGAGCAAAAATTAAATGACAAAGTAAACTTAGTGTAATTATATAGTTAGTAAGTTAGTGTTAGTGATGAAGAACATTTGGTGGTTTTTCGAAGAATACTCGACTATTCAATCATAAGCATGAAAACATGAATCCATACATCATTAAGGGAAGGGCGCCAACTCGGATAAAATTGATGAGTATGCCAACTAACTCCCTTAACAACAAGGAGACAATCTATTTTACACCACACTAGGGAGAGTAGGAGATTGACAACTCACTTACAAAAATAAACCGATTTCTGATTTCTGGACAATTTAGTGCTATGTTAACCAATCGTAATCAGACTTATGTAGAAGCCACAACTATCTGAGGCCAGTCAATAACAAAGTTCGTGTTAATACAAGTTAGAGAAATGACATGTAGGTCATTCTCCTAAAACTTGTCACACTAAAAGAAAAGAGGTAGTGGTCTCATCTTGATCATAAATTCAAATAGAAGTCTAATGATATGTAAGATTTTAATTGACCAAAAGAAAAATAAGCAGAAGAGGGGAAGGGAAGCCAAATTGAATTACAATATTTGAATCATTTCATCTTTAAGTTCCATCACTTTTCTTGGTGGATTAAGGTACTAAACCTATCACTAATTCAAAACACCTAAAATCAATCCAATGATCCACTTAAAGATAGATTTGAACTAATGTAGGTTTGTCTAACCTCATCAAACACCCAAAGTCCATGGAATTTAAAGAGAAATTTGATCAACAAACACTACAATTCAAGGCAAAAACCAAAGAAATGGAAGAAGAAAGGAAAGAACTCAAAACAGTCCCAAAACAAGCAAAAAAACATAATTCTGACTCTGGTTAATTGATTAACCAATTTGTACATACCTTTGGTTAATCAATTAACCCTGGCAGGACAGCAAATAAATTTGAAAAAAAACCAGCATTCATGATTCAATCATTTCTTCAAACATCTCATGATCATGAATGCAATTGAGCACGAAAATTCAAGTAAAACAACAACAAATATCATCAATGAAACACAATTTGCAAGATCAAAAATTCAAGCAACAAGAATCAATAAGAGATCACATTGTGGAAGATGAAAATTAAGCACAACAATGGTGGAACAAGAGTTTACCACTTCCAAATCTTAAAATGCTTCAAATCAACTTCAAGAACCACACTCCAAAGCTTTGATCTACAGAATTTGATGTTGAAGAAGTGTTTTGATGGAGGTTTAGCTCAAAGATTAGTAAGTTTCAATGAAAAGTTTACTAACTTTTAATGGAAGAAAGAGCTTTGGTGAATTTGGGTAGATGAAGAAAATTGAGAATGAGGAAGAATTTTGACAAGGTGAATTTGGCTATCAAAAGATTGGAGAATGAATGAAATGAAGCCTCTATTTATATAATTTAGGCTTGAGAGTTTTGGTGGCTTGGAGCTTGGTTTGGAGCCAAAATTAGGCTTTGAATTTTGAATTTGGAGGAAAAATCAAGATCAAGTGGTGATTAATTAGGGTGTATGGTGGGAATTAATTGTGATTATGTAGGGGAATTATTTGGAAGTGATCTAGAATATTCTCATGATGAAACAAGTGAATTTTGGTGCCAAAATGCTGCAAAATTTGAATTTGTTGTTGCTGGCCAAAATTTGCACGTGTTAATCGATTAACCCATTTTAGGCAAATTTTGGTTAATCGATTAACACAGTGAAAAAATGAGAAAAATGGCTTTTTGTTGTGTTGTCTTGGCTCTGGCTTGATCTTTTTTACTTGTCAAAGAAGGCATGGAAATAAACACATGAACCTTAGAGTCTCTTGAGTAATTGATAACATTGAATCACACTACGTATTTGACTCGGATTGCACATGTTTCTTAGGATTTTATTGCTATTTTCTTGTGTTATGCTTGTGTTTTGTTTTGTTTTCAGGTTCTTTGTATTCCCAGAGCTTCTCGTGAAGAAATGAAGAAAAACGAGCAAGAAAACCAGTTTTTGAGGAAATTGTACACATGGCATCCACCATGGCGGACGCAATAGGGTAGGCCATGACTGGATAGGAGTCAACTGCTGTCAACTGCCATGATCTCCACTTCTTTCTCCCTTGGTTCACATGGCGGGCGCCATGAGGGGGTGGCGGGCGCCACCTTTGTCGAATGGTTTCCCTCCCAAAAGAAGTTGGGGGGCACTTTGGTCTTTCCATAGTTTTTCCTAGGCTATAAATAGATGAGTCCTTGATCCTTTTTCTTCATTCAAGCTTAGTTTCAGAACTCAAGCCATATATTTTTAGTATTGTAAAGTGATAAACTTCTCACATCAGGGAGTTATCACACTGTTTGATCGAGTCTGTAATAGAGTTTGGAGCACTCTGGTAGAAGTTAATCTTGCCGCAATTTTCATTTCCAGTCATTTATTTCCAGTTGTACCAGATTTAAAGCCTCCGATTTGGAGCAGGTTTCTATTTACTTTCCCGCACCATTTATTTTCTCGCACTATTTACTTTCTCGCACCATTTATTTTCTCGCACTATTTACTTTCTCGCACCATTTATTTTCTCGCACTATTTACTTTCTCGCACTATTTACTTTCTCGCACTATTTACTTTTCCGCACTATTTACTTAAAAAGAATCTACTTTAACATGATCTATTTCAACATGTCTATTTACATTTCCATGTCCGGATAAATTTTTAAGGTTAGAATGTAAGGATCATAGTTAAAGTAGTATTCCATACAAGGTGTCAATAGAAATGCTTAGGGGTTATTCTGATTTTTAACACAAGTTTTCTGCACTTTATTTATGTTGGGTAAGATCGAAAGCCGTCCAACCTTTGGTTAAACTTGGTTAGTCTTAACTGTTCAAAGGAAGCGAAAGCGCTTTGTCTAGTTAAGTAGGAGTTTTTAATACTTTAGAAAAACGATTTTAAAACTATTTTCGGACGCGTCTACGGGTTTAAAGTCCGGTTCGCATGAACCTCTTTTGTTAAAAGTTCCAAGTCAAAATACTTTTCAACTGAGTCAAGAAACTATATTTCTTTAAAATAGGTTTATTACTTTAACGCAATGCGCACCTTTTTATAAGTGACAATAAGAGGGTTCGATTAAGGGATAAACTCGGTTCTGAATACGCGAAAGCGACAATTCCCGTTAAATTAGTTCTTTTCATAAGTAGAAAACATTACCCCATAAGTGGTTCTATTTACAAGCATTTGGAATACTATCTGACTGTGTGAATTACATTCAGGCCTGTTGTTTTAAATTGAATTTTATATCTTCGTACTTTACTTTGCTTTTACTGTGCACTCACGAACTCCCGATTGATTTGCCTTAGATAAACATCGTAACAATAGAAACCGATAGATTGACGTTTGGTCTCTGTGGGATCGATAATCTTTTATATTACTCTGACGCGATTCATATACTTGCGAAAACACCGCATCAAGTTTTTGGCGCCATTGTTGGGGACCAATTACGTCAAATTTTGTACCCTGTTGTTACACCGTCTAGACTAAGGCTTTATCTACTGGTCAATGCGAAGAACTCGTAACACCGGTAGTCTTATAGATCCTTTAGCGGAACCTAAACGTTACGCTCGCGCACGTCTCTCACTACGTAGAATTAAGGAAACTATGGCCGAAGACCATAACCAAAGACCCCTTAAGGATTTCGCTCAACCATCCGATGACGAACCCATTTCTAGTATAGTAAACCCTAATATTCCTGCTAACAATTTCGAACTGAAACCCTCCCTATTACAATTAGTACAGCAAAACCAACTCGCGGGTCTCCCTTTTGAGAACCCAAATCAACATATAAAAGTCTTCATCTAATTAGCTGACACTTTTAAAACCAATGGTGCTACTCCTGAGGCGATTCGTCTAAGACTATTTCCTTTCTCCCTCAGAGACAAAGCCCTTACATGGTTAGATTCCTTTCCAGCCAATTCTATTACAACTTGGGAATACCTTAGGAGAGTATTCCTTGCTAGATATTTTCCCCCAAGTAAAACTGCTGTTTTTCGAAACCAAATAACCAGATTCACTCAAAACCAAGGTGAATCACTCTTTGAAGCTTGGGATAGATATAAAGACCTATTGAGAATATGTCCACATCATGGCCTGGAATCATGGCTAATCATTCACACCTTCTATAATGGACTTCATTATAACACTAAGATGACCATCGACGCTGCCGCTGGTGGCGCTCTGATGAATAAACCTTACCCTGAAGGTTGCACTCTCATCAAAGATATGGCTCAAAACCATTGTCAATAGGGAACAGAATGAGCAACAGTGGAGAAGAAAGAAGCCCAAGGAGGAATACATGAGATAAGTTCTATAGACATGATGCAAGCCAAAATGGACGCTTTGGCCCTTAAGGTCGAACATATGTATGCAAACCCAGCTACTGCAGCAGCAATCTCGTCGGAATGCGAATTATGTGGAACCAAAGGACACAAATCAGCGGAATGCAATCTGTTGAATGAAACTAAATAAGACCAGGTCAACTATGCCCAAGGGAACCCATTTTCAAACACTTATAACCCTGGATGGAGGAATCACCCAAACTTTTCCTACAAAAACAATAACCCTATCCAAAATCCTGCACCTCCAAGACCACCTGGTTTTCAAGCCCAGAGACAAAACCAACCTATGCAAGCTGTGCCGCCCAAGGCGAACCTTGAGAAAATTGTGAAAACTTCATTTCGGCTCAAACCCAGCAAAACAAAGAATTCCTAAACCAAAACATTCATGTAAACGAAATGATTACCCAGTTAGGAACCAAGGTAGACCAAATAGTCACCCACAATAAGATGCTTGAAACCCAGATCTCTCAGGTAACTCTCAAACAAGCTCCCGAAACCACACCTGGAGGACAATTTCCTGAACAACCTCAACAAAACCCCCGAGGACAAGCCAATGCAATTACCTTACGAAGTGGGACCGCTTACGATGAACCATTTAACCCGGCATTGGGTAAACCCAAAACTTCTAAGAAAAGCATTGTACCTACGGACGAAGTAGAGGAATCAGTGGAATATGAAGAACAGAAAAACCAAGATAAGGGAGAAACTATAGATAAAACTAATGAACCACCCCCGCCATACAAACCTCTAATACCCTATCCACAAAGACTCAAACAAACCAAGATCAATAACCAATACCAGAAATTCATTAAATTCATAGAGAAACTTCATGTGGAAATCCCTTTCACAGAAGCCATCACCCAGATACCATCTTATGCAAAGTTCCTCAAAGACATCCTTACCAATAAACGTAGACTTGATGATCCAAAACCTTTGGAATACAATTCCATTTTCGAGAATAAACTTGCCAAAAAGGAGAAAGATCCTGGAAATTTCTCCATACCTTGTATTTTGGGGAGTTATGTCATCGATAAAGCTTTCCTGGACTTAGGAGCTAGTGTGAGCTTAATGCCTCTAGCAGTTTGTGAAAGGTTAACACTAGGAGAACTGCAACCTACTAAGATGTCTCTTCAATTAGCCGATAGATCCGTCAAATTTCCAGTAGGCATATTAGAAGACGTCCCAGTTAGGATCGGTCAATTGTTTATCCCTACTGATTTTGTTGTCATGGACATTAAAGAAGATGATGACATCCCAATCCTCCTAGGTAGGCCATTCTTATCAACCGTAGGAGCCATAATAGATGTCAAGAGAGGAAAGTTGACTTTTGAGGTAGGTGATGAAAAGATAGAATTCATTTTGTCGAAATTTCTCATGGCACCAATATTAGGAGACGCATGTTATGCCATAGACATCATTGATGAATGCATTAGGGAACTAGATCAAGAAGAACCCATAGAAACAATCAAACTATCTTCAACCCTCATAAGGGAAGATGATGGATTTATGGAACCCTACATTGATGATAACCTTCACGAATGTTTATCCCTTACCCCCAATCCAATACTATGCCCCAAGAAACCAACTTTAGAACTTAAAGAACTGCCCAAGAATCTAAGATATGAGTTTTTGGACGAGGAAATGAGTCGTCCAGTTATAGTCAGTGCTACCTTAAACCAAGAAGAAACAGACCAGCTCTTATATGTTTTGCGGAAATATCCCTCAGCCTTAGGATATAATATCTCTGATCTGAAAGGTATAAGTCCATCGGTGTGTATGCACCGGATTTTACTTAAGGAAGATTCGAAACCCTCCAGAGAACATCAAAGAAGGATAAACCCTATAATGAGTGATGTTGCTAAGAAGGAAGTTCTTAAGTTACTGGAAGCAGGTATAATTTATCAAATCTCAGATAGTAAGTGGGTGAGCCCTGTGCATGTAGTACCTAAAAAGGGAGGCATCACAGTCGTGCAAAACGAGAAAGGCGAACATGTAGCAAAACGGATAGAAAGAGGATGGCGTATGTGCATAGATTATAGAAAATTAAATAAAGCAACTAGGAAGAATCATATCCCTTTACCATTTATAGACCAAATGCTGGAACGTTTAGCCAGACACTCCTATTTTTGTTATCTTGATGGATATTCGGGATTCTTCCAAATTCCTATTCACCCAGAAGATCAAGAAAAAACAACCTTCACATGCCCTTATGGAACCTTTGCCTAGAGACGAATGCCTTTCGGCCTCTGTAATGCTCCAGCTACCTTCTAGCGTTGCATGATGTCAATCTTCGCTGATTACCTTAATGGAATTATGGAAGTATTCATGGATGATTTCTCGGTATGCGGATTTGATTTCAAAAACTGTCTCGTTAACCTTGAGAAAATCCTGAAAAGATGTGTGGATGTAAACCTGGTGCTAAACTGGGAGAAATGTCACTTTATGGTTACCGAAGGTATAGTTTTGGACATGTTGGTTTCTACCGGAGTTTTATCAAGGATTTCTCTAAAATAACCAAACCTTTAACTGGCCTCCTGATGAAAGATGTCGAATTTAATTTTGATGAAAAATGCATCGAAGCATTTAACCTTTTGAAAAAAGCGCTAATTTCAGCACCCATTATGCAACCCCCAGATTGGGCCGAACCATTCGAAATCATGTGCGATGCTAGCGATTACGCTGTAGGAGCTGTTCTAGGTCAAAGAAAGGATAAGAAATTACATGTAATTTATTATGCTAGTAGAACCCTAGATGCTACTCAGCTTAACTACGTGTAGATGGCTAATTTCGACGCCAAGGAAATGGTTCAGAGGAAATTGGATTTTTTTTTTAATAGGATGATTTGGCGGGAAGATTTCATGATGTAGGAAGCTGGTCGAAGATCAATGGCACTCAAGGAAAGTTGGCCAGATTCTTCTAAGTACAAAAACGTGTTCAAAAGGAAAGGATGTTTTCTTTCGACGGAGGTTTTGAAATCTAAAGTTTAAGAGGGACATTTATTACTTTTTCGACAAATTCGACAAGATGAAGAGGCGCAACGTTTCGACACAAAGGGAAAATTCAAATTCAAAGAGTTATAACGTTTGGCATAAGACGCGTGGAAACTTTAGAAGAAAAGAAGACATGCAGACGGCCAAGTGTCAAAGATTTAGAATTTTTCGGTTATTAGGCAGTTATTGTATTTGTATATAAATAGGATAGTTGTTGTAGAATTTTAGTGTGTGAAAACTTGTACTAAATTCCTGTAAATACTCAAAGTACCCGTGTGAGAGAAAAGAGTTTATTATCTGGAAATGTACGTGTGAAACACCATCTTTTTAAGTTTATAAAAATTCAAAGTCTTTTTATAATTGCCTTTCCTTTTCCCAGTCATTTATCCTTTGTTATTTACTTTATGCAAGTTTTAATTTCATTCAATTTATCTTTTCGCCGGAAGTTGTTATTTAGTTCTTTAACCAAACCATTCATCCATAAAAGATATAATAAAACAAACCATCAAAACACCATTATCCTAAGAGTTAGATAATTTTGCACATGTATCCCAAGATTTGTGTGGTTGGTCCTGCAAGTAACCCAGTTTTATAAGAGATTGGTAAACCAGAGGTTGTTCGCCAAAATCAACAGCGAACAAATTGGCACGCCCAGTGGGACCAGTGCAAAATTTTAAATTTTTTACAAAATAACTCTTAGCCAAATAGTTTCTACTTCGTCGTATGATTTTGAGAAGCGGTAAATTAGCCGTAACCGACGTAGAAAGACCTAAAAGAACAAGAGTAAGAAGAATGGCAAATCAGCCAAATAATCCAAATCCAAATGAAAACATTCCAGTTTCCAACCCTATCCCTTCAACATGGGGAAATGTGGATTCAAACCCTGTTCTGGAGGAGGTTATGCCTTCATCAACAGGATCTATACCAGCGGTTTCACTCTCTCAAAATATGCCTAGTTCTTCCACAATGGGACATTCAATGCCCATGGGGACGCCTCCTCCTAGAGGACATAATTATAGGCCATTTCAGACAAATTTTTCCATGCCTATGTTTGGTAGAGAACAACCATATGGAATGCCAACTTCAGTGATGGCGAACTTGCAAAATGTACCATCCTTGTATTCTGATGCCATGGTCCACGTGTCTTCACCACTACAAGGATCGGGATATGGTGGAAATACGAGTAGATTGAACCAATCCCTACCAAATTTCCAAATGCCAGCAATTACAAATAATTCTGCGCAAGTAATTCGACAACAAATGGACGAAAGTAATTATGATATGGTCCAAATGTTGACACAACAAATGGGAGCAGTGTTTAATCCTTTAATACAAAACACTACCCAAACCAACCAATTGTTGGCTGTGCAAATGACACTTATTGCTGACTTTTTTGGTGTTCCCCAAACGCGACAAAGAGAACAGTTAATTCAAAACCCAGTAGTGAATGTCGAAGAGGAACCCACAATAAATCAAAGGCCTTTAGAGAATCCTCAGGCGAACCCTAGAAACCAAGAGGCAATGGTCGAACAGCCTCGTGTCGAAATCCCCGTTCAACAAGAACCAAGGAGGGTAATAGTCCAGAGAGGCCAAGATGTTGATGATGTGTTGCAACAGCAAATACGATATAATAACCTGCCTGCCGAAAACAATTTAGCAGCCATGATCGAAAGGATAATGGCGCAAAATGGGGTAAATGTGGGATTACAAAGGCCTAGTTATGCTTCCCCATTATCTGAATATGTTCTACAACAGGAATTACCCCCAAGGTGGAAAGTCCCCAAATTTACCAAATTTTCAGGGGACACTAACGAATCCACCATAGAACATATAACGCGTTATTTGATCGAAGCAGGAGAAATAGCCAATATTGAAAATTTGAAAATGAAATACTTCCCAAGTTCTTTGTCAAAAAATGTGTTTACCTGGTTTACATCCTTGCCTGCGAACTCTATATTCACATGGACCCAATTAGAAAGATTGTTCCATGAACAATTTTATATGGGTCAGACTAAGATAAGTTTGAAGGAATTAGCCAGTGTTAAGAGGAAATTTTCAGAGCCTATAGATGATTACCTAAATAGGTTCAGGTTGCTTAAGGCGAGATGTTTCACTCAAGTGCCAGAACAAGAGTTAGTCGAAATGGCCGCAGGGGGTCTAGATTATTCTATAAGAAAGAAACTAGACACTCAATATTTGAGAGATATGGCACAATTAGCAGATAGGGTAAGACAAATTGAAAGGCTAAAAGCTGAGAAATTTAGATCAAATAAAAATAAAAAGGAAAGAGTGGCCTATGTAGGAGTATGCCAGGATAATGATAGTGACGAAAATGAACTAATTTTGTTCGACGAACAGGAAATTGATCTGGCAGAACTAAAGTCAGACCCACCATACGCCTGTAAAGTACTAGCTCCGTCGAATGGGAAAAATCTAGTCGAACCTGAAAAGAATGATAGGTTTCCTAAAGATGGTCAAAGATCCAGTCGAACCAAGTGTGACGAAATTTTCGACTTATTAGTCAAAGATGGTCAATTAATAAAACCAGCAGGCACTAAAGAGCCTCCTATGGACCAACAGAAAAAGAGAGGTTTTTGCAAATACCATAACTTTTTGGGTTATAAAACTTCTCAATGTTTCCTTTTCAGGGATCTTGTTTAGAATGCAATCCGTGATGGAAGACTGAAGTTTGGAGACAAATCAAAACAACAGATGAGGATTGACTCAAACCCCATGCAGGTGGTCGAAGCCAATTACGCTAAACCTTCCACTGTGAATATGGTGGAAGTCGAAGTAGCCTCTGATTGTAGTTTTGAAATGGTGGAAGCTGCTGAGGGCTTCGACAATAATGTCAACATGGTGGAGGTTGCTGATGATCTCCTAGACGAACCTGAGGTGGAAAAGATATCCAAGGACTTCGTAGACCAGCCAGTGTTGATCAAGATTACTGAAAATCTTGATGTAGGGAATTTGAATAACGACATCAGCAAAGTTGAGACTAATGAAGGTTTCGACAGTAAGAGCAAAGTTAGAGATACTGAAGTCTTCGACAGTCAGCAGAAAGAGGAAACTACTGAAGGTTTCAACAACCAGAACGCAGTTGGAATTACTGAAGGGTTCGATGAAGAGGATAACAACAAAATTGTTGAAGATGGAGTAATTTGGGATACTTTAGGGGAGCCCAGTGGAAAATTCGACTATCTTGTGAAATACTCTGCACCCCCAAGTTCTCGTATTGACATCAACAAGATCCAGCCAACTGGCTAGGGAGATTTCTTTGAAGATACTAATGAAGGAGCAAATGACAATACCCCTATCATCAAAGAGGAGGCTACTGAAGGCCTTAATCATGACAAAATAGAGACAATGAAAGTTGCTGACAAGATCAACACTATGGAACCAGTCAATAAGAACGTCACCAGAATCAAGGCAGAGGCTGATGAAGGCCTTGTAAAGCCTGCTCCTTATGGGATTTTGCGTAGAACAATGAAAGACACTAAAGGAAACTTAGTTGAGCAATGCTGCAAGCTCATCTCCAGGGACTTACCCTCAGGAGGAAGCTTCGACCAGGCGAAAGAGAATGCTGGAGAGGAGGCAAGACTTATCGAAAGAATGAATAAATTAAGTATCACTGATGACCAGAATGTGGATGCCAACATGGTGGAAATTTCTCAGAAGAAACGAACAGAAACTGACGAAGAACGCCGTCGAGAAGAGTATCAGAAGTTGGCTTACCCTAAGGAGGAGGAGAACTTAGTCGAATTCATCCAAAGGTGCCAGAGTAAGAAGGCTGAAGTCATGTTGTGCCCACGGTGTAGTGCGGTGTTCGATAAGAAGGCAGCAAACAATCTGGAGGGGGTAGAGAAAGCCAAAAGAAGAGGAAACTGGGGGGCAATCCCAGCAGCCAGAAATGGAAGGTTCGATCCAAGGAGGGGTGAGCATCACAACCAAAGGTTTGGCGAAGGACGTCATAGAACTTACAAGCCATCTGTCAAAGCTGAGGATGATAAGTGGGTCCAACCAATCAGAAATGCTCAAGGGCAGAAAAAATGGAAGAATTTTGAAATACAGAGAGGTTCCTCCATGGAAGGAAAAAGGGAGGTCGAAAAACAGAAACCAAGACCATACCCATCAGAGAACTATAAAGGAAAGAATCCCATGTCAAGGTCTCAGTGGAGAAGGTTCCAAAGACAGAAAAGAGCAGAAAAAGAGGCTGCAGAAAAGAACAAAATCAAAGAAAAAACTGTTGATGAAAATAGATCTGGGTCAAGCAAGAACATGCAGATAATGAACAAAGAAGAGTCTGTTCCCAAAAACGAGCCCTCTCAAAAGGACGAACCAAGCAACGTGCTGGAGATGTCGAAGCCTAACAACAAGGTGCCGGAAGACGATGAAGTGACTGATGATTTTAGGTCAGACTCAGAAGCATCTTTCGATGTCATATGCAATGTGGTTTCAGTACTGCCTAGAGACTATGATAGAGTGATGGAGATCGAAGACGAAGAAGATGATGTTGAAGACGACAGCATGGGGCTCAGGCCTGTGTGTTATTATATAATGAATAATGGCTGTGTCGAAGAGCAGAACGCTTTCTTTGAGAGACCAGATGATGCAATGAAGGCACACTTGAAGCCTTTGTTCATAAAAGGAAAAGTGGAGAACGTTGGTGTCAACAAGATATTAGTAGACGGTGGAGCTGCTGTGAATTTAATGCCCCATTTCATGATAAAAAAGATTGGAAAAGATGACTCAGACACAAAGCCCCACAACACGGTGTTGTCAAATTATGAGGGAAAAGTAGGAAATACCATGGGAGTGATCCAGGTGAACTTAACTGTTGGAACCATAACAAGGCCAACAATGTTTATAGTGATAGCTTCAAGGGCGAATTATAACTTGCTGCTTGGAAGAGAGTGGATTCATGGGATATGAGCTGTACCATCATCCATGCACCAACGAATAGCCATCTGGAGGCCAGATGGGATTGTCGAGAATATTGAAGCAGATCAAAGCTATTTTATGACTGAAGTAAACCATGTGAATAGTCGAAGTTTCGACAAGAATTTGGCTCACATACCCCCCTACAACCCAGCAGAATTCGACTTAAAGGCAACTGACAACGCCTATTGTTCCATGTACCTTCACCCAACACATGGTTTTCAATGGGACAAAGAAGTAATTGGCGAACCAAGTCACGCATGGGGAACTTCTCATATTGAGCCAACCGGTTGGGGAAGTGAATTTGATGATTATGATGAGTGAAGCCTCAGCGATGGAAAGAATTACGGCTTATATAGCTGAAAATAAACTCAAAGCGGCCCTAGAGGCCGAAGTAAAATACATGGCTGTCGAAGCCAACAAAGAAGATTTTGAAGAGCAATGTCCCCAAAGGGATATTGAAAAAGGTTATGACAACAATCAGACGGGCGAATGGCAGAATCAGAAGCTTGACGCCATCTATGATGACGAACCCTTGGGGTTCGAAAAGGATCCAGCATCGACTAACATGAAGATGGTGGCACAAGATCCATTAGAAGAAATCAATTTAGGACTAGGAGCAGAAAGAAGGCCAACTTACATCAGCGCCAAGATAGATCCTCAGTTCAAAGTCGAAATAATCCAATTGCTAAATGAGTACAAAGACTGTTTTGCATGGGATTACGACGAAATGCCAGGATTAGATAGGAGTTTGGTCGAATTGAAGCTGCCAATAATGGAGGGAAAGAAGCCAGTAAAGCAGACTCCCAGACGCTTCGCACCAAAAATCTTGTCGAAAATAAAAGAAGAGGTCGAAAGACTTCTAAAATGCAGATTCATCCGTACCACCAGGTATGTCGAATGGATTGCAAACATAGTCCCTGTAATTAAGAAAAATGGCAAGCTGAGGGTATGCATTGATTTTAGAGATTTAAATTCAGCTACCCCTAAGGATGAATATCCTATGCCAGTGGCAGAAATGCTCATAGATTCTGCAGCAGGCCATGAGTATTTGAGTATGCTTGATGGATACTCTGGCTATAATCAAATTTTTATAGCTGAAGAAGATGTTCCTAAAACAGCTTTTCGTTGCCCTGGAGCAATAGGAACCTATGAATGGGTAGTAATGCCCTTCGGTTTAAAAAATGCTGGGGCAACTTATCAAAGAGCCATGAATTCAATTTTTCATGACTTTATTGACACTTTTATGCAAATATACATTGATGATATTGTGGTTAAGTCCGTTTCAGGAACAAGTCATATAGACCATCTTCGACAGTCCTTTGAAAGGATGAGAAAGTTTGGTTTAAAAATGAATCCCCTTAAATGTGCTTTTGGTGTGCAGGCGGGTGATTTCTTAGGTTTTGTGGTCCACAAGAAAGGGATCGAAATAAATGAAAACAAAGCCAAAGCCATAATGGAAGTGAAAGTGCCATCGACAAAGAAGGGATTGCAGTCTCTACTAGGGAAAATCAACTTTCTCAGAAGGTTCATTTCTAACCTTAGTGGGAAGACACAAGCCTTTTCACCCTTACTTCGACTAAAGAAGGAGGATTTCACATGGGGGCAAGAACAACAAGATGCCTTCGACAAGATCAAAGAGTATCTGGCTAGTCCTCCAGTTTTGATGTCTCCTTGTAGGAAAAGAAGTATGAGGTTATACATTTCGGCATCAGACAAGACTTTGGGAAGCATGCTGTGTCAAGAAGATGAAAATGGCGTCGAAAGGGCCATCTATTATCTCAGCAGAGTCCTAAATGATGCTGAAACTAGATATAGTGTGATAGAAAAATTATGTTTGTGTGTATATTTCTCTTGTACAAAGTTAAAGCACTATATAAAACCTGTTGATGTATATGTTTCTTCTCATTTCGACGTAATAAAGTATATGTTATCTAAATCCATTTTACATAGTCGAATTGGGAAATGGGCTTTGGCATTAACAGAATATTCCTTAAAATATTTGCCTTTAAAGGCTGTTAAGGGACAAGTGGTTGCTGATTTTATAGCTGACCACTCAATAAATGAAAATGAGGTAGAACATGTCGAATTAGAGCCATGGAAGTTATATTTCGACGGTTCCAGTCATAAGAATGGAACTGGTGTTGGAATACTAATTATTTCTCCTGATAGAATTCCAACAAAATTCAAGTACAAAGTCGAAGGCTTATGTTCAAATAATGAAGCAGAATATGAAGCTTTGATTGCCGGACTTGAAATATTGTTGGAATTGGGGGCAACAAGAGTCGAAATAATGGGTGACTCTGAGCTGGTGATAAAGCAGATGACAAAAGAATATAAATATGTCAAAGAGAATCTGATTATGTACTTCGTAATAGCTAACAGACTTCTCAAAAAATTTGACAATGTGGCTATTAGACACATTCCTAGATTGAAGAATCAAGAAGCAAATGATCTGGCTCAACTTGCGTCAGGCTACAAAGTGTCGAAAGAAAACTTGGAGAAAGCTATTGAAGTAAGGGGAAGAGTCATATCCACAAAATTGGCTCCCTCAGATTTGGAGACAATAAAATTAGGTTATGGGGATGAGGAAAATTTTGAAATTTTCAATGTAGATGATTCAGAAATTGAAGATTGGAGAAAACCTATCAAGGATTATCTACAAGACCCAAATCAGAAAGTCGAAAGAAAAATAAAGTACAGAGCTTTAAGTTATGTACTTTTCGAAAATGAATTATTTAAAAAGACTGCAGAAGGAATTTTGCTAAAATGTTTGGGCGAAGATGAAGCTTACATAGCTTTGTCGAACGTGCACAGTGGTGCATGTGGCGCACACCAGGCAGGCCACAAAATGAAATGGTTATTATTTCGACAAGGAATGTACTGGCCAACAATGTTGAAAGATTGTGTTGAATTTGCAAAAGGTTGTCAGGAATGCCAAGTGCATGCAGGTATACCACATGTCCCTGCAAGTGAGTTGCATTCAATTATAAAACCTTGGCCATTCAGAGGTTGGGCTTTGGATTTAATTGGTGAAATTCGACCAGTTTCTTCAAAAGGGCAGAAGTACATTTTAGTTGGAATAGATTATTTCACTAAGTGGATTGAAGCTATACCACTGGTGAATGTGGATCAAGAGACAGTTATAGAGTTTATCCAGAAACATATAATTTACAGATTTGGGATACCAGAAACAACAACTACTGATCAGGGATCTGTGTTTACTGGGAAAAACATGCAAATGTTCGCAAAAGACACAGGTTTTAAACTCTTAACTTTGACACCTTATTATGCCCAGGCAAATGGACAAGTCGAAGCAGCAAATAAGGTTGTGATAAATTTGATCAAAAAGCACGTGGGTAGAAAACCTAGAAACTGGCATAAGACTTTGGATCAAATTTTATGGGCTTGTCGAACGTCTCCTAAGGAAGCGACAAATTCTACTCCATTCAAATTGACTTATGGACATGATGCAGTTTTACCAGTTGATATTTATTTACAGTCGATTCGAATTCAGAGGCATCATGAAATTCCATCAGACATATATTGGAATATGATGATGGACGAGTTAGTCGATTTGGACGAAGAAAGATTAAATGCGTTAGATTTATTGAGAAGGCAAAAAGAAAGAGTCGAAAAGTTTTACAATAAGAAAGTGAAATTTAAGACCCTTTTAGTAGGGGATTTTGTTTGGAAAGTAATTCTTCCTATGGATCGAAAAGATAGATTAATGGGAAAATGGTCTCCTAAGTGGGAAGGACCTTTCCAAATTTTAAAAGTTTTTTCAAATGGCGCATATGAGGTCGAAGAGATAGATAAAGATAAAAGAATACTAAAGATAAATGGCAAGTATTTGAAAAAATATAAGCCAACATTGCAAGAAATTGAAATAGCAGTCGAATAATTGTAGAAAGAAAAGCAATATGGCGGATAAAAAATCTTCTCGCCAAATAATACAGATCCATTGTCATTACAAAAAAGGGCTTTAAAATCCAAACAAAAATTACAAGTGTTCAAACAGGAAAGGATGCTTTCAGCTTCTCAAATTTCGATTTCTGGATTTGAAGGCGTCGCTCACAAAGTGTCTTGTTTTTAGAAATCTCCTCAATCTCCTCGCCAAGCTTACAGGCCCTGTCGACATGGTGCACACCAACTTCTAGCTCTTTGCAGATTTATTCTTGGTCATTCTTCTACAGTTCTGCTTGACGTTTTTCTGCTTGTGAAATTTTGCCTTGGAGGACAGCAATTTGTTTTTTCCATTTTAGAATGTTTTCGCCACACAAAGCTGCTTCCCGCTTATTTTGCTCAGAAACTTGCTCCATTTCGGTTACCTTGTTGGACGAATTCGACGCAGCTTCCCACTCAGCAAGTTGAGTCTCTGTTTTGTTTTCAAGCTTCTTGGAGTACTCTCGAAGTCGATTAAAGTCAGTTGTCACAAGATCTATCAAGGACCTTCTGTCGAATGTCTGCAAGCGATTCGTCCATTGATTTGGCATCAGAAGTAGTTCCTGAGGTGGTTGAACTACTGATGGTAGTATCAGCAAAGTTGTAGCGGGAACTGAGCATGGCTTTTAGGTACTCAAAAGGCCTTTGTACCTTCATACTTTCTAGCTCCTCATGAGAGAACTGGGTCGAAGTTGTCCCGGTCGAAGCAGCTTTAGTTGTTTTACCAAGATTTTCTTCAACATTTTCTGTCTTTTCGCCAGTATCAGCAGCAGGAGTTGGTGGCCTTTCATGTTCTTCTTCTTCTTCTTCTTCGGCATCACTTGCAGCCTCCTCATCTTTCTCTTCGTCAGCAAATTCTGAATGAGGGGGAGATTGATCTTCAGCTTCATTTCTAGTGACAGTCGCTGCCGTAGGCATCACGGTGTCCCCATCAGTTTCGACGAAGTCTTCAGTATCAGGGCCAGTCTCTTCTTCCACTACTTTTGGAATTCGTATAGAAATGGCAACGGGTTGATCTACTTCGGTGGCTGATTCCTTCGCTGAATTCTTGGGAGAGGATTTGGAGGCACTGGCTGGGTTATAAGTAGGATCACTGCTGGTCTTGGGAAGAACTTGGATCATAGGTTGACCATGAATATCGACAGACACCTGAAAGATGAATAGGTCAAAGAAGCGAATACAAGTAAAACAGCTTGTTAGCATCAAAAGGAAAAGAAAAGTCATACCTTTGGAATTTTGGTCTTCAGGCTAAAACTTTCACTTTCCGCTGGAGCAGGAGTGATTTCATCACCTGGTTCCTTTGATAGAATTTTCTCTAAAACTTTGGGAGCAGGAAGTTTCTGTGGGAGAGGTTTGGTTGCTTTTTTCTTCTTTTTGGTGGGTTTTACCTGATCTGGTGACTCATCACCATCATCAATTTCATCAGCTTTGACTGTTTTTGCTTTTCTTTTCTTTGGCGTTGGTGGGGGTTTTCGACTGCCCTGTGGATCAAAGAAATTTCATTAGTTAGTTCAAGAAAACGAAACACTTGGACTATATAGAAAAAAAAAGAAAGTAAATTGATACCTTCGCCAAAGGTGTCTTGGCAGTATCTTTCTGAGGCTCTGCTTCTCCTACGGTTGTTGCTTCGACTGTGGCAGGTTTCTTGATTGGAATCTTAATAGCTAGAAAAGAAAAAAAAAAGGGAAAGAGTCAAACATAAAAACATATATTCAAATAAATAAAAAGTGAGATTGAACTGCTTCCCGTTTTCCACACCTTCATATATAGGGGTTTCCACGTGAACGTGTTCTAGGCCAATATGAAGGTGACCTTTGAAATTGTCCAGGGTGTACTTAGTCGGAACCACTCGCTTGGCACGTTTTTGGTTATCCTGGCGAAGAACTTTTAAATGCTCCCCACAAATGAACCAATCTGGGAATGGAGGGCTAAAAGCCACGCCAAATGCAGCAGATGGTAGAGGGGGAAATTTTGGGCGATAAAGTTTAAAAGCTACCTCATAACGTTGTTCTGGTCGAACATACGAGGGTAGTTTTAACTCATCAAGTTTTTCTGTAAACTTTCATTTTAAAGTAACTGCTGCTTCGCGTATGGTTCGACTAAGATCATCAGGCCTGTAGGCAGTTTCAAAGTATTTCTGGAAAGCTTGGATTTCTTTGATGTGTCGAGAAGTACCTTTCTTGGTCCTGTACTGCACAAGGGCAAAAGCTCTAGTCAGTTGGGTGGTAAAAGCATCCACGTTAAACATCTGAGACTCATAGTAAGCTCTCCACCATTCATCGAACTCTAGAGTACAGAGGAAGATAGGTCGAAAAACCACTGGTTGGATTTCGACCAGGTTAGAATACTTCGTCAGCTGTTCAGCGCATTCATCTTTAGTGTGGGTCATGTTGTAATGGATCAGAGAACCTTTCCTGGAAAAAAGAGGTTTTGGTATGATCTGTATCAACCCAAACTGTCGAGAAACCAGGTTGGGCTGATAGTTGACAAGGGAAACTTTGAGTTTTGAAGGGCCAAGTCTGGATACTAAAAGTCTTGGAGTAAGGAAGGATTCCCAGACGCTAAGAAATTCGTCTTCCAGCGATTTCGATTCTAGGGGAAGTTTTCTGGTAAACCATGAGGGTCCAACTTTCCTTTCAGCAAAAGGAGCCATGTTGGGTGTAAAACTATAACGTTTGGCAAACATCATGACATAGCTAGTAAAGGTTTGTTGAAGACTCAGGCCTTCGTCATGAGGTGTCAGCTACGCCAAATGAAGACCTTCGACGCGTTTGTCCCCTAGAACAGTTGAGTCCACAGTGGATTTGTTGGGAAGAGAAGCTTCGAAAGTGGCATTGAGCCACAACTGTAAAAGCCAAAAAGGCCCTGATAGCAGCAAAGTCTTCTTTTCTTTGATATTCTTTAAAGTGGTGACTCCTTCGCCAAGGGATTCATATAGGTTCGCCAGGATCTTCTCGCTAAGACATAGCTTGTGCTCAGCATGAAGCTGATTCGCTATGGTGATATAGCGCTTCGCCACCTGGAGAGATCTGGAGCAGAAAACGCACCTCGACAGCCAAAGGGCCAGGAAAGCTACATGTTCTTGGTAAAAAAATTCCTTGGTTTCCTTGTCATGGTAATTGGCTATATAGGCTGTGAAGGTGGCCTTATTGGTGTCGAAACCTATTGAATCGTCAGTAAGCAAGTTGGGGTCATAGTCAATTCTTAAGGGGCTTAATCCAGTGATAGCAGCTATGTCGAAAAGCGTAGGAGTGATCATCCCACAGGGAATATGGAAATTGTTGGAGGTACTATCCCAGAAATAGAGAGAGGCCAAAAGCATGGAGGGGCAATATCCTGGACCTACCTTCGACAATTGAATAAGATCGTAAATGCCCATGGCTTTCCAATCATTACCCTTAACCCTTTCTACCTTTTCCAACCAGGCCAAATAGTCAGAGGGATCCTTCGACAGAGGACAGGACCTAAAAATTCTAAAATTGTTCATGTATTCTAGGTTTATTATTTTGTCAGAAGGAGTCCCTTGGCCATCTATTTTTGATTTTTCATCTATAATCTTCTCCTTCTCCGTCCTAGGCCTAACACCATTCGCTATGGGTTTGTAGCGATGGTAGGTGGGGAAAAACTCTCTCACCTTAACTGGGTCTAGCGTTAAGTCTGGTAGCGGTCCTAAAATTGCATGAGATTTTCTAGAAATTAAAATGGGAATAAGTACCTGAGATTGGTAAATGGAGCACTTTTCTTCTTCATAAGGAGGTTCTGGAACGTACTCGTGATTCCCCACCACTTTGGGCCCAAGAATCCTCTCCATTGGTGCTAGACTGTTGGACTTCCGAGAGTCTTTGCCGGTGACCTTTTGAGAAGTGGAGGAAGCCATTGCTGGTTACAGAGAAAGTGGAAATGAGGAAGATGAAGTTTTGAAAAAGCTCTTGGAGTGGAAACGAGGAAGATGAAGTTTGAAAAATAACGTAAAAGGGGGAGAAAGGAAGTTTTCAGCTTATATATAAGTTGGGAAAGAGGACCGGTTGGTATTCTGAAGGTGGAAATGGAAAAGTAGTGGAAAGTTAATGAAGTGGATAATGCTGACGGTGGCAGTTAGGGTTTGACCCACGATGTGATAGGAGTAGAGTAGGAATGATGAGAGCTCAAAAACGTGGGCTGAAGTGACATTTTGGGAAAAGCGCAATGATGATTCTGACACTTCTAATGTCTAAATCATATGAACAGTCACTAGTCGAATAGTCCATGGCGTCGAAAAGCACTGGAAAAAAATGGTTTTTTTCCTTCAGTCGAAAACGCATTTTTTGGGGGGCAATTTGTAGATGGATAATTTCGACGCCAAGGAAATGGTTCAGAGGAAATTGGATTTTTTTTTAATAGGATGATTCGACAGGATGATTCGACGGGAAGATTTCATGATGTAGGAAGCTGGTCGAAGATCAATGGCACTCAAGGAAAGTTGGCCAGATTCTTCTAAGTACAAAAACGTGTTCAAAAGGAAAGGATGTTTTCTTTCGACGGAGGTTTTGAAATCTAAAGTTTAAGAGGGACATTTATTACTTTTTCGACAAATTCGACAAGGTGAAGAGGCGCAACGTTTCGACACAACGGGAAAATTCAAATTCAAAGAGTTATAATGTTTGGCATAAGACGCGTGGAAACTTTAGAAGAAAAGAAGACATGCAGACGGCCAAGTGTCAAAGATTTAGAATTTTTCCATTATTAGGCAGTTATTGTATTTGTATATAAATAGGATAGTTGTTGTAGAATTTTAGTGTGTGAAAACTTGTACTAAATTCCTGTAAATACTCAAAGTACCCGTGTGAGAGAAAAGAGTTTATTATCTGGAAATGTACGTGTGAAACACCATCTTTTTAAGTTTATAAAAATTCAAAGTCTTTTTATAATTGCCTTTCCTTTTCCCAGTCATTTATCCTTTGTTATTTACTTTATGCAAGTTTTAATTTCATTCAATTTATCTTTTCGCCAGAAGTTGTTATTTAGTTCTTTAACCAAACCATTCATCCATAAAAGATATAATAAAACAAACCATCAAAACACCATTATCCTAAGAGTTAGATAATTTTGCACATGTATCCCAGGATTTGTGTGGTTGGTCCTGCAAGTAACCCAGTTTTATAAGAGATTGGTAAACCAGAGGTTGTTCGCCAAAATCAACAGCGAACACTACGCAACCACTGAAAAAGAACTCCTTGCCGTGGTTCTTGCTATGGACAAATTTCGATCTTATCTAGTATGAGCTAAAATTATAGTTTACACAGACCACACTGCTATTCATTACCTATTAAGCAAGAAAGATGCCAAACCTAGGTTACTTCGATGGATCCTTTTATTGCAGGAGTTTGATCTAGATATTCGAGACAAGAAAGGCACAGAAAATGTAGTTGCTGATCACCTTTCTAGACTTGAGTACCTGAAACCAGATTTAGTGCCTATAAATGATGATTTTGCCTATGACAGGTTAATAGCTAAGATAGAAGCCATTGAAGAAAATAACCTAGATCCTTATAAGAACCCTAAAAAATCTTTGGCGGTAAGTGGCGTACCTTGGTACGCCGATTTTGTTAATTACCTAGCCGCTGATATCATACCTCCTGACCTTAACTATCAACAGAAAAAGAAGTTCTTTAACGATGTAAGACAATTTTATAAGGACGAGCCACTTCTTTTTAAAAGAGGTACAGACGGTATTTTTCGTCGTTGCGTTCCAGAAGAAGAGGTAAGAAATATCATAGAACACTGTCACTCTGCACCCTACGGAGGACATGCTGGCACCTCCAAGACACACGCTAAAATTCTTCAAGCTGGCCTTTTCTGGCCCACAATGTGGTGTGATGTTCATGCTTATATAGTCAAATGTGACCGGTGCCAGCGCACTGGGAACATCTCCAGACGTGATGAAATGCCTTTAAGGAACATTCAGGAAGTATAACTTTTCGATGTCTGGGGTATCGATTTTATGGGACCATTTCCAGCCTCATTAGGAAATAAATATATCTTAGTAGTTGTTGACTACGTGTCTAAATGGATTGAAGCCATAGCCTCACCCGCAAATGACACACGAGTAGTGATTAAGCTGTTTAGGAATTATATATTCCCTAGATTCGGAGTACCCCGTCTTGTTATACGAGATGGTGGATCGCACTTCATATCAAGGATTTTTGATAAACTTTTAGGCAAATATGGAGTTAAGCATAGAGTAGCAACACCTTACCATCCACAGACTAGCAGCCAAGTAGAGGTATCTAATAGGGAGATTAAACAAATCTTAGAGAAAACTGTTTCAATAACTAGAAATGATTGGTATCAGAAGCTACAAGAAGCACTATGGGCCTACAGAACTGCCTTTAAAACCCCTATTGGAACAACTCCTTACCAATTGGTCTATGGAAAGTCCTGTCACCTACCCTTTGAGTTAGAACACAAGGCATATTGGGCCATTAAAACCTTAAACTTAGATTATTTGACTGCTGGTAAAAAGCGCATCCTTGACATTCATAAACTAGAAGAACTCCGCCAGTCTGCCTATGAAAATGCCATAATATATAAAGAAAGAACCAACGCTTGGCATGATAAAAGGATTATAAAGAAAGATTTCAATATAGGAGATCATGTTCTCCTCTTTAATTCCAGGTTGCGACTTTTTCCTGGCAAGCTTCGTTCAAGATGGACAGGTCCTTTCGAAGTTTCTAAAGTCCTAAAATCCAGAGCAGTTGAGATCAAGAACCATTCTTGTAGTCCATTCATTGTAAATGGGCAGAGGTTAAAACACTATGAAGGAGGTGACATTCCCATTGACTACTCCAGCCACATTCTGATTGATCCACCACTACCTACTTCAGCTACATGAGTTCTACTCGTCAAGCTAACAACGTTAAACAAGCACTGCATGGGAGGCAACCCACGATTTTCTTTATTTTTTTTTATTTTTTTCTTTTATGTTTATTACTTTCCATGTCTTACATTTTGTTTTTATTAGTTTGTTTGTATAGACTGACCTTTTATAATGTTTATGTTTTCAGGTCCCATTCTCTAACCCTTCTTTTCAGGATGCAGACCTTCGACGACATGCACGTCGATTTCAAAGATGACGCACAGAGACAGCGCTATTTAGTCCTTTATCAGCGCCTCATGGCACCTACCCATTACCCTGACCAGGCTCGCATGGATGCCTTAGGCATCGAGCCTAGTATAAGGTTTCTATGTAGCCAGCTTCAGTGGGATGAGTATGCTGATGACATGCATTCGACCTACAGAAACCTAACCCTGGAGTTCCTCAGTTCATTTAGCCATGAGCCATATGATGGTCAAGACGGCAGCATCATTTTCAGACTATTTGGGACAAAGTACTCCTTTACCCATAAGGGGTTTGGTGATTTACTAGGTTTCTAGACTTCCCCCGATGCCATTCCTGATTTACCTATGGGATACTTTATGAGTCGAGATATCGACAAGTTCCGGAGCGATATTACAAGTGGAGGAATCCCTGATCTGTCCACCCAACTATCTCACATTATCCATAACCCAGCTCTCAGGTATTTCCAGATGATCTATGCCCACACCTTCCTTGGAAAGGCTGATGCTGATGTCCATGTTAGTGAGGAGGAGATCTTCTTCCTTTTCTGCGTGAACCAGTCGCGTTCTGAAGGAATCATCCATGTGGGAGGAACAGTTACTCAGATTGCTACTGCTTTGGGTCTTACTAGTAAGCTGCTTCACCTGACTCCCTACTGCGGGTATACCACGCTGGATATCGATTTTTGCTTAGACCGAGGGTTGATGAGGAGAGCTTCCTTTCACCCTAACCAGTTCAGGCTCTTGATCGACAGCGGGACCATCCATTACTTCACTTTACCTGATCCTATGATGACTAGTGCCCACGACCCTGCTAATTGGAGTTATGCTTTAGAGGGTTATGGAGAGACAGTTGATGAGCTTCACACTCCACCGTTACTAGAGTATCACCCTACACCACCTTCTCCCAGGATTTTAGTGTTGTCGAATAATCTTTCCTTGCAGAGACCTGACGTGTACACACAGCTAGCTGAGCTACGTATGGAGACTGCCAGACTTCAACAGGAGGTTACTGACCTTACCTTGCAGGTCCAGGTGTCCGATCTGACTCACGCGACAAAGGCTGATTACTTGTATCAGGAGATCGCAGATCTACGCCGCGAGTTAGCCGCAGTTCGAGGTTCTAACCAGACCGAGGAGCATCCGGCTCCATGATGACACTACTCTCATTATCTTCTTTACCATTTTATTTACTTATTTCCGTTTTTCAGACTTATATATATATATATATGCATTTTTATGTTTATTATTCTCTCATTTTATTTTATTAATTTATTTACTTATTTATTATTTGTATTTTTATTTTTAGACCTAACAAAAAATATGCATGTACTAGAATAAGAAGGACGTGCTACCTGCACCACCTAAATAAAAGAGGAGAAGAAAGCCCAAGAAAGCAAAAATAAATCCAGCCCATACCTTTTGTTAAGGTGGCGCCCGCCATATAGTCCATGGCGCCCGCCATGGGGTCTGGAACTATATGCGGGGCAGAACCACCAAAACCCCCATTTTCTCACCTTCAAACTCCCTAATCTCCATTTTTGCCCATCCGAAAACCTCCATCAACCCCCATAAAGTTCACAAATTTTTCATCTACTCACCATCCCATTAACCTCTCTAACCTCCATTTTTGCCCATCCATCAAAATCTCTCAAAACCCACTTTTCACCACCTTTCCATAGAAACCCATTTCTCTCATTCTTCAACCTCAAAGGTGCATCAATGGAGTATGACGGTTACATCCTTCTCCAAGGCAAGTCCGGGGAAAGGCAAAAGAAACTTCTCGAGAGATTGCAAGCACGAGAGATTATCTCGACCCGATACGTCGACGAAGACTGTCTCTATACTCTTGGTATTTATCATAGCGTTTTTTCACATGCTAGATGTCTTAGGATTACACGATATTTTTGCTAGGAAAAATCCCACTTTTGAAAGGTTGGCCCGAGAATTTTTTTAGTTCCTTGATTTACATTGTTAGTCCTAACACTGTTAGCACAGTCGATACGGTGAAATTTAGAATGTTTAATGTCGAGTATGAACTCACCACCGACGAACTAGCAGAGAGATTAGGAATGCCTTTTGGGGATGACGCTGTTTGTGAAGCACCTTTGGATTCCGATTGGTCGGTTGAGGCATTTTCCTTCTGGCACAGGTTGTCAAATTTTACAATTACTTCTTTTGAAGGGATTCTTGCCTCAAGGATCCATAACCCGGCCATCTGTGTTTTTCGTTATATGTTGGCTTGTAATATTTTTGGCTGGGAGAATCCAAACAAAGTGAATGCAAAAGAACTTTTGTTTTTGCAAGGGTGCCTCACAAATAGGAGGATTAATTTGGTTTCTTTTATGATTGCTCACATGACTGCTGCTATTAAGAGTACAGGGATCATTGCTTTTGGAGGTTTGATTACGTCTATTGCTAGGGCTCTAAACCTCGACACCGAGATAGCCACCTTGGCACCTCTACCTCCCCGCACAATTAATTTAAAATTTCTAAAAGATATGAGACTGTGTAAGGTAAGGAGAGAGGGAGTCTTTGAACTCATGATCCACGGCGTGGCTATTCCATCTGTTATTTTTCCGCGCACTAGACGTACTGATGTACGTGTAGAGAGGAACTGGACTTATGATTTAGATGCTCCACCTGTTACGGATCCACTGTCTCCTAATGTTCCTACTGGGGACGGGAACGAGACTGATGACGAGTATGACCAGCGAGTGCAGTCTCTCGATCATCATATGTCACCCCACCATGTATCACCTGCACCCACTGCACCGTCTTCTTCTCACCCTTCTGCAGGTACAGCTCCTGGTTTTTATATTACTGAGCAGATGTGGCGCGACCAGCTGGTCAGAGAAGAAAGGCGTGATGGCCTGCTTGCTACCATCCAACAGCAACTGACCGACAACATGAGATTCATGCAAGAGTTACAGCAGCAGACAGACCGCTCCATTCAAAGTATTATGCAATCTCAGGCTGCTTTGACCACCAGATTTGACGAGTTTGCAGCTTCTCAGAGCGATCGTCGCAGCAGCAGATCTCGTCACCCTAGGCGCTCACCGCACGGTGGCGACACTACCTGTAGCATGCCATAGGACTTCCAGGTTACTCTTTCCCTATCTTATTTCGAAACATTGGGGACAATGTTCGATTTAAGTGTGGGAGGAGGCTTTATTTGTTTTACTTGCATTTTCTTTCCTTTTATTTTTTTATTGTTTTCTAGTTTATTTATCTTGTTTTTAGTTTGTTTTTAGAATATGCATGTGCTTGACGAGTCATCTGTGTAGTGTATCCCTATTTCCCCATTTCCTTAGCCTTACCAAAAAAAAATTTTTTTTTGACAAAAGAAAGTTTATTGTTCTGAAAATTTGGGCTTTGAGACAGGTTTGAGTTAGGATGCGGATGACTTGGGAAAACCTTTTTGAAACATCGGTATCGTTTTAACTCCATAGGCTTCGTAATTATAGGAATCGACCTCGATACCCCATATACCATGGCCTTAATTATCTTTTTAGAGTAGGTCCTTAGTAGTTTATCCTAGCAGTCAGCTCCGGCCTAAGCATGCTCTACGTAAGGGACAGATGAATATAAGTGAATGATCTGTATGTTGTGCTTCATAAAAATGCAACTCGGGTATAGGTAACCCTCACAAGGTCATTTAACCCAAAAAGTTGTAAAAATATTTTTTAAAAAAAAAGAATAAAATTTGCCCATTGTTGGTTAGTTCAGAGGTATCTGGTGCTGGACTTGGTAGGGCGGGTTACAATCCGATCCCCCACAACTACAATTGGGTCAATAAAAGGGGTTACACCAGTTTGTGTATCAGAGCCCCATGCTTGAGATCAGAATCACTAACTGGTCACTTTACTATGAGTATGTACGGATAACGGGCTTAATGTGATTGCACCGGAATGAAGAGGACCCAAAAGAGATGCAAAAGGTAGGCCTAGGTACAGTGGGGTAGTATGGATTGGTTTGTATAGGAACGAAGTTTATGTCCGTGTCTGCGGAAAAGTGTCATTACGATATCCTTGGTTCACTTAGTTAGTACCTATCACTTTATCCTAGTTTGAACTTAGAAGCCCTTTTAGCCCAAATCCTTCGTTGATACCACCTTTTTCTGTCATGAGCTATAAAGTGTTTTGCTTGAGGACAAGCAAAGGTCTAAGTGTGGGAGAATTTGATAACACTGAATCACACTACGTATTTGACTCGGATTGCACATGTTTCTTAGGATTTTATTGCTATTTTCTTGTGTTATGCTTGTGTTTTGTTTTTTTTTCAGGTTCTTTGTATTCCCAGAGCTCCTCGTGAAGAAATGAAGAAAAACGAGCAAGAAAACCAGTTTTTGAGGAAATTGTACACATGGCATCCACCATGGCGGGCGTCATAGGGTAGGCCATGACTTGGATAGGAGTCAACTATTGTCAACTGCCACGATCTCCACTTCTTTCTCCCTTGGTTCACATGGTGGGCGCCACCTTTGTCGAATGGTTTCCCTCCCAAAAGAAGTTGGGGGGCACTTTGGTCTTTCCATAGTGAAATTCTAGTATCAGATATGTGATGTTAAGTGTGATGTCACAACAACACAATCTGCTATATGAAACAAGGCAATAAAATAACAGTAAATCAACACAGAGAATTGTTCACCCAGTTCGGTCTAACTACCTACGTCTGGGGGCTACCAAGCCAGGGAGGAAATTCACTATTAGTAGTATTAAATTACAGACTCAACAATCCCAGTTGACAATCCACTAACTTAATCACTACCCAATGACAATTCTACCTAAGATACACTTAGATATGAGAAACCACTCACTCCCCCTAAATCACCACAGTGATACAATTCAAAGATTACAAAGTATAGAAGTCACACTTCCAAAACACAACTTGATCTTGCTTAAAAGCTTTGATCAAGAACAATTAACAACTCAAAACAATTACACCAATTCAAACATGAATGGCTTACAATACACAGACGAAACACACACTTGACTCTCAGTCTTTAATCTCTTGCATTCGTACCTTCCAAGTAGGGTTGAGGCTGCTTTAAATAGAAACTCAGATTTGGGCTTGGACTCCTTGAAAATATCTGATTTGATTTGAATTTAAAACAAATTTTATCTTCAAATCTTTTCATATCTTTCAGCCCAAAAAAAAAACAAGATCTGCTCCATATCTGATTGCAACAGAAAGAATCTAATCCAAGATCTTCGTCTGCAATCTCTCAATCAGATCTTCTAATAACTAATTAAAACACGCGCAACCCTAAAAACATAACAACTGATGTTCTGTCACTCAATGTCAAGACATCGTTTTTGACATCAGTACATAAAACTGCAACCCTAACAAACTTAATGTTAGTAATTCATGTTAAGACATCAGACAAATGACATCTTCAACAGCAACACTGTTTTACCAAAATTCTAGCCAATAACAAGAACTAACAATCTCCCCCTTTGGCTAATTTTGGCTAAAACAATCTCATCCAACATCAGAGATACCTGCAGCGGATAAAACAAACTAACATTCTCACCACACAAACAGCAGCAACAACTACCAACAACTACAAACTCCCCCTCAAGCCTAGAACCACAACAAAAATCTAGGCAACAACAAACAACAACACTAGGCTAACTCGCCCCCTTTTAGCCACAAATTGACAACCTTGAACCTATCAAAGCAGCAAACACAAAGTCCTGACATTTACTATGACAAGGTCAAATAACAAGCTTCCCAAAAAGAACAAGTTCCAAAACTTTGACTGGTCAGGCGATACAAACAATGCCCTCTCTATGCATTATAAAAACCAAGCCTTCTTGCTTCTAACAACAGAACTAGGAAATAACCATGAGTCAGTCTAACAGAGATGCAGGAAAGAAACACATGCAAGAGGTCAAGAAACCAGATCCACAGAAGTTGAAGAACAAAACACTGTCTACAGCTGGGGCAACTCCAGGAGCAACAAGAACAAGAAAAACATCAGAGACATGGATGAAAACCATCAAAAAACCTCCAGTGCAACTTCATGCTTCTGGTGATGAATGGGATGAAGATTGGAAAACTTTTCTTGATTCAGGGGGTTGGGATAATCTTTAGACCCTTTGTTTGTTGCTTTTGATGTACTAAAATCTAATCTTGTATGCTTTCAGCAGTTGAATAAAATTCTGTTTCCCTTAAACTAAACATATGCAATAAAGTTCACAATTGCACAAGATACCTCCCAGCACACTTAATCCTCATATATGCAAATTCCTAATTTGTTTCTTAATTTTTCAAATTGATTTGCATCTAAGGCCTTTGTAAAAATATCAGCTAATTGTTGTTCAGTAGCAACATGTTCCAAAGCAACTACTTTGTCTTCAACCAAATCTCTTATAAAGTGATGACGTATATCAATATGCTTAGTCCTGCTATGTTGAATTAGGTTTTTAGATATATTGATAGCACTCAGATTATCACAGTACAATGTCATGACATCTTGCTTGACATTGTATTCTGTTAACATTTGCTTCCTCCAAACAAGTTGAGAACAACTACTCCCTACTGCTATGTACTCAGCTTCAGTAGTAGAAAGAGACACAGTTCTGCTTTTTACTGAACCAAGAGATCAGATTATTCCCTAAGAAGAAACAACCTCCTGAAGTACTTTTTCTATCATCAGCACTTCCTGCCCAATCAGCATCACAATAACCACATAACTTAGTGCCTGATCCATGACTGTAAAGCATGCCATAGTCACTAGTCCCATTTACATACCTCAGAATCCTCTTTACTTGATTCAAGTGACTAACCTTAGGCTCAGATTGATATATGGCACAAACTCCAACAGCAAAAGAAATATCAGGTATGCTAGCAGTGAGATACAATAGACTACCAATCATGCTTCTGTATAGACTTTGATCCATACTCACACCATGTTTATCCTTTGACAACTTTAAGTGAGTAGGAGCCGGTGTCCTCTTGTGATTAGCATTTTCCAGACCAAACTTCTTAACAATGTTCTTAGCATACTTGCTCTGAGAGGTGAATATGGAGTCTTCCATTTGTCTAACTTGTAGACCCAGAAAATAGCTGAGCTCTCCAATAAGACTCATTTCAAACTCAGACTGCATCTGTTTCACAAAATGTTTAACCATTGCATCTGACATCCCACCAAATACTATGTCATCAACATATATTTGAGCTATCATCAATTTTCCTCCTTCATCTTTGACAAACAAAGTCTTGTCAATCCCTCCTTTTCTATAACCATTCACAGCCAAAAATTCAGTAAGCCTGTCATACCAAGCTCTTGGTGCTTGCTTCAAACCATAGAGATCTTTCCTAAGTTTGTAAACATGATTAGGAAATGTTGGATCAATAAATCCTTTTGGTTGATCTACATAAACCTCTTCATTTAAGTACCCATTCAAAAAGGCACTCTTAACATCCATTTGAAAAAGCTTGAATTTGAGATTACAAGCCACACCTAAGAGTAATCTAATAGATTCCAGTCTTGCCACAGGAGCAAAGGTTTCATCAAAATCAATTCCTTCAACCTGAGTGTATCCCTGAGCAACCAACCTAGCCTTGTTTCTGGTGACCACTCCTTGTTCATCAGATTTATTCTTGTAAATCCACTTGGTGTCTATCACATTAACTCCATCAGGCCTTGGTACAAGGTCCCACACTTCATTCCTCTTGAATTGTTCCAGCTCTTCATGCATGGCATTAATCCAGAATTCATCAGTTAGTGCTTCTTTGACATTCTTGGGATCAATTTTGGACACAAAACAAGAATTTGACACAGCCTCTCTTGATCTAGTGCTAACCCCTGATTTTGGATCACCTATGATAAGCTCTTTTGGATGGTCCTTTTGCACTCTAATAGATGGTTCTTTATTAGGTTGTTCAGGTTCAGCCTCAGCATCAACAGGACTGGGAGCAACACTTTTATCTTCAGTTTCTGATGTAACATCTTCAAACGATGTTCCAACATCATCCAGGACATCAGCATCTTCCTTCATGTCACTGTCATCAATTACCACATTTATAGACTCCATCATAACCTTGGTTCTGGAGTTGAAAACCCTATAAGCTTTGCTATTTGTAGAGTATCCCAGAAAGATTCCCTCATCACTTTTAGGATCCAATTTTCTCCTTTGTTCACGATCTGACAAAATATAACATTTACTTCCAAAAACATGAAAGTACTTCACAGTTGGTTTTCTCCCTTTCCACAGTTCATACAATGTAGCTGAAGTGCCTCTTCTCAAAGTAACTCTGTTGTGAATATAGCAAGCAGTATTCATGGCTTCAGCCCATAAATGGTAAGGAAGATTTTTGGCATGAATCATTGCCCTAGCAGATTCTTGGAGAGTTCTGTTCTTCCTTTCAACAACTCCATTTTGCTGAGGGGTAATAGAAGAGGAAAACTCATGACTGATGCCTTCAGCAGAGCAGTATTCAGCAAACTTGCTATTTTCAAATTCCCTCCCATGATCACTCCTTATTCTGATGACATTACTCTCTTTTTCTCTTTGGAGTCTTTGACATAAATCTTTAAACACATCAAACACCTCTGTTTTGTCTTTGATGAAGCTTACCTATGTGTACCTAGAATAGTCATCTACAACAACATAAGCATACTTCTTCCCACCTAGACTCTCTACCTGCATAGGTTCCATCAAGTCCATATGAAGAAGTTCCAAAACTTTGGAGGTGGTGTTATGTTGAAGCTTCTGATGTGACATCTTGGTCTGCTTCCCTATTTGACAATCTCCACAGACTCTTCCTTCTTCAATTTTGAGTTTAGGAATTCCTCTGACAGCTTTTGAGGATATGGTTCTCTTCATTCCCTTCAGATGAAGATGTCCCAACTTTTGATGCCAGACTTTCACTTCATCTTCTCTAGCAAAAACACATGTTGAGGGACTTGAGTCTTGTTGCACCCACAGATAACAGTTGTCCTTAGACCTAACACCCTTCATGATGACTTCTCCTTTCTCATTTGTGACAATGCACTCAGATTTTGTAAAGTCTACTTTGAATCCTTGATCACAAAGTTGGCTAATACTGATCAAATTTGCTATCAACCCTTTGACAAGCAGAACATCATCCAGTCTAGGAGCACCAGTACAATTCAGCTTTCCCATACCCTTGATTTCTCCTTTGACACCATCACCAAAAGTTACATGACCAGAAGAATGGAGCTTAACATCCACCAACAAATTCTTCACTTCTATCATGTGTCTTGAACACCCACTATCAAAGTACCAGTCTTCTTTGGTAGAAACCCTAAGAGAAGTGTGAGCTATTAAGCTGGTAACTTAACCTTTTGGAACCCATTGCTTCTTAGACTTGATGGCCTGATTACCTTTGTGAAAATTCTGTTTGGGAGTATACTGATGTGCCTTCTGAGGATACCCATGAAGCTTATAACATTAGGCCTTTATGTGTCCAAAATGCCCACAATGATGACATCTCCAGCGCCTGAATTTCTTCCTAGAGGGAGGCCTGTCAGGATGTTTAAACATCTGTTTTAACATCACTGGCTTGAAACTGGTAATAACATCATTTGAAGCTGATACATTGTCGAATTCCAAACCACTTTTGTCTCCAGCAGTTTTTCCAATGCTAATAATGTTGTCTAGAGCATCAGTTCCATTATTCAACATTCTGACAGTTTTTGACATAAAATCCAGTTTAGAGTTCAGCATACTGACTTCATTTTCCAGCTCAGTTTTTTCCAGCCTTTAACTGCACAATGATTTTCTTTTGATTTTCTCCTTCTAGACAGACTTGTTCACTTCTAATGCACAGTTTTCTATATGAGGCAACAAGCTCTTCATATGTAACCTCATCATCACTTGAATCATTTTCAGATTCACAAATCCCAATCATTGCTCTAACAAGCTTAGCTGATTCTTCTTCAGGTTCACTATCAGTATCCTCATCAGACCAGGAAATAGATAACCCCTTTTTCTGCTTCTTGAGATATGTAGGACATTCTTTTCTGATATGACCATAACCTTCACACTCATAGCATTGAATTCCTTTGTCATCATTGGACTTTTCTTCATCTCTTGATTTCTTCCCATGATCACCTGACCTGTTTTTGTCAGATGTGATGTTCTTGACATTAGGTTTGTAGCTCCTGTCTATCCTTTTTAGAACCTTATTAAACTATCTTCCCAGCAGAACAATGGCATTTGAAAGCTCCTCCTGAGTTTTAGGACCACACTCTTTCCTTTCATCTTTAGACACCAATGCTATGCTTTTGGTATTCTTTTCAGATTCCTCATTCATCCCTAATTCAAATGTCTGAAGAGAACCAATCAACTCAACTACCCTCATCTTGCTGCTGTCTTGAGCTTCTTCTATAGCAGTCACCTTCATTTTATATCTCTTGGGAAGGGATCTAAGAATCTTCCTCACAAGCTTCTCTTCAGTCATCCTCTCTCCTAGGGGACTAGAAGCATTTGACAGCTCAAGAATGTTCATGTGGAAATCATGAATGGTCTCACCATCCTTCATCTTCAGATTTTCAAACTTTGTTGTCAGAAGTTGAAGTCTTGACATCTTGACCTTGGAGGTTCCTTCATGAGTAGTTTTCAAGATATCCCATGCTTCCTTAGCTACTTCACAAGTGTTGACCAGCCTGAAGATGTTCTTGTCAATACCATTGAATATGGCATTTAAGGCTTTAGAATTCCCAAGGGCAAGCTCATCTTCTTCCTTGTTCCATTCTTCTTCAGGTTTCAGCTTAGAGTTACCATCTTTTTCCACAATAACTGGATGTTTCCATTCTTTCACAACTGTCTTCCAAGCCCTGCTGTCTAAGGACTTCAAGAATGTAACCATACGAGGTTTCCAATAGTCATAATTTGAGCCATATAGAATAGGGGGTCTATTCACAAATCCACCACACTCCTTGTCCATTATACCAGAAAGTAACAACCCTAGATCTCACCCAGATGCAGAGCAGGATGCCTGCTCTGATACCAATTAAAATTCTGGTATCAGATATGTGATGTTAAGTGTGATGTCACAACAACACAATCTACTATATCAAACAAGGCAATAAAATAACAGTCAATCAACACAGAGAATTGTTCACCCAGTTCGGTCTAACTACCTACGTCTGGGGGCTACCAAGCCTGGGAGGAAATTCACTATTAATAGTATTAAATTACAGACTCAACAATCCCAGTTGACAATCCACTAACTTAATCACTACCCAATGACACTTCTACCTAAGATACACTTAGATATGAGAAACCACTCACTCCCCCTAAATCACCACAGTGATACAATTCAAAGATTACAAAGTATAGAAGTCACACTTCCAAAACACAACTTGATCTTGCTTAAAAGCTTTGATCAAGAACAATTAACAACTCAAAACAATTACACCAATTCAAACATGAATGGCTTACAATACACAGACGAAACACACACTTGACTCCCAGTCTTTAATCTCTTGCATTCGTACCTTCCAAGTAGGGTTGAGGTTGCTTTAAATAGAAACTCAGACTTGGGCTTGGACTCCTTGAAAATATCTGATTTGATTTGAATTTAAAACAGATTTTATCTTCAAATCTTTTCATATCTTTCAGCCCAAAAAAAATAACAAGATCTGCTCCATATCTGATTGCAACAGAAAGAATCTAATCCAAGATTTTCGCCTGCAATCTCTCAATCAGATCTTCTAATAACTAATTAAAACACGTGCATCCCTAAAAACACAACAACTGATGTTCTGTCACTCAATGTCAAGACATCGTTTTTGACATCAGTACACAAAACTGCAACCCTAACAAACTTAATATTAGTAACTCATGTTAAGACATCAGACAAATGACATCTTCAACAACAACATTGTTTTACCAAAATTCTAGCCAATAACAAGAACTAACACATAGTTTTTCCTAGGCTATAAATAGATGAATCCTTGATCCTTTTTCTTCATCCAATCTTAGTTTCAGAACTCAAGCCATATATTTTCAGTATTGTAAAGCGATAAACTTCTCACATCGGGGAGTTATCACACTGTTTGATCGAGTCTGTAAGCGAGTTTGGAGCACTTTGGTAGAAGTTAATCCTACCGTAGTTTTCATTTCCAGTCATTTATTTCCAGTTGTACCAGATTTAAAGCCTCCGATTTGGAGCAGGTTCCTATTTACTTTCCCACGCCATTTATTTTCTCTCACTATTTACTTTCTCGTACCATTTATTTTCTCGCACTATTTACTTTCTCGCACTATTTACTTTTCCGCACTATTTACTTAAAAAGAATCTACTTTAACATGATCTATTTCAACATGTCTATTTACATTTCCATGTCCGGCTAAATTTTTAAGGTTAGAATGTAAGGATCGTAGTTAAAGTAGTATTCCATACAAGGTGTCAATAGAAATGCTTAGGGGTTATTCTGATTTTTAACACAAGTTTTCTGCACTTTATTTCTGTTGGGTAAGATCGAAAGCCGTCCAACCTTTGGTTAAACTTGGTTAGTCTTAACTGTTCAAAGGAAGCGAAAGCGCTTTGTCTAGTTAAGTAGGAGTTTTTAATACTTTAGAAAAACGATTTTAAAACTATTTTCGGACGCGTTTATGGGTTTAAAGTCCGGTTCGCATGAACCTCTTTTTGTTAAAAGTTCCAAGTCAAAATACTTTTCAACTGGGTCAAGAAACTATATTTCTTAAAAATAGGTTTATTACTTTAACGCAATGCGCGCCTTTTTATAAGTGACAATAAGAGGGTTCGATTAAGGGATAAACTCGGTTCTGAATACATGAAAGCGACAGTTCCCGTTAAATTAGTTCTTTTCATAAGTAGAAAACATACCTCATAAGTAGTTCTATTTACAAGCATTTGGAATACTATCTGACTGTGTGAATTACATTCAGGCCTGTTGTTTTATATTGAATTTTATATTTTCGTACTTTACTTCGCTTTTACTGTGCACTCACGAACTCCCGATTGATTTGCCTTAGATAAACATCGTAACAATAGAAACCGATAGATTGACGTTTGGTCTCCGTGGGATCGATAATCTTTTATATTACTCTGACGCGATTCGTATACTTGCAAAAACACCGCATCGATAATAATTAATCAAATCTTGGGAAACTCTTGATCAAATGATTTTGAATTATTTGCAGATCAACTTTGACTTTGTTCAGATGAATTTCATTCGAGCTGAGGAACTGGTATTTGACATTCTTGATCCCAACCTCTTCCTGAAAAAGTTAGTAAAGGGAAAACAAACACATTTTTGGATTTTAATTAAGGGTTAGTGATTATAAACATAAACAAACATAAAGCAAATAAGAAAACAAGGGTGCTTGGTAATCTCCCTCAAGAGCAAAACTGCAGAGGAGGGCATGAGAACCAAAGCTTGTGATCTTGTTTGTGGTATGAGATGCAAATGATAAGTGGGATATTAGGGGTAAAAATTAGAGTATTACAGGTTGTAGTTGTGTGGTTTGTGTATTAAATGTGTGATGTGTTGTGTGTTTATATACCGTCACATTCTTTACGCCATTTTATATTAAAGTTTATTCTCACCCTTTTTGCTTTATGTTATCCACCATGGTCATCTTGCAGATAACCAAGAGTAGAGTTTTGTTGTTGTGAGTGGATAGCTTCTTGGAGCTTACCTTCGTTTATTTATCGTTCTATTGTACTTTAGTGGTTTAGTGCTCTGATCTTGTAACATCGGGGATATGGAGATTTCATTAAGTTTTAAACTGGTGTTGAATTATGGTGTTCAAGTTTAATACTTTATTTGAGAATTTCAATTGAAGTTATTATTATGCTAATTTTTGCTGCATGTTGTTTAATGTTTTAGAAAGTTATGGTGGTTGGTTGTCTAGGTGACACCTTAAATTGTCGAGTAGTTCTTTTTATATAAGTTTCGGGGTTTAGGGTGTTACATAGTGGTATCAGAGTATGTCGATCCATCCGACCAGGTTTTGTCATGTTGTTTGTTCCCTAGTATGCTACATGTGTATGAACACTGTTGGTGCATGTTTCTTCTTATAGCTCTTTACTGGTGTGCATAAACATGGTTGGAGGAAGAAATGATCAAGCTATTTTATATGCTTCTGAGGCGATGGCTCAAGCGCTGGAGGGTCAACAGAATCAGGGTGGCGATAAATTTTGTGGATTTGGGAAGTTTCAGAGAAACAAGCCGCATACCTTCAAGGGCAGATATGATCCGAAAGGTGCTCAAATATAGCTTAAAGATATTGGAAGATTTTTCAAGTGATGGCATGCACAGATGAATAGAAGGTGGTTTTTAGCACACATATGTTATTGGAGGAGGCCGAATACTGGTGGGGCAATGCACGTCAGAAAATATAATATGAAGGTACTGAGGTTACTTAGGTTGTGTCCAGAACTAATTTTCCAGAGAAGTACTTTCTAGAGGACGTGCGCAGTAAGAAAGAGATTGAGTTCTTGGGGCTGAAATAAGGGAATTCAACATTTATTGAGTATGCTGCAAAGTACGAAGAGCTGGTAAAATTTGTTGTGGAGTCCAAGAGAGTCAGGAGCACCAATGAGACTAATGCTCTAGGATCACAAGATATGGATACACCACATCTCAACCCAAAACCTTAAGGTGTTAGGTAAATGTATCCTCTCTCTTATAAATACAACATCCCACTCATTCATATGCAATGTGGGACTTTAACCACTCACACTTACAACCAACATTCTCCCTCACAAGTGTGGGTCTTCCACATCCTATAACAGCAGGATCCAACACCGGATCCAACTCCCGCTCCCTCACCAAGCCAATTTAATCAAGGGACATTCAATTACGTCTTATTTTGGGTTCATGTGTTCATCCATGTGTCTTGAAGTGCAAGAAAATCTCAAGTAAACAAGTTGGTTCAAGAAGGTTTGACCAAAAAGTCAACATTTTCAAGTCAAAGTTCCAAGGATTACAACTCCTTTAATTCTCCATATTTTTGAGTGATTCTTTTTTCACATGACTTTTCTCAACATTCTCCACAACTTCTCTTTACATGACAAGAGCCAATTATGCTTGGAGGACCATTAAAAGTTAGAAGACATTATAGGTCATTTGTAGACTTAGTGAAATTTGACCTATTTTCAAGTGACTTTTTCTCAACTTTCAAGGATCACAACTTCTTCAATTTTTATCCTTTGAAGTTGATTTTTTTTGCACAATATCATTTACAATGCCCTCTATAAGTTTGCTTCAATGATCAAGATCAAATTATCTTGGAAGGCCTTGGAATTTGTTGGAACATTATAGGTCATTCTCTGCCTCAAAGACTTAGAATTTTTCTAAGTATGATGACAAGTTTTTCATGCCAACTTCAACACATCATATCTTTCTCCTCAGGTGTCCAAATGAATACTTTCTTGGCACATTGTAAACTTGCCCATGAGGACTACACATTGCAAGAAGAATGGTGGAAAAAAGCATTTTGAGTATAATGCCCCATTGATGCAAACATGGTGACTTGAAACTAAAGAAAACTCCATCATCAGATTTTTTTATTCATTCTAATTCCAATTAGAGGCAAAATTAAAGTTCAATTTCATTCCTAACCAAGTTTAGCAAGTATCCAAAAGTTGTTTAACACTTAAAACGCAAGTTTTGGTTGAGTTTCGATGACTTGAGAGTCACACTTTTGGCATGATGAGGGTGTGCACAAATTCACTCAACTTCCACTCAATTCACCCCTTTCAGCATTCCATCATCTTCATCTATAAATAAATTCTACCTTCATTCCCAAGCTTTTGAGAGCCATTGAACCCCTGCTTGAACTTCAAATTTTTTCCAGAATTTTCACAATTAGGTTTTAAATTCTAGCCAGTTTCGATCCATTTTCTTGATTCCATAAGCTTCATCGTGCTCCTTTGAAGCTTCTGCAACAAATTCTAAGTGTAACGCCCTGTATAATATATACCTAGAATAATACTATACAAGCATTTTATTTGGTACTGACACCATCATAAGTGCCTAATGGCATAATTCACATACTTGACCATTTCTAATATTTAAATACAACCTATGGTACAAGGCATGGAAATTAGCCAAAACAATAAAAACTAAGATCAATATACAATATCCTTAATTGTATACAACACATTACACAGTGGAATACTAAAGCCAACCTTCTCTTGAAACATCCAAGCATAACTCCACTTGTAAATCAAACCTGCAAACAATGCCTGAAAAATAACAACAACAATGGGGTGAGATATTAATCTCAGTGAGTTCCCTATCTTATGGATTCTCTCGGCTTTACAGGGTTCTAGCCAAATCTTAACTCAAGTCAAGGAGAAGGGAAATAACCTTGAGTTCTCAATCTCACACTATATGGAAACATGTCATGAGTCTGTTAACTCAAAATTATCACGAATGGGATATGTCCTGAGCCTGTTAACTCAAGAATCTCACTAATTGATAATATGTCCAGAGCCTATTAACTCAAGAATCTCACTAATCGATAATATGTCCTAAGCCTGTTAACTCAAGAATCTCACTAATCGATAATCTTAACAAGGCATCCCCTTTTCCCGTCCGCTTCTACGTCTAGAAGTCGACCTGAGTCATGGATCCTTGTAGTTACTTGGCATACGAAATGGATTCGGGATCATCAGTTTATTAACCGTGAACCGTCACTTCTCATGGCCTGTTAACCATCACAAGTCTCTGCCCATAGGTTCCATTTGTACTACACGCGAGAATCAAACCTGCCAAGTAATTATGCATACGTTTCAGAGGAGCTCGAGACTCATGAAACTGCATCTCAAGGGAAACGGTTACGATTATGTGATCATATACACAACATGATTGTATTCGACAATCACAAGGCCACATTCGCCTTAAGGCCCTTTCGCCCTTCACCTATACTAGGTTCACACATGTTCCATACTAGTGTTTCACTCTCTTCTAGACCATTACTCGGCGAGGATGCACCTTTCTACATCACATGCTCGAGCATCGCCATCTAGAGTTTTCTATCAATTTCTAGTCACATTACTAGATTCTACTATATTTTTATGTTGAGGTTTCCTCACTCTTCCTATTCCATATTTTAACATGCATATCTCTCATTCATGTTCAACAATAATAGATTAGGCAAGCTATAACACAATTATACAATAAATACATAATAATAAATCAATCATACTTTCTACACATTTTTGGGTTTTCCTCTGATTATTTAATCGAGCATCAAAACCGATATTTTTCACTTCCATTGTGTAGAATATTTTCATAGCTTTCCATCGGTACCAAGAACACCTCGATCGGAAACACAGTTTGAAAGATATTAATTCCCACATATTGCACAAAATGTTTTATTACCATCAACTTATAAATATTTGACATATAAATATGTTTTTACTTCTCCATCAATTAGAGCATTTAAATAACTTCCCAACGTTTCGAACAAGGACCAAAACGGGCTTATGGTTCAAAAGATACGCCCGTTTTAATTTTCATTTTTCAGCCAATAGCAGTGGTAATCGATTACTCACTTTGAGTAATCGGTTAGTCGCTCGAAATCAGCCCAAAAATGTCATTTTTACACAGGTAATCGGTTACTCAAATAGGGTAATCGATTACTGTCGTAACAGAGCCCTAAAAACACATTTTTCTTCATTCTAAACCATTCTAACTCATACCTATACATATTGGGACATCAAAACAAGTATGATAGGTTCAATCCACACATAACCTGACTATATTACTCAGTTTATTTCACGTTTTATCCGTTAGAACATTGATTTTATCAATTTCATCATTTTCTCTCCAACTCTAACCTAAGTTCAACATCAAGAATTTCTAGAACTTAAGGTATCTATCTAGAACCTACCTGATAATCGAAGAGGAGTTTGAAGAAGATGATGAAAAATGGTGATGATCCAATCTTCTTCCCTCTTTTCCATTTTCCTCGATTTCTCTTCTTCTTTCTCTTTCTCCACTTTCTCTCTTTTTCTTCCTTTACTATCTTTTTCTTTTCTCTTATAACAATTATATATTAACTTATTATATAATATAATCCAACAGGGTAAAATATCTCCAATTGATATTTTATCGTCTCACACCAATTGATCAATTATTAGAGTTACCATAAAATCCTCTCTTGAACTAATAAATATTAATCTGTCTCTTTAATAAAATAATTGGTCTCTTCAGAGTTCACCAATTGCTCCATTGATCCCAATTAACAATACTTAAAGGATTCCATTACTCCAATTGATCAGAGATAGAGAACATAGACACTCATCTGATCTTGTCTGATATCCAATTGAGCATTTAGATAATATGGGGTATTACACTCTCCCCCCCCCCTTAAATTGAAATTTGTCCCCGAATTTCTTCCACTCAATAGTAACCACAACTTGTATCACTATCTTAACTCCATGCTTAACCTTTACTTTCGTTTAACAATTTCTGACGTATTCCAATTCCAACTTGACTTCACAGACCAAAATCCTTGCTTCCACAATTTATCAAACTTTACGTCCGTAGTCATACTCTTATTCTAATATTGGGTCAACTTCTAATTGCTTTTCGGTAACTCTTCTGTTGTTCCACACTAAAATACTTGGTTACACCCTACCTTCGGAAAATATATCATTCTATACACTTCTACCGAGCCACAAAACAAAACCGCAACTCCTCATCTTGATCTGAGATAACAAATACTCATCAATCTTCACGACGTAATTCAGTGATTCCTTATCTCCAAGCAATTACTGACGACCTATCCTTTCATAAATCCTTCAACAATTAAAACCACTTCATAATCCTTTAAACGACTCCTTTACTGATTCCACTTGATCTGATGCTATACACTATAACCATTCACATCCAATCTTTCATCTCTTTCGTACCACGCCAAAATATAACACACTTAGAACGAGATCTTCTTATTTCCATTCTTATAAGTACCCATCCATCTGATTCGTATTAATTCGACTATACTCTTTCATCTGTCACCCTCCACTGCGCAACTCCAATTCTAACAATGGAATACCACAAATTCTTAAGCATTATCAAGTAGCCAATAGTCCACGGAGAAACACACTTATCCACTGGGGTCCTTACTAACCAATCGACACAAGAAACTTTCTGACGTCCTATGGTAGAACAATTTCCTCGCCGACACACAATATTATAACATCCGTCCAACACTCTCCAGGCGATAGAGGTATAGTAGTTACATTGCTACAACCATAACATATACAATTCCAAATCCATTTTAAACTCGTAACACGGTTCTGGTTACCACATTCCATATCAATTCTTCTTACGGGGTTCGACTCACTCAAGGTTTATGTTGCCACGAAATCTCAACTAATGACAATGTAACACAGTCACGAAACTTTAATCATTCACGAGTCACCGCTACCAAAACTCAAACCATCCAAAAACGCAATTGTGAGTTTCCATACCACTCACCAATTCACATACAACACCCCACATATGCATACCTTCGAAGACCATTCTACATTTCTCATTTGAATCCCTCTCTCTTAATTGTCATGTTCCATATACGATCCAAGTCATAAGCTTAACTTCGGAACGCCAAATTCTCATTCTTACTTGGAAGGATAGCTTTCAAATTCCTTCCTCTGGGTAAAGCACAAATGCACACGTGTGGTACCCTTTCATGGAGTCTAAATCTAATGCCATGAACTTTTGAGAAATAACAACCACCATGGTCTAACCGATCGCTCATACCTTACTAACACTTATGCAAGACCTAACTCGCCCTCTGCGAGGTCATCATTTAGTGAGTCTTCTTTGACTTCACTCTTAAGGCTCTCAATAGTCATAATGGTGACACATCAATAATTAAATCGTTTACCTCCTACCAACCCATGCTCAATGAAAGTTTATCACATTATCCTTCTAACGCTTCGAACGGGAATCAAAATGAACTCACAGTCCGAAAGACATGGATTTCCAAACATTTTTCAAAACACAGCAGTGGTAATCGATTATTCACTTTGAGTAATCGGTTACTCTATGAACACTGTTGTTACAGAGCCATTTTGATAGTTAGAGGCATATTTCGTATCCGGTTACTCACTTTGAGTAATCGGTTACTCCATCATTTCCTGCGCAATAATCCCAAATTATCAAAGGGTAATCGATTACTCCCTTTGAGTAATTGATTACTCTAGATGCAGAGGCAAAAATACTTGTTTTTAAGAACACCTTTCCAATCCAATCTTATCCCAAACAAGTTTAAACATGATAATAAGCTTCAATAAATGATTCCATATAAATAATAATCATACTATGCAATTTATATCCCGTTCAAACTCAAATCCATCAATCCAGGTCGCACTAACTCGCATGATCATTCTCAACTCGCAGTTTCTTAACTTGCATAATATCACCAACCATTACATGGTACCACAAAACGGCGGATATAACATGTCGAGCATACAACCTTGTTCTCTCACTTGAGTCTCCTTGGAGAGAAATAATACTACAACGTTCTTAGTCCAACAAAAGGTAGATTCCAAATATTCCGATTATTCACAAATACAGAAGTTTCTCTATACTCGAAAATAAATCGGGGCAATGCATCCTCTTGAAGAACCTTTTCCATCACTTCGTACACATTAACCGGGATTTCATACCCTTCACTATGCATTACACATTCCACCTATACCAAATTACTTACTGGAAGATTCGCAACCGATAATTCTGATCAATTATTTTCAAAACTCTTCCGGTATAGATCATTCCATGATTTCCACTTAATCCATAACAAATCTTGATTTTTTCTCTCGTTATTTTACCGCAATCTTACTTCTTAGGACACAACACTTACTGCTCCATAAAGTACGTCCCTTCATACTTGTCTCAAGAATAAAAATCCATCACGTACACTTGTGACCACGGTGCTACTACTACGCATTCCTCAATACCAAGGTGTAACTTTCTCATTCCACGCCATACTAACAGGCTCCTCACAGGTGAACCATCATTTATTATACTTCCTAAATTTTGGCTTCAACAATCATCTTAATAACTCTATTACACGCTCGTCCAAAATACACTTCGTTATCGTTTTCTCATATCATACTGTTAACACTATTCTCCACACTGAGGTTACTTCGCTCTCCATGGTAATCTTATTAGATCCGAATATAAAACCATCTTACTAGAGTTTTCCTTGAATCCAAGATACATACTCTATTTCTTAATACAAACTTCTTCCAGTCCGTATCACTACACTTTCTGTTACTAAATAAAGTTCAAACTTTCTCTGATACAATACCTTATATTGTTCCTTAGGCAATTTAACAATCCCAAATTGGTCTCTTACCGAAAACAGAAATCCTGAAGTATTTTCCCGAACCCAATCTCTCTCTTCATAACTGATTACCCACAACATATCTCTTACCATTCCTCCGACACATACTTGTTTCACTTGAAGTATGTAAACACATCCTTGTGTTCTTATCACACTTCTCTATTACTTTAGGTTCCCATAAAAACCGAACGTCCTTAATTCTCAACTTTAAACCAGTTGGAAGATATTGTTCCGAACACACTCCTTAAGGTATTCTCGTCCTTTCAAGATACCATAGCGACCTTAGAAACTGAAGCACCAATAATTATATCACTTCCGGACCTTACGTCACACGTTCCACAAAACATATTTTCTTCTTCACAGAAAGCGATTACTTGGAATCCTCGTCCGTACCAGTGGTCAATCTAGCTCTACTAGCGATTTTACATAATCCTCGATACCCTGACCATTCATCTGATAGAGATCTTTAACTTTAAGACTCCATCAATTCCAAAGGATTTCTCGAACAATACACATATCTTCAATTCCATGTTACCGGGAATACAACTTCCACTAAGACCTCAATTGTGCTGACCAAAACTCCTCACTGCTAACTCTTGGCTTGAGCCTACTCTCATAACACAAGTCACGACAACACTTTGGAGTCCTCGTGGTCGCTCAACCATGATTCTACCTATCACATATATAACATTAGGTTGATCAGGCCCAACACTACATATTATGATATTAAGATTCATGCTGGCAAGACACACTTAAGAGGCGATAATAGATTTACTTATGATGTTTCCAGGCTAGGTCGAGGACACGACCTGCTCTGATACCAACTGTAACGCCCTGTATAATATATACCTTGAATAATACTATACAAGCATTTTATTTGGTACTGACACCATCATAAGTGCCTAATGGCATAATTCACATACTTGACAATTTCTAATACATAAATACAACCTATGGTACAAGGCTTGGAAATTAGCCAAATCCTATGGTACAATATCCTCAATTGTACACAACACATTACACAGCGGAATACTAAAGCCAAGCTTCTCTTGAAACATCCAAGCATAGCTTCACTTGTAAATCAAACCTGCAAACAACGCCTGAAAAATAACAACAACAATGGGGTGAGATATTAATCTCAGTGAGTTCCCTATCTTATGGATTCTCTCGGCTTTACAGGGTTCTTGCCAAATCCTAACTCAAGTCAAGGGGAAGGGAAATGACCTTGAGTTCTCAATCTCACACTATATGGAAACATTTCATGAGTCTGTTAACTCAAAATTATCACAAATGGGATATGTCCTGAGCCTGTTAACTCAAGAATCTCACTAATCGATAATATGTCCTGAGCCTGTTAACTCAAGAAACTCACTAATTGATAATATGTCCTAAGCATGTTAACTCAAGAATCTCACTAATTGATAATCTTACCAAGGCATCCCCTTTTCCCGTCCACTTCTACGTCTAGAATTCGACCCGAGTCATGGATCCTTGTAGTTACTTGGCATACGAAAAGGATTCGGGATCATCGGCCTGTTAACCGTGAACCGTCACTTCTCATTGCCTGTTAACCATCACAAGTCTCTACCCATAGGTTCCATTCGTACTACATGCGGTAATCAAACCTGCCAAGTAATTATGCATACGCTTCAGAGGAGCTCGAGACTCATGAAACTGCATCTCAAGGAAAACGGTTACAATTACGTGATCATATACACAACGTGATTGTTTTCGACAATCACAAGGCCACATTCGCCTTAAGGCCCTTTCGCCCTTCACCTATACTAGGTTCACACATGTTCCATACTAGTGTTTCACCCTCTTCTAGACCATTACTCGGCGAGGATGCACCTTTCTACATCACATGCTCGAGCATCGCCATCTAGAGTTTTCTATCAATTTCTAGTTACATTACTAGATTCTACTATAGTTTTATGTTGAGGTTTCCTCACTCTTCCTATTCCATATTTTAACATGCATATCTCTCATTCATGTTCAACAATAATAGATTAGGCATGATATACCACAATTATACAATAAGTACATAATAATAAATCCATCATACTTTCTACACATTTTTGGGTTTTCCTCTGATTATTTAATCGGGCATCAAAACCGATATTTTTCACTTCCATTGTGTAGAATATTTTCATAGTTTTCCATCGGTACCAAGAACACCTTGATCGGAAACACAGTTTGAAAGATATTAATTCCCACATATTGCACAAAATTTTTTATTACCATTAACTTATAAATCTTTGATATATAAATATGTTTTTACTTCACCATCAATTAGAGCATTTAAATAGCTTCCCAACGCTTCGAACGGAGACCAAAACGGACTTACGGTTCAAAAGATACGCCCGTTTTAATTTTCATTTTTCTGCCAATACTAGTGGTAATCGATTACTCACTTTGAGTAATCGGTTACTTGCATGAAATCAGCCCAAAAACATCATTTTTACACAAGTAATCGGTTACTCAAATAGGGTAATCGATTACTATCGTAACAGAGCCATAAAAACACATTTTTCTTCCTTCTAAACCATTCTAACTCATACCTAAACATATTGGGACATCAAAACAAGTATGATAGGTTCAATCCACACATAACCCGACTATATTACTCAGTTTATTTCACGTTTTATCCGTTAGAAGATTGATTTTATCAATTTCATCATTTTCTCTCCAACTCTAACCTAAGTTCAACATCAAGAATTTCTAGAACTTAAGGTATCTATCTAGAACCCACCTAATAATCGAAGAGGAGTTTGAAGAAGATGATGAAAAATGGTGATGATCCAAGCTTCTTCCTTCTTTTCCATTTTCCTCTGTTTCTCTTCTTCTTTCTCTTTCTCCACTTTCTCTCGTTTTCTTCCTTTACTATCTTTTTCTTTTCTCTTATAATAATTATATATATAAACTTATTATATAATATAATCCAACAGGGTAAAATATCTCCAATTAATATTTTATCGTCTCACACCAATTGATCAATTATTAGAGTTACCATAAAATCCTCTCTTGAACTAATAAATATTAATTCGTCTCTTTAATAAAATAATTGATCTCTTCAGAGTTCATCAGTTGCTCCATTGATCCCAATTAACAATACTTAAAAGATTCCATTACTCCAATTGATCAGAGATAGAGCATATAGACACTCATCTGATCTCGTCTGATATCCAATTGAGCATTTAGATAATATGGGGTATTACACTAAGCTCTAAGAGTCCCTGAATTGCTCCAACCAAATCCAGTTTCAAAGCTTCTTAGATCGTTTTTGGACAAGGTAGTTTGAAGCTCCATTTTCACTCAAACAAGTTACCACAATGTAGTCCTTTGCTTGCTGAATGTTTCCCCTAACCAAGCCGGTGTTGATTCTTCTTGTACATCATTTAATTTTTGTTTTCGTGTTTTTGTGTTCTTTTGATTTTCCTCAAAATTATCTCTACTCTTTTTCAATAAATGAAAATGGCGAGTGAGGTTGAGTTCGCCTTGAAGAGACAGTCACAATGGCATAGGTCTCATGACCTATCTTTACCATTTGTGGATTCTCCGGTGAGAGCTCACTGGAGAAGATGACCGGAGAGGTTGGACGATAACCTATGGTGTCTTCCACATTGGCATTTTGAAATGTTTTGATTGGCTACATTTGAATGTGTTCTGGTGAGTTTTCTGACTTAATTTCCACCATGCATCCTCACCTAAGGCGTGTTGGATCTGTCACGTCAATTAATGAGGCCAGATCCAACGCGTGTGGTTTTTTCTATTTTTTTAAATTTTTATTTTAAATTGTATTTTCATTTAAAATTTCGTAGTAATTTCATTTTTATCCGAAAAATACCAAAATAATTTCTAGAATTTTCTTTTATTTTTCTCTTTCTGGTGATATTTTTTCATATTTTAATTTTTTCATTTGTTATTTTTCATGATTTTTCTCCTTTTCCTTGCATTTTAAATAGTTTAAAAATACTTTTATGCATTTAAAAATTCTCAAAAAATTTCCATAGCATTCTTGCATTATTTCTGACTTTTTGGATTTTTCTTGGTTATTTGTAATCTTGTTTGATGCAACTTTTGCATTTTCATGTTTATTTTCATTTTAAAATTCATTTTAAAAATCATTTTGATGCATATTAATTCATTTTATTGCATTTTTGTGTTTGTTGACTTCTGTTTGACTTGAATCTTGGTTGATTTGGTCAAGTTTCATCAAGCTCAATAGATCTTGGGTGTTGATGGGGTGAAAACCATAATCCACCAAAATGGATGATTGATCTTTATGATAACTTGATCAATCCTTGGATTCAACTTGTTGTTTTTGTTTCCTTGCTGCCTCTTCTTCATCTCCCTTATTCATTTTTTTTTCCTTTTGGTTAATAAAAATATTTAACATCATGGAACTTTTGAAGTTCTTGATTAAGATGAGACCACTCCTCTTTTTCTTTTTGGTGTGGCAAGATTTAGGAGAATGACTTACATGTTATTTCTCTAGCTTGTATTAGCACAAATATTGTTATTGACCGGCCTCCCATAGTATAACCTTCCTTATGGGTTGTGATATGATTGCTTAACATAGCGCTAAATTTGTCCCGAATCAGAAACTAAGTCATTTTTGTAAGTGAGATTGTCAGCCTCATATTCTCCATGGTATTGTGTGAAATAGATTAGATCTTTTGTTACCTAAGAGAGCTAGTGGAATACTTGTTGATTTTATCTAAGTTGAAGCCCTTCTCTTAGTAATGTATAAGACCATGTTTTCATGCTTGTGGATGTCTAGTTCAGTATTCTCCAAAAAATGACAAATTGGTCTTTCTTTTATAATCACTAACTTACTAATTCTATTTGTTTTCTTTCTTTACTTTAAAGTCATTTATTTTATACTCTTTACTTATTGCAATTTACTTTATGCTTTACCATTTCATATCATATTATCATATTACTTTTTCCATTGTCCATTTGGACTTGTGTTTAAGTTTATGCTCTTTTTATTTCTCTCTTAAAACATTAAAAAATATCAAAACTCTTAAAAAACTTGGTTACTTTCATGGACTTGATGTTACTACCCTATGTATTATTGAGGAGTTATGGACTTAGAATTAAGACCTTGACCTTGGCTTGAAAGTACATCTTAAGACCTATTTAGATTCATCTGGTACCCTTGGCTTAAGGATTCTCTTGAAGACTCATTTTGGTTATTATTGATATCATCTGATGCTTGGATTGTTATTGCCTATTTGGTTTGCTTGAGGCTTAATCCAAATGAGAGAATTCTTGATTGACTTATGTCATGGGGCTTACTATCTTCTCTTGGTTAGATCTTTCTTTGTCCCTAGCTTTTATTTTATGCTTTAGGATAGTCTCTTCATCTCCTCCCCCATTCTTAAATTTTCAAAATCTTCTCCCTTTTTCAAAATCTTCTTCTTTCAAACTAGAATCACTTTCTTAATAAACCTTGACTTTGTCAAGTGCATTTTCAAAATATTTTCTTTAGTAAATGCGAAGACATTTTAAGCATATTCAAACCATTTCAAAAGACTTAAAAAATACAAAAAAAAATCATTCAATCATTTTGTGCTTTCGTGCACTTTTTCCTATTAAAATTTTTCATAAAGTTTAGACATGAGTCATTTCCACAGTTGAGATGTAATTCTCCTATCTCCATAGTATTGATGGTAATTCTTTTTCACTTGTGAGAGTTAGTGGCATACTTGTTGATCTTTATCCAAGTTGGAGTCCTTCTCCTTGTGATGCAAAGTTCTCATTACTTGTGAGTGATTAGTTGTAGCACTCTCCTTAAAATGACAACTTGTCTTTTCATTTAAAATGAATCATAACACACCATTTTTGTTATTTTTACCACGAACTACGAAGTTTTGATCCTCCATTGTACTTTGTGGGTACGTAGGCACGAGACTCAATAAGTCTTGTCAAACACAAAATAAAAAAAAAAACTTCTTTTTTCACCTCCCCAATCTTTTACAAGCAAACCATTTTCAAACCAAAAAGTGTAGATATTTCAAAGAGGTTCCTATAGAGTACTATAGACGTTTTGAGTGCTAACATCTTCCCTTTGTGTAACCAACCTCATTACCCTCTCTCTGTTTATTTGTTCTTGTTTTAGAACTTCTTAGCGTTTTTTTTCGTTCTTTTTCCTTTTCCTTTGGAAATAATAAAAGCGCGGTGGAGACTTTTGATTTATGAGTTAAGTTAATCAAAAACTTATACTCACAGTTTTTACCGCTACAATAGTGAGAATTTTCAAGAAGTCTTAGACAGGTAATCTTTGAGTTTTGTAATCAGTTTGATTATTGGATTAAGTTCTTATTGAGAAAGTGAATAACTCAAGCGGGTGGACTGGACGTAACTTCATTAACAACGATTCAGGATAAAAATACTTGTGATGTTTATCTTTATCTTATCGTTGTTGTTTGAGTTCTTGGGTTGCAAAAAAAAAAATTAATTTAAAAACACAATTCAAACCCCCTTTCTTTCTTGTGTTTCTTAAATTTTAAGAAGTTAAGGATGAAAATGACTATACTTATCCAAAATTATGACATCTTAAAATTCTAGAATAGTTGTTTTAGGATTGTTTTCATTTTGAAATTAGTTTTTATAGTCATGTTCATAGTTTTAAAAACCAGATCGGCCGGTCGGACCGGTTGAACCGAGAACCTGAGTGGTAACTGGTTTGATTCAATTGTTGGATCGATTATGTTGTTGAATCGATGAGAACCAGTGTAAATAGGTAAAAATCGAAAAACCATCAATTTTGAAAAACTGACAGTTTAAGTGTTTTTAAAATTAATACGACGTCGTTTTTCATTATTTAAAAATAAAATAAAATTAAAATATAAGAAAAAGTCGATATTATTTTCTTTAAAAGTTGTGACAATGATGTTGAATATAGTGAATAGAGGCTATTGCAGTATTATAGCATTTGTATGTTGCGGAATTTGAACATACTCTATTTTCTCTCCTATATTATTGATATTATTGGTTTCTATTAGTTAAGTTGGGGTGTTACATAAAGTAAATGGTAATGCATGTTTGATTGAAACCAAACATAAGTTTATATTTGAGATTGATACTTCGATTAAATTCTTAAATCAATTACTTGACTCATATTTATAATTTACTTAAATTTTAATTTAAATTATGAACATATGAAATTATGATATTTTTAAATTTTTTAGGTGTTAGTATTTTTTTTAGATACCGAATTATCCGTTTCGACCGGTTTAATACTTATATAATTTTGTTATAATGACAGGTTTATTCAACCAAGTTTTTTTATTTTATCTAGTTTAATCATACGGTTTAACCAGTAACCCAGTGGTTCGACCAATGAACCAGTAATCCAATACCCTCACCGGTTTGATGATCGGTCCGATTTTTAAAACATTAATTTTTTGAATGTATGATTATGAAGTTATGAATTTATGGTTATGCTTGTGAATTTATGAACTTCTATATGGTTTTTGGGTATGTGTTATGTAATTATACATACATAAATATATTTTTCTACTCGTATAGATCTAGACCACAATGACATTCTTGCTTCTCAAGAAAAGATTGACCAGTGCAGTATGGATCTAGACCTCAAAATTGAAGATATTTTTTTATAGAACACAAAGTACTTTCATTGAGTTGCTAAGATAATGAATGCCACTGATATGATCCACTCCCTTAAAATTGACAACTCCATAAATCACATATCAAGACTAGATAGCAACATATGCGGTGGACCATTATACTGATTTATTTGACAAATTTTCTATTTTGCAGGATAATGATCTAGTGGATGAGGTCATCCCCAACTTGATCACTGAACAAGCCAATACAATTTTAACTTTGTTGCCTTCCACTGAAGAGCTCCACAATGCAGTCTTAAACTTAATTAGGGGCAGTGCCTTATGGCCTGAAGGTTTTGGTTCTTTATTGTATTAAACATACTAGGATATTATCAAGAAACTGACTAAGACTTCCGAGCTTTAGATCAATTTTACAAAAACAAATTTATTTTAAAACTGCAGAACAAAACACAGTTTAAAAAACAAAAAGAATTAGAATCTCCATAATTAGAACTGCAATTTTTAATTTTACAAGAGAATTAAAAAAAAAAACAAAGAATTACAGTTTCTAAGGAAAGGAATGTCTTCAGGAAACACTCGTGTACTACTATGTTCCAATAATCATAAATTACCCCCATGAGGATTGGAGGCATACATACATTTTCAAATAAATTAAAACTAAAACATAAAAAATAAAAATAAAAACATTATAAAACCAAATTTACATGTTGCAGACACAACCATTTAGAAAACCCCCTAAAAGATGTAATAAAAACCTAACTATTAAGAAAAATCACTCCATTAGCCCATAATACTATACATCCCAACCATCTTTTCTACTGTCAAATCCCCATTTTCGATCCGCTATACTTCCATACATCTCCGAAAATTTCATCAGACAGTTGCTTCTCAATCCATAATGCACCTTCGTGTTGCGACTAATCGCTGCACCAGAGAACTTTGAAGTGTCGATTGCCCAAGCTGGTTTCACATAATCAACTGTCCTTGATGAAGAACTTGCATTCGCATACAAATAATTCAAAAGAACATCTTCGCAGTTAAATAACTTGTCCACAGTTTCTCTCCCTTGTTTGGCTTCCTCGCCCCAGTACCTCTTGAAAGCTAGTTTTGAGTCGATAAAAGCTGCACCAGTAAGAATCATGTTGTAGCCATTATGCCTCCGGGCGTATTTTTCTCCCCTGTACTGTAATGGACTCCCGGCAATAAGCCGAGGATAGAATCCGACAATACGGTCAGGATGTTGACGCCAGACATTAAAGCCTCGCTCGACATCATCACATGTCATCATAATGTCGTCGTCGAGCTCAAGGACTGCTCGAGTTTTTATCAACGGGTCGGCCTTGAACCGGTTATTTAGAGAGTTTTTCTCCTCTACTCTAATCCTGACTGGTACAGCTGAATCTAGATCACTCAGTTCTGGAGGGATTCCTTTGTTCCACACGACAACTATTTCAGACACGGAAGAGCATCTTGAGTAATGTTTCACATACATCTTCAAGTTCCAGAGACGAGCATCGTAGGTCATTGTTAATAATGTGAACTGCGAGTATTGACCTTTCAATGGATAAGGCTCTTCTGAACCGTTACCACCATAAATGTTTTTGAACCCTATGCACATCAATCCAACCCCAACTACAAAAATTATAGTAAGAATAACCCTCCTGGCACAAGCATTATGCTTTATCTTACCTCGGAGAAACGTTGGGGCTCGGTTCACGCGGCTACAGAACCGTCTTACTTTTGAAGAGAATGCATTTGGCCTTTCCCAAGACAAGGAAGTTGGACTCCTCTTCCCTGAGTTATGAATGAACAAATGGAGAGGGACAATACAATTCACAAACCCGAGTAACACGCCCAATAGCACAATGAATATAGCAGCGACTACAACAGAAGCACAACCAACCATGAGCCGTCGGATTGGATCTCCAGAAGGAACACGATCCCCATCCATTACACCAATCCAACCACCAGACGGAAGACGTTGGGCATCTAAGTGATGGTATCTAGCACCATTCCAAGCATTTCGACTCTTGTTTGACTCAACAAAGCCCAAAGGTACTTCAATTTCTTTGTATTCTTCAGCAGTAAGGGTTTCTATCTGAAAAGCACGCACCCGTCTCCCATATGTATCGCCGCAGTCCTGACCCATACGATAAAGATTTCCTTCATATTTAAATGGTCTGCCTCCGTTACGAGCTCCCAAGCTCTTGTTAATGTTATAAATAGGATTTTTCTTGTGAGGTTTCCAAGGACCGAGAGGTGAATTGCTATGCCAAATCTCTAACTGACCATTTCTCTTGGTGCCAAAACCACTATGATCTGAGCCAAAAAGCCAATACTTTCCATCATAGTCGATGATAAAGGAATCAATAAGCGGCTTTTTTATAAGGACTTTTTCCAATTTCCACTGCAAAGGAAAGTTGACTGCTCTGTAGAGACGAAGATCTCCTCTTTGACTCCCCTCGGGCATCATGTATATCTGTAAAGTTGTGATTGAAACAATGAAATGAAGTACAGTTCGGTACAAACATTATATTCACAAACATAACCTTTCATGGAAACAATACCTGGCCATCGTGCCGAAATACATAAGGATAAGAAAGATGCCAATCTTCATTCAAGGCAATTCCCAATTGTTGCCATGTTGCTCCCTTATCAGTACTTTTTGAAACTCCTATATCACCTTGCATGGTGATTGAATTCTTTGTCTCGTAGAACAGGTAAAAAACATCTCCCTGGATTGTAATGCCAACAGTATGAGCTAATAGGTTAATACAGAGATAATTAATATAAAAAACAAAATACCAAAAACTTTGAACACCTCAATCATGTGATTAAATGAGTTTTCCGTTAATATGTCGCATCACTCACATGTCATTTATTAAACATAGTCATGCATGTTCTTTATGTGTACATTTGAACATTTACGGCTTTTTAAAATAATTCTACCTTTGTATTCGAAAAAGGTTTATTAGAATCAACTGGATAAAAAGTCTACTCTATGGACTATCATCATTTTTTACTGGACTATCACCGTTTTTACAGGACCATCACCTTAAAAAACCGTATATAATGCAGGAAATATTTGGTTGCAGAATTAGTGTTGCCAGGAGCTACTGATAAAATGATTTATACTATTTTCTAGAAGCCTAAACACTAGTGACCACAGTACATAATTGTTGACCCTCCTGGAAAAAACAGTTCAATTTTCATGTTACTTAATTAGTAATTGTTCATCTTTGTTTCTGAATTGGGAAAAGAGTTTCAAACGGAAGTTTCAAAAACAAAGTTTCGCTTTCTGGTCATCACAGGGTTTTATTACCTTTCCAAAACAAAATATGATGGTCCAAAGCAAGGAAGTTTATATAAGTTACTATTTACATGTTCAATCAAAATGTAAATTTAAGATCAAAATTGATGAAAAATAAAGTTTATATGCAACAATTCTAGACACTATCTGCATTAATAGTATCTATTTCTACCAGCTTTAGTTTTCCTTTTACAACACAAACAACTGCAAGGTCTACTGTTTTTTTTTTGTTGTATATCTAGAAAAGAAGACACCGGTTATTAGTAGTTTATCAACTAAGTGATGGCGCTAAAACTTTGGAAAATGACTTCAATACATAGATGGAGATATGAGTGAGTATTGAATTTGAATCTACATTTCATAATATTTACCGAACTGATATGAGCCCCTTAGCAGTAAAACCAATTTTGCCATAAGATCCTATCTAAAATTGACACAACAATGACCTACCAACAACCTTATAGTTAAGAATAGGACCTTGTACACAAGAACAATAAGATATCTCACTAACCCCACCAACCGAAAAACTTTCATCTATTTAATTTCTCAACATATGATGTGAGTATCAGGAGAAATAATAATTATAACACAAAGTATTATCTCTCACTATACCCTTCAACATTCTAATATCATGCATTAATTTATTGGAGATTAGTGTTTGTATCAAAACATTGACCTGGCAAGGTAAACAACAATACATATAAAACTAGTGAAGTATTTTGCCAGCCAAAAAGACACCAAAGGAACCAAAAAAACATTAAACTGTGTCATAGAATCCAGAGCACCAGATACACAATTTCCTCAAATAAAAAAGCACCCGATATACCGAAAAAACAAAGGGTCACAAGAAAGAACTACTCACCTGAATAAAAAGAAAAGGGTCAGCAACAAAATTACTTGGAAATCCAGCATCAGAAACAGAGGCACAAGTCACTACAGGATTAGCAACCGGCCAAGCAGCGCTATCATCGTTCGAAATATTCGACTGCAAACAGTCAAAAACATCATCACTTCCATGGAACAAAAACTAATCCATCTCTCAAAAACCCACACCCAATTCATAAAATTATCACTTCCCAACACCATAATTCACAATACACAAAAAAGGTATATAAAAAATAAAACAAAAAACTGATTTTTAATATTAAAAAACACTGAACAAAAAATATAATTTTTAAATTCCATTTAAACATAAACACATAAAGACATAAACTAAACGAGAAGAAACTTACAGATTCTATAGGTTTGAGAGAAAAGGGTGAATCACCATAGAAAATCCCAATAGACCAAAAACCCTCATTGTCATCTTGACAACCAAAAGGGGAAAGAGCGGAATGAACAGAAGGAGAAAACGCGAGCCAGCCATAAAAGCTAGCAATCGATCCAAACAGAACGAAACAACCAAAGAAGAAAACGAAACCAGAAGAGAAAAACCGGTTATAGTATTGTTGATTCTCTAATCTCCACCTACACCAACACTTCATACTCATATCACAACAACCACTACCGTTATTATTATTATTATTACCACTGCTATTAGACCCACCGCCGACGCTACTTCCTCCGCCGATAATATGACCGGAACCCATTTACGGTGGTTTCGGGTAACAGAAGATCTTAAACCGCCGTGGCAGCGCCACCGCGTTTTAAATCAGTCGCCAGCATTTTACAGTTCACACAACCGAGTTTTTCTTTTCTTGTTGTTTTTGTTTTTTTGGGATTTTTTTCTCTGTAGAATAGATGAAGTTTGAAGGGATAAAGTCGTAATTTCGGAGAATTTATGTGTGACCCGAACATCCTTCCTGCATTGGTGTCTCTATATATACCCGGTTAGGAGCCATCCATTGAATGAAATATTTTTTTAGTAGTCAATTTTGTTTTAGTCACGATTTGAATTTTCCTTTTTTTTCTTTCAATCAACGATTTTCACACCTAATTTTTAAAAAGGAATAAATTTATATTTAATTATTTTTAAAATAAAACTTATGAATAACTTTGATGAGATGTTTATGTAAAAAATTTAACTCACTTTGTATAAAAATATTAAAAGTTGAAGTCGTTTTATCATGGTTTTGATAAAGTAAAATTCTTATGAATTTTTTATCTAAATAATCCATCTTTTTAGATTAATTGTTAAAATAATTCATGTTTTAGAAAAATTTTCAAAATATTTTATTTTTAAATTAAAAAATAATGAGACGAAGTGTTGTTGTGAAGTGAATTGACGACAATATTGTATTTTTAATAGGAGGTATCAATTGAATTGACGACTGAATATGGTGTTGTCAATTTAATTAGCATCAGTATACAACTGTACAAGAGATGTGCCAATTGACCTGCCACCAGTGTACATGCATAATTTTTTTAGTATCAATAGATGTGTCTCTTACCATTTGCTTCACTTCACACCTCATTTCAAATTCTTCTTCATTTTCATCACTAGCTCTATCATGATTGTTAAAAGATATGGGCGTGTTTGTTATTCTGCAATGAAACCTCTGATGAAAATGTTTTTTTTTTGGAACATCCAAAGCTTTGAGCATCTTGAGAGGAGTTTGAAAGGTTGGTTAGACAGAGGAGATTAATGATGGGGAAAAAATTAGAAGTATCGAGAGGTTTGTTTCGTACATCTCAATTGCAGGTGACAATAATGTTACACAACGTATGTGGGTGCGAGTTAGAGATGATGATGATGTTAGGAATATGATGTCTGCAACAGATGAAATTGCTTTAATTGTTGTAATCTCTTAGAAATGTTGTGGTGTTAAGTTTTTTTATTTGTTGTTTGTGTTGTTGTTTTATGTGTTTTTTTTTGTATTACTATGTCTTGTGTTGTTCGTGTTTGAAAACGTTATATTGTAACCAAAAGTTGATATGTTCTAAATACCAAGGTCACAAAAATTTAAAGAAAACAAATAAATGTTCACGTAGAACTTGCTCCAACATTGGGATATTTTGTCCGATTGTGTCCGGGTTGACGGCATAAATCGCATAATCTTACCATTTTATCAATCGTATCCATTTCTGTTCTAATTCGCATGCTGTTAGGGCAACCTTTTTTCTTCCGTCGCATGTTTTCGTTATGCCAAATTATGTCTCCTTGATATGCAGGCCAATAATCTTTCAATGCTACCATCGGGAAGTTGTTGTTGTACACATTGAAAACATTTACGACTTTGTAAACATTGGAGAGATACATGGAAGCGTCTTGACGAGCATATGAACGTGTCGCAATGACATGAGAGCAAGGCATATGAAAGGCTTGAAATTTGACACAGTCGCGCCAACCTCTATTCAGTTGGACCCGATAATCTTCATTCGGCCTCCCCTTGTGGTCTTGTGTTTCCTTTACACTAATAGTGTGTCTATGACAGTCAAAGATTTAAACGACATGTGTGCTAGCTTTGAGAGTTTCCTCTTTCATCACTTTCATACAACTTTCACTGGATAATTATCCCGACTGAAACATTGAATGTCATTTCTCGTCTTTGGTTGTGAAAAGTGATCCCAATCTAAAGTAGCTTGCTCTCACCAATGTGGTTATTGGTAGGTTTCTAATGCCTTTTAAGATGTTGTTCATTGATTTAACAAGGTTTGTGTCATGTGGCGCCATCAGTGTCCTTCGTCAAATTCCCTTGTCCAGTTCTCCAATGGAATGTTATCCACTCACCTTAATGCATCCGTATTTGACAATCTAATTTCCTCACGGTAGTATCGTAACGATGGTTGAGTTAAAGCATACCCTGCATTCACAACTTTTTTCGAAGGTTATTATTTTTTATTTCCCGTATGAAATTTGAAATTCTGGTATCAGACGTGTGATGTCACAACAACACACTCTGCACAATGGACAGGAATAACAGTAAAATAACACCAAGAATTGTTGACCCAGTTCGGTTACAACCAACCTACTCTGGGGGCTACCAAGCCAGGGATGGAATTCACTACTTGTAGATATAATTTACAGACTCAACAACCCGTTGACAATCTCCTAAACTTATACTCTACTAATGACTTCCCACCTAAGAAACCACTTAGGTATGAGAACACCACTCAATCCCTTACAACCTCTCAAAGAAACCACTTTGAGTACCCTTGATCTTGCTTCCTAGCTTCGATCAAGCAAACACTCTCTATTGCTTCACAGCTTCTAGAGAGGACAGAAACTCAACACCTATTCAAACCCTAGAATAGTGTAAATACAAGCACTCTAAACAAACTCTAGACACTAATCCTCCAGCTCCTGATCTTCTGAATGTTTTATGTACTTTTTCCTTTGATCTTGTGCGCTTTATATAGCTCCTTGAATTGGTCTTAGACTTGCTACAATATCTCCCAGATTTGTTATTTAAAACTGAATATTTAACACGGATTTTCTCCTAAAATCTTTTTAAATCTTCAACCTTTTAAATCTCCTACAAATCTGCACCAGATCTCCTATGCAGCAGCAAATATCTATTCCAAGATATTCGCATCCAATGAGACAGCTTGCTCTCCACAATTCTAGCTAATACGCAACCCTAACAACATCACAACCTGTTGTTGTTAATTCTGCAGATCTAATGTCACAACATCACCTATGTGACATCAGACATCCAACTTTAGCAATTAAATACTTAACACAGCCCAGTGTTAAGACTTCAATGTTGCAACATCAGCACCTTGACATCAACATTGAACATACTTTGTTTTACCAAAATTCCAGTCAATCCAGGAACTAACAATCTCCCCCTTTGGCTAATTTTGGCTAAAACAATCTCTGTACTCTGCAAACAAACTCTGCACTCTGCACTTTCAGAGACTTCAGCAGCGGGAAAAACTTCAAAATTCAAAAATTTGAAACTCCATCAGCAGCAGTTTAACAATACTCATAGTCTTCATCACTTGATTTACTGCAACACCATCTTCATAATTGACAACAGCCAATTGGTGCTCCCCCTCAAAAATATGAACCAGCATCACAGCTGTTCAGTAGTTCACAATGTGCAGTACTTTTCTCCCCCTTGATGTCTTCTTGGCTGCACTCTTCAAATGCAATGATATCTGCATCACTAGCTCAGTCTAAACTCCCCCTTAATATATGCATCACATTAACAGCATTTGGCAGTAACACTCTTTGATACTCTTAACTCTCTTGGATATTTTCTCCCCCTTTTTAGCCACAATTAGGCAAACTTCAGTTAGAAGCCCTATTAACTATAGTCAGTACACCCTAGCTCTCATTGTTAGCCTCACAGTTAGCAACCAGGCAAAACAAATCATTGAAGAAAACTAAAAACAAAACTAGTGCATATAACAGCACAATAATCAAGTTACATAACCAAGCACATTAAATGCTGACAAAAACAACATTGCAAATAAAAAACTAAAACTACTAGAAGCAAAAGTAAATAAGCTAGTCCTCTTCTGTACTTGCTTCATCTGCATTATCTTGTCCTTCATCTTCAGAGTCAGCATGATCATCTTGTTCCAAACTTTGGATCATCTTCTCAATCTTTTCTTTTCTAGTCAGACTGGTATTAATCACAACATCCAAGTCTTTGAGGGTTGCCTTCAGCTCTGCTAGCAAATCAGCCTTAGAAGTTTTCTTCTTGATACCTGCATTTGATGTTGACACAATATCTACAACATGGCTTCCCATAAACAATTTCTGATGCAAGGATAATGGATACTTCCTCTTGCATGCTTTATTTGCACAAGTCAATATTCCTGGTTGTTGACTCATAATGCCTCCACTAATGAGAGAAGGAAATGCTATGGGCATTTTAATAGCATTTATTGTTGCATGTTTTACAGTCTGATCAAATATGTATGTGCCATAGTCAAACTTTTTCTGTGTACCAACAGCATAGATAAGTCTTCCTAATCCCACAACTAGGGTGGTTTTATGATTCGTGGGCACCCAGTTTGCAGCTCCAATCCTGTGTAGTATAGCATACTTCACACTCAGTTTGCTAGTTGGTAGCTTTTCTTTTAATGGCCATACTCTAACCTGTCCATCAGTAATTACCTTGCACACTTCATTATCTGTATCCTCTAGTTCTGGATACTCTGCATCCTCTCTTCCTAAGTAGCTGTTGACAATCTTAGGAGAGAACTCAACACATTTTCCTCTGACAAAAACCTTCATATAATCTGGAGTGCTCTGGTCAGAGATATTTATAGGAAGATTTACTATGAATTCCTTTACCAGACCATCATAGCACCTTGAAAATCCACACACAGTTTTCATTAACCTAGCAGATTTAATTCCTTCCATCACTTCTTTAATCTCCATGGCTTCTTTGCCAATCTCTCTCTCAAGAGCAATTCTCCTTTGGCAAATGAACTTCCACATATAGGCATTGCTTGCACGGTGGAAGGAGATGTTATCCACAGGCACATCTGGGACTTTGTCTGCAATCCTTTTTGAAATAGATTTTTTGACGTGAGTGATGTTTTGAACATCATCCTCATCATCATGCTCAGACTCAGATTGTTCCACAATCTTCCTCTTTCTTGGGGTCACTTCGGCCTTGCTCCAAGCTTTAGTTGGCCCAACAACAGTCTTTTTCTTCTTATCATCTGAAGCCTTCTTTGGATAAGATTCATCCTGCTTATCCTTCCTTGTTCTTAGTCTCTTAGCCAGACCAGGCACTGCTCTTCCAATGACTTCATCATCAGATAAGTCATCAATATTAATCACATCAGTACTTTTTTCTCCTCCAGGAGTAGTCTCATCATCCCTACTAGGCGATGTTCTGACATCCCCTTCAACATGAGTATCATCTGCTTCAGTATTACCTTCAACTTCCTTCTCAGCATCTTCGATTACGGAGATAGCCAATCTGTGAAGATTTGTATCAGTAGATTGTATGTCACTCTTTTCTCTTGTACCCTGATCAACAGCCATTTGTCTCAGAGGTCTAGATATACCCTTAATAGGAAGCCCTTTCTCAAAGATTTTGTCCACGATCTGCCCCATGCACTTATCAACATCTACCATTTCCTCAGTAGTTTGTGGATGCGGGTTAGTAGTTCTAGGCTTGTCACCAAATAACACGCTAGTAACAACTTTCATTGTTTCAGGATTCTTAAAGACAGTAGCAGGTCTCTTGGGAGTGAGTTTAGTGGGTCTCGTAGTACCTGATTCAGGAAGAATGGTTGAGAGGGGCTCTATGTCCATAGGATCGAATGCTGAACCTTCGTCAGTGGAAACCCTAGCTCTTCCTTTTCTGAAACTCTGACACTCAGATTTCTTGGATGGAGACGCCATGACTCTTTTCAGTGAGGGTTGATTCTTGGAGACGAAGAAGTTAATTTGTTGCGAGAACAGGGCTTTGAAGAAGCGTGATGTTGCAACACCGGGAAATGGGGGTCTGAGGCAAGGAGCTTAATTTAGAGTGTCAATGACTTTTTCCCTCCACAAATACTTTCCTTTTAAACAATTCACATTAGGACTCACTAACTCTGAGTGACCTTTCAGCATCCTGATGTCATAGTCTGATGTTATACCATTAACTTGAACATCATTAGTTGAATTTTCTTCAAGAGAAATCCACTGATAGCAGTTGTCTTTGGTTCTGGCACCCTTCATAACAACCTGATTATGCTCATCAGAAACCACACAGTCATCCTTAGTGTAGTTTACCTTGTAACCTTCATCACACAACTGGCTTATGCTGATCAAATTTGCATTTAATCCACTGACCAACAAAACATTGTCAAGTTCAGGTCTAACATCACCTTGCACCTTCCCAACTCCTGCAACAACACCTATTTCTCCATTGCCAAATAAAACCTCATGAGAGGGACAATGACTGACTTCAGCAAACAAGGGTCTGCATCTAGACATGTGTTTGGAACATCCACTGTCAAAATACCATGTTCCTTCTTTAAACCCTCTGTCAACCATGTGAGCCAATAAGCACTTCACCTTCTCCTTAGGTACCTATTGTTTAACAACTTTGGGCCTGTACTCTCTCCATCTGTTTTGAGGTCGAGGGTATCCATGCAGCTTGTAGCAAGAGTACTGCATATGTCCAAACCTTCCACAATAATAGCATCTCACCTTTTCATCTCTGAACCTTCTACCATGATAAGATTGCTTAGGCTGCCAGCCATAATGTGGTCTCCTCCTACCATAACTGGCCTGCCATCTATTATGCTGGTATCTTCTCCCATAAGACGGCTGAGAATGCTGTTTCCTGGATTGTCTCCCATGATGGTGTGGCTTTCTTCTTCCATAGATATGAGGAACAACATTGGTGTATCCATATCCATAACCATACCAGTTGTCCTGATGTTGAGACACCTGATGAGACATGTGTTGTTTGACCTGAGCAGCTTGCATGCTCTTGTGGAATTGTGGGGGCATATACTGACTAGCTCCTTGTGGATGCTTTCTCTTCTGATAAGGACCAGTCTTCTTCTCAATCTTCTTAGGTTGTGAAACAACAGCTTTCTTAGGGGTAGGATCCTGCTTCTTTGGCTGATGTTGAGATGAAAGTTGTGACACTTCCTTCTTTGAACCTGAAGTGCTTTCTTCTGGAGTTCCCTTATCCTCATCCACATAACCTATCCCAGCTTTGTCTCCAGCAGCTTTTTCTGACTGAAGGATATTGTCAAGTGAGTCTGTACCACAGCTCAGCATCCTAACAGACTTGGTCATTTGATCAAGGTGAGCTCTAACTAGCACCACTTCATTTTCCAGATCAGTCTTTTCATTCTCTAGCTGAGCAATCTGTTTCTTGTGGCACTTATTTTCTTGACAAATCTCAGCACTTTTTAAACACGGCTCTTGATAGGTAGATGCTAACTCCTCATAAGTTACTTCTCCATCACTAGAATCATCATCAGTAACCACAACTCCTGTTAAAGCTCTCACATGCTTTACTGACTCGCCTTCACTTTCACTATCAGAGTCAGACCAGGAAACTGTCATGCCCTTCTTCTGCTTTTTCAAGAAGGTGGGACATTCTTTCTTGACATGTCCATACCCTTCACACTCAAAGCACTGAACTCCTTTATCTTGGCTAGTTTTCTCTTCATCCTTCTTGCTGGTGTCAGAGGTCATGTTCTTGACACTAGGCCTGGAGTTATTATTCATTCTCTTTAATACTTTGGTGAACTGTCTTCCCAACATCACTATGGCCTGAGATAGATCCTCCTGCGATTCAGAACTCCTTCCTTTTTCTTCTGCATCATTTGACACCAAGGCTATACTTTTTGGCTTCTTTTCTGGTTCTTCCTCATTTAACCTAAGCTCAAAAGTTTGAAGAGATCCAATGAGCTCATCTACTCTCATCTTGCTAATGTCGTGTGATTCTTCAATGGCAGTAACCTTCATCTTATACTTCTTAGGAAGGGATATAAGGATCTTCCTTACAAGCTTTTCATCTGACATTTTCTCACCAAGAGCACTGGATGCATTAGCCAGCTCCAGAACATTCATGTGGAAGTCATGAATAGTCTCATCATCCTTCATCTTCAGGCTTTCAAATTTTGATGTTAAAATCTGAAGTCTTGACATCTTGACTCTAGATGTTCCTTCATGTGTTGCCTGCAAAATATCCCACGCTTCCTTAGCAACTTCACAGGTATTGATTAACCTGAAGATATTCTTATCCACTCCATTGAAGATGGCATTTAGAGCTTTGGAATTTCCAAGGGCAAGCTCATCTTCCTCCTT